>JAIRCJ010000211.1:0-21194 GCA_020883675.1 Bruguiera gymnorhiza
TAGTTTTTTTGGATAATCTTTGATTCCTTGTTGTGTTTGGGTCCCTAAGCACGTCTTTTGGGCTTTTCCACATCATTTCCCCTTTCAACTCTTTAAAGAACTAAAAAATTGAATTAAAAGGATTGATTTTGGACAGAATAAGATAAATGGTGTAAGATTGAACAAATTGGGGAGAACAAGTCAAAAAAACAAAAATCATATCAGGCAAACAAATTTAATAGATTAAACTTGGGATAGAGGGTTAAACCTAAATGACTAACTTGGATGACATAACAAGATAACAAATGGAAGAATTGGAGTTGAGTAAGAAAACATTATTCTTATTGTGGCTAATATGACCAAACTATTTAACTTTATCAATAACTTGAATTTGATATCTTTTCTTTTTATTCCTCCTTTTTTTGTTTTTTTTTCTTTTGCTCAACACAAAACAATATTAGAATACTTGGAGACATTAATTGGAATTAAAATTAGAATGTTTTTGATAGTTATGATCTCAAACAAATGAGCAAAGTGAGAAGTGTTGCAAATGGATAAATTAATGCATTTGAATGGTAATGCACTTAAATAAATGACAAGGTAAACAATTGAAGAATGAGTTGATCCAACCTAATTTATAATCGAACTCTGATACCAACTAATGCGAAAAATCCCAAAAGGACATGACTTAGGGACCCAACACACATAAGGAATCAAAGGATATCAAGGAAATCTAAATCAGACTAAAATAACACAAACTTTAGACCCAATATTCAAAGCAACATGAATCTAGGGTATTTAAGAAGGATATGGATGTCACACTCCAGAAAAGAAAGGAATTATAAGTGATAAGTTGAGTTGAACGCCACAAGAAGAAGTATTTTTGTTGATAAGTTCTTTAGTTCTTAAAAGAACTAAAAGAGAAAACCCTTACTTTTTATTCCACTCAAGATTGTTTGATCTTCTAAAGCTTACAAGGAGGTGCCTAAGATAACAATCCTAAAAAGCCACAAATTCCTAATTAGAACAAATTCTTATTTAGGAGGAATTCCTATCTAAGACAAATTCTTACATAGAAAACATTCACTTTTATACAATCACTTATTCAAAAGGAAATTTTATGTAGGAGTAAATGTTATTGCTTAGTCTTGGTCCATTAAGTACTCCAATCATATTAATAAGGCCTTGACTCTCTTCCAAACTTGAGTTCACACCATTTATCGCTAGGTTGGCTTGAATGTCCTTAATTAGCCAATTTAATGCTTCTTTCATCTTTTTGGCTCTAACTTGTGTTATTGAGCCTTTTGGAATGTGCAATGAAACTCTTGCATCCTTTGAAGCTTTCCACCTATCATCTCTAAGGTTCTCATCAGTTAGGGATTTTAGGATAAACTAGCAATTGGGTAGGGCCTTTTGGAAACTTATAGAAGATGGGTTATACTTGGAGATTGGAAGGATCACTTCATCAGCTATGTCACTTGGATTAGATTTGAGATTAGAGCCTTTAAACGGGATGGGAAGCTCTTGGAAGGTTACTACCATGGCTATAATTCATGAAAATCTAAGGCTCTGACTGTTATGCATTGTAATAATTAGGACTTTCTTTAGTTTCTTTGAATTCTCTTGACCAAGTGAAATTGAGCTTCAAATTCAATGTCCTTATTTCCAACAAAAGCCTTAACATGAGCCCCTAACAATAGCCCCATAGCAGTATAAGAGATAGTGACTAAAAAGCCATCAAATTAGAGCATAACAAAATAGGGATACAATAATTATCATATCCAAAAAGAAAGGAAAAAGGAACTCTTGAATTTTTAAGAAAGATATTTTTAATAAGTCAATATGGGTCATAACATAACTGACCTAAATACCTTGTTTTGCACATCATCTAGTTCTCTCACAATAGTTTAATGACCTCTAGCACATTAAGTCTTTGAATGCCCTCTCAAGCATCTTTTTCAATCAAACTAGTACCTACAAGCCATCTTAGGTAAGAAAATACAATTTTCCCCCTTCAATTATCAATGCTTGCATGGTTTTGCTGATTGGTCCCTCCTATTGTCACTTCTTTTAGAGAGTTGTTAAATAAATATAAATTTATAATTACAACCTATCTTAGATGAAGAAGTTATTACTAAAATAATTTACAATTTTATTCTCATCATTATTTTGACAAGTTATTGCAAATTACCATAGTTCAAATCTTCAATCTCTAATGATAATCAACATAGAAAATCAGGAAAAAGACCCCCAAGATTAGTAAACTTATTTAGGATTGATAGAGTAGGAGACAAGAAAACTTTTCTTCTAGGCTTAGCAATGATGCACTATTATAGGGAATTTTATAAAGATTTTGACTCTTGAATTAATTTATTATTAATATTTAATTAAATAATTCATATTTATAAATTAATATTGATGTCTAGCAATGTATCATAATCACCTAAATATTAGGATTATCAAAGGTGGTTTAACTTATTATTTGTTGTATAGTTTTTCTCAATAACTCAATCATTTCATCATTCAAATGTTTCAATAAGATACAGATTATAAAATTATTATTTATTATATCTTCTATAATTATATTTATTCTTAAATATTCATATGATTCATAATCAAAGAATAGTATTGATAACTCTTGTTCTATGGATTTCTCAAACCAATATCCATTAAGAACTGTGAATACAGTCCTATTATTATTTTAGGACAATGGACCTTTAATTGATTACTCATATATCTCAATTATAGTTTGCTTTACTTACAAAGATGATTCTCACAATATTGATTAATACAACTTAATAATTGAGTCAAAATATGATAATTTCAATATAAGGTCCCTTTTTTATCTTAAATATGATAATTACTTACATGATCTTCATATGAGTAATTTCTTAGACATATGTATTATTATATTTAGGAATTCTCCTAGTAGGTTAAGTCAATTAACTTATTTAATTAATAAGTGTCAATATGATTGTACAAATATCCTCACATTTAAGAAATGAACATAACATGTGTGTCACTCTCATGACTCTATCAATATTCCATCTAGATAGCACATTGTTTTAAAATATATAGAAATAAGATTTCAATATAATATGTATCTCATAATTATGATCCAATTGTAATTACCTTAATAAAAAGCATTTTTCTTTGGATTTTATATTTAGACTTTATTAATAATAATATCATTTATACAAACAATACTAAATATACAAAACATCATTTATTAATTAGTTGCATGCAAAAAAGACCTAAAATGAACAACATCAGTAATCAACCTTTTGGTTACTTTGACATATATTAATGGTCTTTTACTTGTAATATAGCTAATTGCTTTTGTATCTAACACCACAATATTTCATGTGATGATCATGTTTCTATGGGAGATAACAGCTTGGCAAGAGGATCTACTAGATACTCTTCAATGGCATTCACCCGATCCATCACCTTGATGAGATAGAATCACTAAAGGACATTTAGACAATTGATAATACCTTCGGTATTTTCTTATCCAATGGCTCAATTGTTGTTGGAGTACAACACTGTTAGCCTAACAATGCTATGAAATATATCAAGTTCAGTGACAAACTTTTTGATCAGGACTATTTTTTCGCTGCCTCCAGTTCAACAATGTACTCAGATTAGATCATAGAATTAACAGTAATCTCCTATCTAAAACTCTTTCAACTAGCATCATCATTATTAAGAGTAAATTTCTAGATTGCAATTTGATATCATTCAATCAAACTTAAAGCCCTTATCTGAAAAGAATCTTAGTTTTTCTGAAGTGCTTAACGTTATTTTTGATTGTAACCTAGTGACACTCACTTGGATTGGTCTAGTATTTATTCGTTATGCTCAAAGTATAGGAGACATTTTTTGTACATATTATCACATACATGATGGATCCTGTTACAGATGCATAGATGATCTTATCCATGTCATTTCTCTCTTTTTGAGTCTTATAACTCATAACTTATGTCCTTAGAGAAAAATGCATCATGCAAAATAGGTAAGAATCCCTTCTTGAATTCCTCTTGCTAAATCTCATTAGCACTTGATCATATACATTCATTAGAGTGATCAAGAAATCCTTTAAATTTATCTTTGTAAATTTATATCCACAGAATACAAGCTACTTGTAACATACTTTTCATAGAGAAATTCCTAGACAATCAAATTTTAATGGATTAGAACATTGGCATATCATTTCTTATCAACAATATATCATCTATGCTTAATATTAAGAAAATGATTGCACTCTCATTAATCTCTTTAATTTCTCATCAAATTTGATGTTCCAACCTCTTAAAGTCTACTTAAGGTTATACACGGACATTTCTAGCTTATATATATCTCTCTAATTTATATATATTATTGGTATTCTTTTTTAACATAAAACCCTCATGTTGAGCTATGTATATATTCTTGAACATATTAAGAAATGTTGTTTTTGCGTACATTTTTATCATAATTATAGTATGCAGCAATGATTACTAGTATGTCGATGGATTGAAACATGATTGCAAGTGAAAAGGATTCACAAAAGTCAATCTCTTTTCATTTGAACCTTTAGCAATTAGCCTAATTTTGTGAGTTTGTATGTTTTCATCTATGTCAGTCTTTCTCATAAATATCCACTTGCACCTTATATGTTTAGTAACTTCAATGGATAAACTAAAGTCCATACCTGCTTAGTATATATGAAATTTATTTCAGAGTTCAAAACGTCTAGCTATTTAATTAAGTGAAATCTAATTAGTCAACAAACTTGTATATATAGTTACATTTCATGGCATTCAGAATCATAAAATAATTAATAATATTTATTGCTATGTTTAAAGTTTTAGCTGAAGTTAGAGGAAGCATCCATGATTTTGCCTTTGCAAGTCCTCTCATTGATTCTTTCGCCTGCCATTACTAGGTTGGCGAAGCTTCTATATGTACTTCCTACCATCCTATCATAGTACGGAAATTTCAAGGTATTGAGAACAAGTAGTGATCAGTTCCCTCTCTAGCAAAGGAGGTGTTAAACCTTGATAGCCATTTGTGTCAGCACTAAGCATACTGCTTGAAATTTTCTTTTGGCTTCTTCTTCCTGGCACAGAGATCTAGTTGGGGTGGCTCTAATTTAGAGATATATTTTAATCTAGCTTTAAAAGCAAATGCCAGATCCTTATAAGTTCTAACATTTTTCCAGTCCTGTTTTATGTACCAGCGAGAGCCCGCACCCATCAAGTTATCTCAGAAGTAGTGTATTTGGAATTTCTCATTGTGAACATATCATGTCATATTCTAAATGTACAGGGTTAAGTGGTCTGCTGGTCATCCTATACCATTGAAATTTTCAATTTCTAGAGTCTTGAAATTTGATTGAAGAACTGCATCGTGCATCAAATAGAGATCTGATACATTTAGAGGGACATAAATATCTTCCCCTTGGGTGGCCTTAACTTCCTCTTGCAATAGGTCAATTTTTTATTTGACGAAATCTTCATCGATCCCTATGGTTTTGTTTCTTACCTTGAAAGAGTTCTTGAATTCACTGAGCATGGGGTCTATAGTATGAAGTTTAATGCCAGATGTCATTGATTAAAAGGAGATAAAAAGCACTTGGGATGACCCTAACATTGGAGTTGGCTGAAATAATCCTCCTGCCATGGTGGGTAAGGTCTCTTGGGGAGCTACATCTCCTGCAAGCACTTTTCCTTTGGTTAGTGCTAGCGCTATCTGTTGCATTTGCCCTTTCAACTCATCAATCGAAGTTTGAATTTTGTCCATATGGCCAGGCAACTCTACTTTTTTCTCCATTTTTTGTGTGCGAGATCTTGCTAAAATTGCACATCTTGCCAGTTGTCCGCTTTTTATTGTTTATTTTATTGTACCTTTAAGTTTAACTTGTTAGTGCAAGTAATTGCATGTGTTATGCTTGTGAACGATGTGTTTCATGCATGAAATTCTTAAACATACATAAAGTGGACTTTATAATCAAGCAATTTTTTTTTTCATAGGATTATTACAAAAGAGCAAGAAGGGGATGCCTAACTTTGAATTATCTATACAAAGTTTTATTACAGCTAAAATCCCTTTCTTTTTACTAACCTCTAGCTTTACACAGATTGCCCCTTGTCACTACTCAAGTTATACTCATCACCAATGGTCTCTAAGTCCTTGAATTAAGAACACTTATCACATTATAGCAAACTTGCTAATGATGTATGAACTGGGTATAATGATTGAACAAGGTCCTACTATCCAAATTAATGTGTCTGTCATAGTGGTAAATGTCAGCTTGGAAGAGAGCTTAAGGAGGAATATCCAGATCCACACTATTATGGTTGTAAAGGACAATCTTGATAACTCTCCATGAGACTAGATTAGTAAAAGGATCTGCCAAAATATTGAGTGGAAAGTTGAAGACTTTTTAAACACAGGGGTTGATGTGCATCCTAGTTTCCTTATTTTGGACCCATATATCCAAGTGAAGATTGAAGATGCAGAAAATGAAAGGAGCGTCTCAAGGACTATTAATGATATTTCACCATTTCAAGGATGGAAGAGTCTAAACTACTTGTATAATTGGGATCATGCCCACAGATTCTGCTCTGAATACCTCATAAGAGAATTGAATCATGGTTGATAAACAAGCATAACAATGGCGTATTTTCTGGCCAAGTATATTAGTAGACAAAGAACTTCCTTAGTGAAACCGTTGAATTGAATTAGTGAGAGGAAGAAGAAATTCATGAAATAGGTACTGGGGATGCCAATCTATAAACTTGATGGGAGCATTGGTGATTCCATAGTGTCTAGGAAGGAGGCTTTACAACTTGTTTATCATGAAGGTTGTGTATCTTTAAAAAGCATCCCTTGCAATCATCTCCACTAATACCATCTTAGTAATGTTTGTAAGATTGGAAAAAGGTGGATTTTGCTCATCATTAGTCAGATAAATTTCCAGCTACTCAAGAGAATCTTCTTCAAAATTAAACTCTAAGTCCTTGACCTATAGGATATAAAAGGTTATAGGTAAATGAGAGGGACTTGCCCTAGCCTCAGAGTAAGGGAGTCATAGGCCTCCTAACTTGTGTGGCTGAATATCGAGGTGCACCATTCGTAACCAATTTAGAGTCAAAACAACTTCTCTAGTCATCATTTTGCCTTTTAAGAAGTGACGAAACCTCTCACACTCATAGGTTATGTATGATCCTATCCCATGTCACGTGCAATGATCCTATGATCCTTTAATTCGATAAAAGGGCACATTGTCAATCATGCCTACATAGTACATCTCTTCATAGTCATGATTAGCTATAGCTATTTCTTTAAGAAATCCCTTGGCAGGTACATAATTGACCCCTGCATACATGGCTTGAAGAATGTATTTTTCCATCTGACGCAAGCAAGCTTAATTATAATGCCTTAAATGTATAAGTTTAATGGATCATATGTATACGCCAATGCATGCAAGCACTGTTCATATCATATAATATTTGCTAGTGTAATAAGATAATTATACATTAAGGCAAATTCACATTTTTACACACCAAAAGGACGTTTCTCTTTGTTAGGTATATGTTATAGAGTCAAAAGCCAAGGGACATATTCCTTCATTAGATTCATAATATAGACCAAAAGATGAAGGATATCTCATTTATTAGGTTTATACCACTACAATTGGGAAGCTTGGAAAACAAAGTCAGCAAGTTCCACAAGCATAAGATTCTGAAACACACGGTTTGGATGGTTGCCACTCATGACAATTTTTTTCCCTTGTCATTCAAGTGCAATGAAGACACTAAAGGAAAAGAGTTTTAATAAATAAAAGGGACAGGGGCAGACATGCTATAGATAGCATCACAACTCAATGATGGAAATTGCCATGTTATCGTTGTTGCATTGTAACAAGTTCTTTTCATATATAACTAAGTCGGCAACAACATTTATAAACTTTTTTGTATTGACAGATCAATCCTTTATAGTTCATTTAAGTTTAATTGCTTGTCATACCTGAGTTCTGCACAATCACAACCTGATCATCCCTTCATTAGATATGGTTTGAATTTCTTCAGTTTCACCCTCGTTCATAATTAGCATAAATTTATTATCGGTAATATCAATTTTTGCAAATAATAGAAATTCTCTTTAGAGTATCTTGGAAACTCTTCAAGATAAACACCTAATGGAAAGCATTGTTAATACCATCATCTTGTATACGGCGCAATTTAGTCAATGTTTCTTATTTGGATGTACCACCATGGTGTGCTCTTCCAATACCAACCACCTACATTCTAATTGAAATTAATTCAAGAATTGGAAAAAGTTCATTGCATATAAATATTCCGTTAAATAATTAGTAGACATCATGACAATTGCAAATTGGAAATTAGTAGACATCATAACAATTGCAAATTGGAAATTAGTAGACATCATAACAATTGCAAATTGGAAGGGAAGAATAGAACCGAAGGACTAACCACGCAGATTTGATACTATAGAATAGTATAGCATAAGATATAATAGTATAAAATAGGTTAGACTAATATGCATTTTGATAACATCAAATAGGAAAGAATAATTTTTCTATCCCATATTTGGATGATATAAGATAGAATAGTATAATATATTGAAATGACCTTTTCATTCTTCTAGATAATTAGTTACTTTTATTGTTAGTTCTAACTTATTTTTATTTAAAAGAATTAAAATTGAGCAACAAAATTATTTTATATAATTCAAACTTAGCTGTATAGTACCATAAAAGAATGTAATAATATGATCATATCTACTTATAAAAAGAAAAAAAATCAAATATATTTTCTTTTCTTATAGAAAGTTGCGGACATTGTCAATTTTCAATGACATCAGTGAAGGGAATACTCATATTGATCTTCCTCTTATTGGTGTTTCATTTACTTAGTCAAAGTGCAATTTTATGTCTCTCCTGACTTTCTGTCTGTGTGAGTGTGCGTGTCTATATGTAATATAAGTTGTGGCGCAAGTTCATAAGTGAGATGAAACATATTCTAGAAGTATTTTTCGATGCTTGGTAAGTAACAACAGTTCTTGAAAATGTGATGTTGATAGATTTGTAAAGTTACACAACTTGTAAATATTTTACACTAGAATAGACATAATGTTGTCTCCAATCCACGCAAGATTACATCGTTGATATGCATTGGAGGTACTAAGATAATGGCAACTAGAGGCGGCAACTAGTTAGGTCAAATTGGTTTGGGCTTTGAATCACCTTCGGGATGTTAGCTTCCTCAGATTCTTTTGGTTTCTAGCTTATCCGATGGTGTATATCTCATAATCTAATGCAAGAATTTTACCATCAAATTATGTGTAACAAATAGTTCTAAGAAAATTATTCCAGTAATAAATTTGGAATAATTACTAAAATATGAAATCAATGATAATAATCATGAGAATAATAAATACGCATATAAAATGACTTGTACACATATGCACATTTTTAAAAGGTTTCAAAAATTGTAATAAATTATCAAATATAAAATATGCAATCAACGGTCAAAAACACATTTGAATTAAAAAATATGCATCTATTGAATAATGTTTCACGGGTGCCACAATGTGTTAAAAACTCTTGTGTTCATGTAGTAGAGCTCAAATCATCCATATATGGAAACAAGAATTTAATATTGTGTTGACACATGTGTGACGTTAGTCCATATATACAATAAGAATAAAATACTTATAGAAATAAAATACTTTAGGTCTTTAAGAAGAGGTTGAAGTTGTTCATATACCAGCGTATTGACGAGAGCAAAAGTATTAAATAAGTAGAATACTTTGGCTTAAGTTATCAGAGTTTTAAGGGGTGTGATATTGATTCACCCCCCCTCTCAGTATCACAAACTAATAGATCCTAGGGTGAAGTTGGGAACTTGAGTTAGGAACCATTCCTTCTACATATGCACCCAAACCCAATCACTAGGTTCAAACACCACCTTTTTTTTCTTCCTTTGTTGACATGGGATGCATATTGCTCAATTTGTCTTACAATATGCTAATGTACCTTCTCATGCAATTATTTCACCATGTTAGCTTTACATTTACCATCTAAGCTAGCATACTCATTAATAGGTATAGGCACCAAATCCAAAGGAGCCAAAGGATTAAAACTATATACAATTTCAAATGGAGAGTAACTAGTAACATAATGAACACTCTTATTACATGTAAACTCAACATGCAATAAACAATCTTCCCATGTTTTTAAAATCATTTGAATAATAACACATAACAAAGTAGTTGAATGTCAAGTAGTTAAAAACAATAGCTTAGCACCTAACTTACCCCACAAAGTCTTCCAGGAGTAGCCTAAAAACTCTGTATCCCAATTTGAAACAATACTCTGAGGCATGTCATGCAAATGTACTACTTTAAAGAATAATTCAGTCGCATTGTTTGCATAGTCAATTTTATGGAAAGGGATGAAATGTGTGACATTTGAAAATCTACCAACAACAACAAATATATAATCCCTACCCCTTTTTGACCATGACAACCCTTGTACAAAGTCCATAGATAAATCAACCTAGGGATGGCTAGGTATAGGTAAAGGGGCATATAAGTCGTAGGGTAAAAACTCTAGATTTAGCCTATTTACATGTTATGCATTTCTCACATACACTCTAATAAGAACCTTAGAGATGATGGGTGGAAGCCTTCAATGGATACAAGAGGTCTATTGCACATTCCAAAAGGCCCAAAAACATGAGCTATAGCCAAAAAGATGAGAGAAACACAAAATAGGCTAATGGACAACATTTAGGCTAACCAAGCCACAAATGGTGCATATTCAAGCTTGAAAGAGAGCTAAGGCCTTATTAATATGATTGAAGTACTTAATAAGTTAGGGCTAAGTAATAGCATTCACTCCTAAATAGGAATTTATCCTAAATAAGTGATTGTATAAAAGTGAAGGTTTTCTCTATAAGAATTTTTCCTAGATAGGTGTTCCTCTTAAATAAGGATTTGTCCTAAATAGGAATTTATCCCTCTTTAGGATTTCTATCTTAGCATATAAATAGGCACCTCCTTATAAGCTTTGGAACATCAAACAACTTTGACAAAAAAAAAAGTAAGGGCTTTTCTCCTTCAATTCTTTGGAAAACTAAAGAACTTATCAAGAAGTACTTCTTCTTATGGCATTCAACTTGACTTATCACTCCTAATTTCCTTCTTTTCTAGAGTTTGGCATCCATATCCTTCTTAAATACCTTAGGTTCATGTTCCTTTGAATGTTGGGTTAAGGATTTGCATTATTAAAGTCTGATTTAGCTTTCCTAGATATTTTTTGATTCCTTGTGCGTTGGATCTCTAAGCTATGTCTTTTGGGGCTTTCCGCATCAGTTGGTATCAGAGCTTGGTTCTAAATAAGGTTGGATCAACTAATTCTTCAATTTGTTGCATTGTGATTTTTTTATTTCTATTTAATTTGTCTATTCAGTGCATTACTATTCAAAAGTACTAATATGTTCGTTTGTAACCCTTCTTACTTTGCTTATATGTTTGAGATCATAACTATAAAAAATGTGCTAATTTCAATTCCAATTACTGTCTTTAAGCATTCTATTGTTGTTTTGTGTTGAGCAAAAGAAAAAAAAAGTGAAAAAACAAAAAAAGAAAAAGAAAAAGAGGAATAAAAAAAGCATCAAATTCAAGTTATTAATAAAAGTTAAATAGTTTGGTCATGTTGTCCACAATAATAATATAGTTTTCTTACTCAACTCCAATTCTGCCATCTATTTTCTTGTTATATCATCCAAGTTTTTCCTTTAGGTTTAACTCCCTATCTTTATTTTTGTGAGTTTAGTTCATTAAATTCATTTGCCTTGATGTCCTTTTTCATTTTCTCTGACTCCTTGCTCTCCAATTTGTTCAATTTTATGTCATTTATCTTATTCTGTTTAGAATCAATCCTCTTGATTTAGTTTGTTTAGTTCTTTAAAGAGCTGAAATGGGAAATTTGAGTGGTAAAAAGCAAAGTGCAAGTTCATATTAAGAAAAGGCCATAAAAAGTATAAATACATGGGGGTATGACACCTTTTCTTTTAAGGGAAACATATGAGGGAGTGTTCTTTAAGGTATCCTAATTATTTTGCGTAGAAGTAATACTATGACTTCCAAAGACAAAGATGTAATTCAAGAGGGAGCTAGTGATGTGTCCTTTATGATCAAAACTATGAAACAACAATTTGAGCATATGAATACTAGATTTGATGATATGAAGGAGAGGATAGAGGAGTAAGCTAATACAATAGGATATGGGAACATGCTCATGAGGAGGAGGTTTGTCCTTAATCACTATTACAAGGAGTTGTACCAAAGGATACAAGGGCTCAATGAGAGCACCAAAAGTGTGGAGGACTACCATAAGAAGATGAAGATTGCAATGATTAGAGTGAATGTTGATAAAGATAAAGAAGCAACCATGGCTCAATTTCTACAAGAGCTAAATAGAGGCATAGTAAACGTGGTTGAATTGCTACATTACATGGAATTAGAAGACATGGTGCACATGCCAATGAATGTTGGAAGGCAACTTAAATGAAAGGATTCCACATAATTTAAGTAGAATTCAAGTTCTACCTCATCTTAGAAGCCAAATTGGAGTAAAAGGGACAATAAGGCTGATTACAAGTCCAAAGACAAGCTATCCAAAAGCAAGAATATGGGTCTAGCAAGGAGGTAGGTAATTTTGATCCCCAACTAAGTAGAAATGAAGATGTTAAATGTTTTAAGTGTTTAAGATGGGGTCATATTACATCTTAATGTCCAAATAAGCATGCAATGATCTTGAGAGGTAACGGTGACATTGAAACTACAAGTGAGTTAAATGGTAACTCTATGCCATCATTAAAAGGTAGAGTTCAATTTTCCATGTGTAAATAGACCTCTCATAGGCCAAGGGATGTAAAGTCTAATTTTCCTTCTTCTCTAAGATTGCTTCTCTCTTTTATCCTTTCTTCTCTCCCCTTTCTAAAATATAAGCTTAAAACGATATTTGGTGTTCAATGGAAACTTTCTTTCTATAAGTATTTTAATTCTATTATTATTTGTTTTAAGTTACTTTGTTTTATATTAATGTGCTTAAAATAGTTTCTTTATATTTATATGTGAACCTATGCTACCTATATCTTTGTTTGATCCTTTGCTACCAAAATAGAAATGGTATTAAAGCCTTGAATCTAATTGAATGTTAATTTTCTAAGTAGTTGAAAGTTTAAACTCTTTGGTGTCTCATTGTTGAAACCCTAAGTCACACTACCTTTGTAGCGGAGATGGTCAAGTGTAGGCGTGTAAGGTTATGGTTTAAGACATTGACAATGATATGGTGAGATATAGATAGGTTAAGACCTTAGGATGAATTAGATATCCTATACCTAATAAAAAAAGATTTGCTAAGTAGGATCTATGAAGTTCAAATATTTTCAAATTTTGATATGAAATTTGGTTATTGGCAAATCCAAATCCATGAAAAGGATAGGTATAAAATAGTATTTATAATTCCATTCAAACATTATGAATGGAATGTAATGTAATTTGGGTCAAAAAATGTCATTCAAAATTTCAAAGAGTGAATGAAATATTTAATATTTATTCAGTAATTACAATTATTGATATCGATAATGTATTAGTATTTTCTAATGCCATTAAACAACATTTTAAACTTTTGAACCTTTTCTTAAAGGTTATTGAAAGATCTAATTTAGCTATTTTGGCTAAGTAAATGAAGTTATTTCAAACTAGGTTTACATTCTTTGGTTACTTCGTCGAAAATGGAATAATTGTTCCTATTAATCAAGCAATTAAGTTTTCCACTAAGTTTTTTTAATGAAATTAGAGAAAAACAATAATTGTAAAGGATTTTAGGATGTCTGAATTATATTTCAAAATTCTATAATGAATTAGCTTATCATCCTTAACAACACTGGTAGAGGGTTCTGCTTTATATGATGAAACTATAAGCTCACAACCTTTTATCTTAACACTAGGTTAAGTGTAGACAAGTGAATACTAATAACCCTTTTCCCTTTTATTGTAACATATTTTTTATCTACTTCTTTAAAAACCATACATTCCTTTGGGGCTGAAAAATTTAGGAAACATTTTTCCTTTAGTTTGTAGACTTTTTTCAAATAGTTGAAAATATCTATAACTCCTATACCATACTTCTCTCTTTTTTTTTAATTAAAGGTCATTAAAAAAACTATTTTCTTTTTACAATATTCTTAAAAGAGTATAATAACTCTCACCTTTTCATTTACCTCATTAACAGCCTCAAGGACATAAAGACTCTTATCTTCATCCTATTATCCCATATCAGAAAGAGATGGTGATCTAAGGCTAAAAGCCTGACTAGATGTTTCTAATGGTTCATTAACCATAGAAGCAAAAGTTAAGGGGGAAAGTTGATTGATTGACTTGCTTTACTGTTGTTCTAATACCTTCTAGCTCAATGACCAACACCGAAGAGGTAAAGAATCTAGGTTTATCCTTTTCTCTTCCTTTTTTGAGGTTTAACCTCACACTTATAAATGGAATAAATAGGATTTTGACATTTCTATCTTTAAATTTAATTACTTCTTCCATTTGTTTATTAACTTGTTTAATAGGTTCAATAACCTTTCTTAGTGTCCATTTCCTAAGTAATTTAACCTAATCCCAAGCAATTATTTTAGGAACCATAACATTAGGTTTTGACCTATTAGTCAAAAACAATGTAGTAGTCTCTTTACCAATATATCTTATCAAAATTTCTTTAATTCTTAGGATAGTGGTGTTCATAACCTTATAATGTATCTTGTAAATAAGGATTAGATCTTTTGAAGTAGGCATCATATCAAATCCTTCAATTTTAATATTTGAACATAAAGCATACATGAAATTAGATTCTAATAATAATAAAGTAAAGTTTAGAAAACAAGAAAACCAAATGGGTCCATCAATAAGAGTGGATTTAGTTATTCCTAATAAGGAGTCATGAAAGCGATTATACCTTTTGTGTCTAATGGTCTATCAATAAGAGTGGATTCAATTACTCTTAGTAAGGAGTCATGAAAGTGATTATGCATTTTGTATCTAACACATATAATTGTTGAGATATTCAAACCTAGTCTAATAGTATGTATTAGTACTACTTGTACCATCCCTATATGGATATATTTATAATTTTGTTAATGTAAGTTAATAAGCTCCTAGGATAGCAAAATGAAATCATTATAACCCTAGCTTAAGGGTAAAGTTTCTTTATGGTTTTAATAGCATAATCAACTTTAGAAAAGAAATTTCCCTATTTATAAACCTAGAAAGAAAAAAAAAGAAGGAAGTGTCCAATTTTGTAAAT
Source organism: Bruguiera gymnorhiza (assembly GCA_020883675.1). Classification (NCBI taxonomy): domain Eukaryota; kingdom Viridiplantae; phylum Streptophyta; class Magnoliopsida; order Malpighiales; family Rhizophoraceae; genus Bruguiera; species Bruguiera gymnorhiza. Next base: position 15,362 of record JAIRCJ010000211.1, read on the forward strand.
AATTATCATCTAAATTTTCACTCATTATTATTTCTTTATTCCTAATCCTAGAAGAACTAATCCATATTGCAAACAATTTGCAATATGCAACTACTTATGGTGAGGCATAGATAAGTTAAAACCTAATCAACTATTTAGACCCATCTTATGAGAAATGGAAAAAGGGGTAATATTTAAACCTATGTCATCAAAAGAAATAGATTACAACTTGTCAAGTAAAAATTCTAAAAATGCAAAATTAGTTGATGAAATACTCAAAAGGTTAATAACCCTTTTTACTTTTCTCATAACATTTTTTTATATGCTTTTTCAAGAACCATACATTCCTCTAAGGCTAAAAAATTTAAGAAAGGTTTCTTCTTTAGTTTGTAGACCTTTTCCACCATTGGTATATATCTCATTGCATTTATACTAGACTTCTCATTCTTTTTTATTAAAGGTCATAAAAAACCATTTTCCTTTTATAGTATTTTTAGAATAGTAAAATAACTCTCACCTTTTCATTTACCTCATTAACAAACTTAAGGACACAAAGATGCATATCTTCTTATTAGAAGATGAATTTAAGGAATCAGATTTAAAAGTAACTCTTTTTGAAGAAGAAGAAGAAATTAGCTCTAAAGATGATTCTAGTAATAGTTATAATGGTCAGTGCATCTATAATCAAGTGTTATGTAAAAGTAATAGCTTATTAGTCCTTAAAAAAGAAGACAATCTGATATTGAATCTCATAGATAAGATTGCAAATCTAAAGGAAAAAAGAGAACTAAAGAAATATCTTCATTTATCTTGAAACAAGATTAAGGTTAAAGAACCAAAAGAAACAACTTAAAAACTATTATTCAAAGAATTAGAAATAATCATTTCAATTTAAAAACTAGAGCAACAGCAATAAAACTCTTGATTGAAAAGCTTAAAACTAAAATTAATCAGTTAAAATTTGAAATAAAAGATTTTTAAAAAAGAGTTTTAGTTTTGAAATCTATAAATGAACCTCTAGACATTCCAAATACTTCTTTAAAAGTATAGTTAAGTACCCTTCAATATGTTAATCTTTTTGAGAGGGTAATTACCCATAAGTGGTATACTCAAATTACAATAATAGTCAACAAAAAGTATATCTCAAGATGTTATCATGGGACCTAAAAGAAAAGAAAAAAAAATGAAACTGAACATTAATTAACAAAAGTTCAAATGTGGTGTCTACCTTATGACCACTATTTATAGAGCCTTAGATTTTTTATCACCAACAATCCATATGTTAGGTTCCATACAAAAGTGCTAGGTTCCATCTTTTTTCTTAACTAATAAGATAAGAGAAGCAAATGGAGTTGAATTGGGCTATATAATTAGAGAACTCAACATCTCCTATACCAAATGCTCAATTTTGTTCTTCTGATGGAAAGGGTACCTACAAATCCTCAAATTCACAAATTGAGCCCTAAGTTTCAAAGGAATACTGTGATGTTTGCATGCATGTTTGTATGCATCTTCTAATAGAGAGTAGAATTCGTAGCTCTTGGATGGAACAATTTTAATGCATGTTTGTATGCATCTTATGGAAGGAGATCAAATGGAGTGCCAAGAGAGGGAAAATAGAGAGATAATGTGGATAGAGAGAGGAGAAACTAAAGAGACACGAGAAAAACACTAAAAAGAGTGTAGAGTGAAAAAAATAGAGAGACAAAAAATGTGGAGTAAAAGATAGAGGAGAGAGTAGAGAAACAAAATATAGAGAAATGAGAGAGTATGTATCAATAGTGTATAAAGAAAGACATGTAAGGAGAGTGTTAAGGGAGAAATTGTTTGGAGAGACTTAAAAGAGTCGTGCGAGGAGAGAAAAGAGAGCAAAGGTGTGAAGAGATTACACAAAAAATGTGGGGAAAGAGAAGAGAGTAGGGAATGGTAAGAGAGTAAAAAAAGAAAATGTGGGGACAAAATTGAGAGACAAAGTGTGGAGAAAGATGAGAGAGATATAGAGAGAGTGTTCACTCTTAAATTCTTCATCATCTATCTCTAACTTTTTATCCCTTAATGCTCTCTCTCTCTCTCTCTTTCTCTCTCTCTTTCTCTATCTCTTTCTCTCTCTCTTCATTTTATACTCTATATTTTACTTTGAAACATTATTATGTTTGAAAAAATGAAAGTTATTAAAACAAACTTGATTTTGTTATTTTTTTCATATCTTTTCCATAAAAATACTTATATAATTCAAATTAAGAACAAAAAACATATGTCAAACATGTTTTTGTTGTTTGACTCAAAGAAAGAAAAAAAAAAAAGCTAAAAATCACAATGTTAGATCAGAATTTATCGAATAGGACAACTCTAGAAAGATAATTAAAAAAAAAAGGCTCTACTATGAGAGAAGAATTAAACTAGTGACACAACAAAAGTGTTCAATTGTACATTTTGCATAACAAATTTTAAATTGTTTTTTCTCTAGTCAAGTTAGGTATAAGACATTTCATATGACTATGATATAGGTGACAATTATAAGTAAATAATTTATTGCCTATCAAATTACATCGAGTGATTGTGATATTTTAAATTGTTAAAATTTATAAATTGTAATATTATTATCTTAATAAAACATGTGTGTTTCAAATATTTGTCCAAAGCAATGCCTACATGGACACAAAAAAGTTTGTATACATTATCCACAAATGTTAAAATAATGCTCACATGTCAAAATTGGACTCAAATAATGCATTTTACTTCTTTACATTTTAAATAGTAAATTTTAGTGAGAAAAAAAAAGAACTCTTAGAATTGGCTTCTATGTTTGTGGGATATACAAATATAATAGTTACAACAATATTATTTCTAGTATTAATCTTTTTAATATTTTCTCTATAGTCCTCAAATATAGAAATTTAAGATTTTAACTACTAGAGTGTCTCTTGAGAGACCCATCTATATTATTTTTAAGTCATGAACTCTGCAACAAATATTAAATTTTCTTTTTGATGAAAATATTATACCCTTTAACTTGTATCATTATTTTTAGTGACAAACACATCTACACAAAGGTGACAATCTTTTAATATCTTTGAGTGTAGTAATATGTAAGTTTTAGTAGATAATGTAATTCTCTCATAAGTATTCATTAATAGTGAATAACATTTAAGATAATGAGTTTTATTATCTTAAATATTCTTTTTGGCTTAAAGGTATTTGAATTTTGAATTCTTTTCATTTGTACAGGCCAAGAGAAAAAAAATAGCATGTGTACTTAATTCTAAGTTCTAAATATTAGAATTTTCACCTTAATGTAAATAAACATCATACTTAAGATCCAAAAACACTAGCAAAAAGAAAACTAGTATTGTTAACCCTTGAAATAAAAGTAAAAAAAAAAAATTACAATCCTAATGAATGATTAACACAACGATAAAAAGGTTTTCTCTTTTTTGCAAACCTACCCTCCACCTTCAATCAACTAAAATCTTGCTTATGTCCTATCTTTTAAAGAAATCTATTAGTTAGATCATATTACAAATATGAAAAAACCAAGAAGTGATGGGGACTAATGTCACTTTATTATGTTTGATAGCTTTGATGCAATTTCAAAATGATTTCGGGGCTCTTTTTAAGATAAGGTTTAAGGTTAATCTTCGACACCCACATTGCCACCCTAGACAATTCATGTTGAGGATGCTCTCCTAAATACAGTTGACAAGGAAGATATTGTAATGAATTTTATGTTTGCACATTCATTTGTCAAATGAAAAAATGAAAGCCATTAGAGAACAAGGGTAGAACATCATTATTATAAAGCTTTGGGGTTGATTAATTGGTTTCAACCATCTATGCATTCAACTAAAAGTTCTTTGGAAACCTAAGGACAAGTTATGAACTATTAATTTAAGGAATGTGTATGTCAATATCAAGTTCACTGTTGATTATTGTATTACTTTATATGGTGACCCCTGGGTTATCATGGGTCACTGCTTGGTGGTTTGTGAATGGACTCCAAATTCTTATCCTTAAAAAGCAACAATTATTAAACCATGAGTATTCTAATAGTGATGTTCTTAATAGGATTGGTGATTCTAACTAGTAGAATGGTGAGTTAGATGCCTTAGTGCCTATTGCTTAGGGGGGTAAATTTGCTTATCCTTGTGTTTAAATTGATCTCAATAAGCTTTTCCTCTTTGAGCTTTGGATGGATAGGATTTTCTCATGGTTGAATATTAGGGTCTCCATTAAGTCTATTTTATGTGTGGACAAATTGGTCATATTAAGGATAAATTTTAACATCAACAACTATCTCTAGAATGGTAAGGCTAGTGATGGTAGTTAGCCTTTAGAGGGTCTTTCTTTGCATGTTCAATCATTTACCCCTTTCTAAATATAACATGGCCAGATTCTTAACTTAATGCTGACCAAAGGAGTACTTTGACCTGTTTGCATAGAGTTATTGCTTTCATAACAAATCTAGGGTCAACATAAGAGTCTAAACATGACTCTTTAAATCAAGGCTATAAATCAATAGATCATTAAAGAAAATAAATATTAAGTTCATCAATACTTTAAAGCATATGATTTATGAGTGCTTAAAAGTAGTTGAGCATTTGTAAGCCCATAATGACCATAATATGTCTTAATAACTGTCTTATAAATATCTTTTTCCTTAATCCTTATTTGGTGGTATCCAATTCTACAATCTAAATTGGAGGAAATGGTATCACCATTCAATTCATCAAGAAGATCATTAATGAAAAGATTGGGAAATTTTTCTTTAATAGCCAAGGAGTCCAATTGCCTATAATGCACACAAAAGCACTAGTTTCATCTTTTTTCTTAACCAATAAGACAAGAGAAGCAAATGGAGTTGAAATGTGCTACATAATTGAAGAACTTAGCATCTCTTGCACCAAACTCTCACTTTCGTTCTTCTAATGAAAAAGGTACCTATAAGATCTCAAATGCACTAATTGAGCCTTGAGTTTCAAAATAATATTGTTATCATAAGATCTTTTGTATGGCAACTCCTTAGGTTGTTTAAAAACATCTTGGTATTGATCCAAAATAGCTTGTAATTGCCTTGGCAAAGTTATATGTTCAGTAGAAGCTACTATGGTTAAGTTGTGAGCTTAAGCTCCACTCTCCTTTTTCTCAAGAAAACTCTATAATTTACTCTTAGTCATCAATCTAAAAGAAATAGCTTGAGTGAAGCATAAAATTCCACTAGCTTCCCTTCCTTTATAAATGCTAATTTCAACTTAGAAAAATCAAGTGTTATTGGCCTTTATTTCTTGATCCAATCAACTCCTAACACTATATCATAAATTTCCAATGGTTTGAATCTCAAATCAGTAGTGAAAGTATGTTTATGCATCCTCCTTTCATATTGATAATAAATCTTTAGTCTCCATATTTTTCCCATCAGCCGCACTTACTAATATGGCCTAGTTTTCTTTATTAGCTATACTTACTAATATCATCCACATTGGCATCTAAAAAGCTATAAATGGCCCCTATATCTACCAAAATTATCAAACTCTTCTTACTTGCATGTCCCCTTATCTACAATATCTTTTTTCTTATAACTCTAGTAATGGCATTAACCTTAAAAATGAATTTATATCCATTTTGCAAATATTCAAACAAAATTTCAAAATCAATTTAAAATTCTAAAACCTCAATAGTAAAAACCAATTGACTAAGGAAAGCTTAATTGAGTGATAAAATGGTCTGATTGGAATTTTTCTCTAGTCCTTTTTTCCAAAATTTCTTTTTCAAATTCAATATTTTCAAAAAAGAAAATGACTTTCATAAATTCCCGAAAAAATCTAAAATCCCAAATTTTCAAAACTTTTCAAAAATT
>JAIRCJ010000211.1:23783-137917 GCA_020883675.1 Bruguiera gymnorhiza
ACCTGTATACAAGTTCACCAAGGATTGGCAAGAACAAATGAGCTTGACAAAGGCGTGTCTACATAAAGCCTCCAAACGGATGAAGAAGTGAGCCAATAAAAAGCGACAACATGTGGAGTTCCAAGTCAGGGACTTGATGCTAGCCAAATTACACATCATTTTTTGGTACAAGGATGTGCATAAAGGGTTGATCTATTGCTATGAAGGGTCATTTCGTGTAACACAATAGGTCGGTAAGGTCGCATACGAGCTGAAGCTACTACCAAAATTAAAGGTACGCTCGATTTTCCATATGAGTATGCTTAAACCTTATCATATAGACAAGGAAGATCTAGATCAAGGGGAGTCAGACCGTGCCCTACTTAGAGCAAAAACTTCATATGATTGAGAAGTCAAATCCATAATAGTGGATCAGATCCTACGAAATCAATATTGTACGCCAAGGCATGAATACTTTATCTGATGGAAGGGTATTCCAAAGAGTGAAGCTACTTGGGAACTTGTAGAAGCACTTTGGCAATTCAAAAAAGATATTAACACTTACCATGTTAAAGAAGCAACGAGGGCATCGCCTAATTAGGTAAGGGCGAATGTCACGGTCCTTTGCTCCTAGGGATGGGCAATACAATGAATCTAGAAGCCTCCAAGTGAAGGACAACACAATGAATGTAAAAGGCCCATAAAGAAGGCCAATACATTGGAATGTGCCATGTAATAAATGCTAGTAAAAGTGGGTCGATGGAAGTTGAAGGGATGTGTTATCCACTATTAGAGATCAAGGAGAGATCTAACGATTGTGTCCTATCCAATACTTATATAAAGGGACTTCCTCCCCCTCAATTGTATCATCCAATTAACAATTGAAATATACTTTTAGAGCTTCTTTTCTAGATTTCTCTCTTTAAAGGATCTTATGAGTCGGGTGTGAGAAAAGCTGCTTGGGAGGAATTCTCAAGGCTACACGAGTAGGGAGCACTAAATCCATTAGGCCCATGACAAGTGGTATCAAAGCTGATTCGTTCCAAGCACTATGGTAAATCCATGTTCTAATGAGGCACTCATCATGGGTGATGACTACAATGATCATGGGAGGAAGACTGATGAAGGTGCCACTAAGGGAAAGAAGAGTTGTGCTGTTTCAAGTTCGAGGGATCCAGTAAGGGATTGGCACATCGTATGACAAAGATTGAATCATTCATTACTAATATCCAAGGTTCAGTTGATAACCTAACCCAATCCATTGAAGGAGTAGATGTCAAAAGGGAAGAGCTCATGGTTGAGATTCAAGAGCTTAAAGTCGGATTAGGTGAACTTCGACGTGAGTTACTTGGGGCCTTGAGAGCAGAACTCCATCAGCGGGTCAAGTCCTTGGAGGCCATGATGGTGGCTATACACACAGAGATAATGGAGCTCAAGGGAAATCTCATAAAATCGAAGCCAATAAGTGTGAACGGGGTGATCACTGTGAAAAGTCCATGTACAAACGTACCCAAGCCGAAGGAGTTCAGGGGCTCGCAGGTGGCCATGGATGTGGACAACTTCCTATGGTATATGGAGTGGTATTTCCAAGCCATGGGGATCAACGACAACCAATCTCAGGTAAATACTACATCTATGTACTTAGCTAATAATGCATTGTTATGGTAGAGCTCGTTGGTTCACCAAGCTTGATCTTCAATCAGGTTACTATCAAGTCCCGATTGTCAAAGGAGATGAGTCGAAGACAACATGTGTGACGCTTTATGGGTCGTATGAGTTCCTCGTCACGCCATTCGGTTTGACTAATGCTCTACCCACATTCTGCACTCTTATGAACAAGTTACTACACCCATTCCTAAATCAGTTCGTAGTGATTTATCTATATGATATTGTTATGTACTGTTGGATGCTCGAGGAGTACATCGAGCACTTAAGACAGGTTTTCCAAAAGGAAGTTCCATTATTGGAGCACATTGTTGGGGGCAGACGAGTACAAATGGATACGGCGAAGATTCAAACCATCGTTGAATAGGAGTCGTTAACGAAAGTGATGGAGTTAAGGTTGTTCTTTGACCTCACCAACTACTACCAGTGTTTTGTTCAGAACTACTTAAACATCACTATGTCACTTAAAGACAAACTGAAAGAAGGAGAAACTATGGGAATGAATGGATTGATGCCAAAAAGCATTTGATTGGTTTAAGCAAGCCATGACCGATCAATCGGTGTTGGTGTTGCCCGATCACACCAAGCCTTTTGAGTTACAAACTGATGCATTAGATTATGCTATTAGTGGTATTCTTATATAGGAAGTTGAATGATACCAAGTGACAGTATACCATTCAAAAGAAGGAAATAACTACAATGGTCCATTACCTATAGATATGGAGGCATTATCTCTTGGGGTCTAAGTTCATTATAAGGATGAACAATGTGGCCACGAGTTATTTTCAAACCCAGAAGAAGCTGAGTTTGAAGCAAGCTTGATGATAGGATTTTCTAGTGGAGTTCAACTATATGATGGAGTACAAGCCGAGGAAGGCTAACTTCGTTGTTAATGCTCTTAGCCAAAAGATAGAGCTAGTGAACATGGTAAGTCGACCTAGCTATCCATTGTTCAATCGCATCAAAGAGGGCCTCAAGCATGATTAGAAGGCCCAAACCCTCATTGGGGATGTGCAAAAATGTAGGACCCAACAATTTTGGTGCGAGGACGATCTTCTATACGCCTAAGGGTGACGACTATATGTGTCACTCCATGTGAAGTTAAGGAAAGAGGTGTTATGTGAGTGTCATGATTTGAAGTATGCAAGTCATCTAGGGATCCACTGCACCTTGGCCCTCATTGAAGACCAATACTACTAGTCTCAAATGCAGGATGACATCGAAGCCTATGTAAAGACTTGTCTTGTTTGCCAACAAAACAAACTTGAACAACATTCATCGCTAGGGCTACTATAGCCATTTCCTATCCTAACTCATCCATGGGAGAGCATTTCCATGGACTTCATAGTAAACTTGTTGAAGTTTAAAGGGTGTCAGACTCTCATGGTCATGGTGGATAGGTTCTCCAAGTACATGACATTTGTGCCAATAACGAAGGATTGTCTGGCTGAGGAGACAACCAAGTTATTCATGAAACACATGGTTAAGTACTGGGGAGTCCCACAAACGATCATGAGTGATCACAACCCTCGATTCACAGGGCGTTTCTAGTCTGAATTATTCAAGTTGCTTGGGTTAGAGTTAAATCTCTATAAGCCTACACCCCCAAACTAACAGTCAAACCGAGCAAGTCAATGTATTCTTAAAGATTTATCTTTGACATTACATGAGCACAACATAGACAAATTGGGCAAAGCTGATCAATATAGCCTAATTCTTCTACAACTTGCAACGAAGTGAGTCTATCGATCGGAGTCCATTCAAGATTGTGAATGGGCAACAACCACAAACTCCAAATGTGGTTGCATCGGGCTATCAAGGAAATAACCCACCTACATACAAGTTCACCAAGGATTGGCAAGAAAAAGCAGGCTTGACAAGGGCGTGTTTACATAAAGCCTTCAAACGGATGAAGAAGTGGACCAATAAAAAGCAACAACATGTGGAGTTCCAAGTCGAGGACTTTATGCTAGCCAAACTACGCACCATTCTTCAGTACAAGGATGTGCACAAAGGGCTAATCTGTCACTATGAAGGGTCATTTTGTGTGACATAACAGGTCGAGAAGGTCGCATACAAGCTAAAGCTACCACCAAAATTAAAGGTACACCCAATTTTCCACATAAGTATACTTAAACCTTACTGTGTAGAAAAGGAAGATCCATATCATAGGGAGTCAGACCACGCCCCACTTGGAGCAAAAACTTCATATGACCGAGAAGTCGAATCCATAGTAGTGGATTAAATCATATGAAAGTGGTATTATACGCCAAGGCATGAATACTTTATCCAATGGAAGGGCTTTCCAAAGAGTGAAACTAATTGGGAACTTGCAGAAGCACTTTGGCAATTCAAGAAGGATATTAACACTTACCATGCTGAAGAAGTGACAACAGCATTGCCTGATTAGGTGAAGGCAAATGTCACGGTCCTTTGCTCCTAGGGATGGGCAATACAATGAATCTAGAAGCCTCCAAAGAAAGGACAACACAATGAATGTAGAAGGATTCTAGAGAAGGCCAATACATTGGAATGTGCCATGTAATAAATGCTAGTAAAAGTGGGTAGATGGAAGTTAAAGGGATGTGTTATCCACCATTAGATCAAGGAGGGATCTAACAGTTGTGCCTCATCCAATACTTGTATAAAAGGGGACCTCCTCCCCTTATTTGTATAATCCAATTCACAAGTGAAATATACTTTTAAAGCTTCTCTCTTTAGATTTTCTCTCTTTAAAGGATCTCGTGAGTCGAGTTTCAGAAAGGCTGCTTGGAAGGAATTCTCAAGGCCATATGGGTAAGGAGCAATAAATCCATTAGACTCGTGACACAAACCTTTTACTTCACCTCTCTCTTTCTCTAATGCTTTATATAGAGAGGCAAATACATGGTAGTAATAACTATTGGTATGTATACCCATACAACAATAATGGGTATGCACATTCTTTCAAAAGTAATAACATTAGACATTCATACCCCACATCCATTTTAGTGCATTTATTATCCACATACTCCAACATAATATCTATTATACATTTAAACACTATAATAAATATAATTTGGATATATGGTAAGGATTGCATTCCACTCGATAACTTCTAAATGTCACTTAAAAATGTGTGTATGCCATCCTCCCCATCAATTTTTAGGCATTGACCATTGACTACTCATGATCACATGAGAAAATGTTCTTAAAAAATGTGGACATACAACACACACTCTCTTCATTCCAAGTCATGTATATGTAAAAATTATGAGCTTTAGCTCAATTTATATTACTTTTCTATTTAAGATCCAATTTGTGTTGTAGGAATTGTAACCTCTTATATGCATAAAAATAACAAGACCCCAACTTCATGATAGTGCAATAATGAAATTGATATTTCTCCAAAAGAAAAAATGAAAAACAATTTTCATTACAAGTATCACATTTTTTTCATAATTTTATATTAGATTTACCTTATTATAAAAATATTTTTCAATTTTGTATAGTTATTCGTTTAAAATTTCTTCTATTAATTAAATAATTAGTGCTTGGACTAAAAAGATGATGAATATTTAAATAACATAAAATTGACAAAAAAATGAATAAGATTTTCTCAATATAGTCTATTTAACTATAATAGCAAACTTCTTAGGCATTAGTGAGGGTTGAAATCCTCATTATTGTAATTTATCAAAACATGTGGATTTTAATTTTTATGTTCCAAAAAGTTTTATTCTTTTATATAATCCTAATGATTTATGGCATAAAATTTGTTAAATTTATTAATGAATAGTTGAAAATTTTCTTCTTTATAAACTTCTTGTATGAATAAGAAAAGGATAATTATATTTCATTATTATTTGATGTATTTTCCTTTAATATTTATGTATAATCATTAATTTAATAATAAGAACTGCTAAGTATACATAAAAGTGGTTTGCACAAATATCCATAAATGAATTTCATAATAAAAATAAAATACTTTCTATTATATACAAATATCAATGCAGTATATAATATATTATATGTTGTACAAAAATTATTTTTGGCTATTGGTGTAAACCACTTATGTTTACACTAAAAGTTTACAAATTTATTGTTATTTAAATTTTATTTGATTATTTTAAATAGACTTAAATTTGATTCAATATTAAATTACTTGCTCTAATTAAGAGATAGTAGTTAGGCTTATCGTTGTTATATGTGATCTTGTAACTGAAGTATAATGCTTTCATGTAAATTGTACTTTTAAAAGTGCTCTGTATGTGCATGGAATTTTAGTGGGAGAACTACAGAAATTTGTCATATGCTCACCTTTTCCCATTTTTCGTACTATCCACCAATAATATGCTAGAATTTCAGAGGTCAGCTTTCTTCTTTAGGTAGATGGGAAACGATCGGTGAAGTCAACTCTGCCAGGCGTGAATGGGCTGGATTTGAGAGTTGACTAGCCATGAATGGGTAAATTACAAGGAGTTTGCTAGCCATGAATAAATGAAAGGCACAACAATAAGAATGACGCAGACGACACAATTTTGCGCCTGTTGTGCGCAAAGTTAATTATTTTTCTCCCAGTAATTTACCTGGACCCGTACATGATACGGCGGCTTGCGAAATTGAAGAAAGAAAAAGACTTTCCCTTTAAAGAAAAATACCACAAAAAAAAAACACATTACTTGTTCTCAAGTTTACATAGAGCAAAACAGTCATAACTCTTTTTTCCACAGAAAAATTCCTTGTTTCTTGATAAAATAAGCTCTCGGCTGCGATCTATTGGTAGTTAAACAACCATAGTAGCCTTGGAAATCAAAAGCATTCTAAATTAAGGCAAACCCATCTTCAGAAACGTCTAGCATCACTGTGGACACGGTGGTGGTGATGGCGGTTTGCGAAGTACTACTGATCAGAGTATTGAATACACTAAGTTGACGGTTGGGTCTTGTGCAGGGCCTGTTGATGGCAATGGGAGGAAGAAAACTATATTTGCTGACTCTTAATTTTTTATTATTTCACTTCAAATATATATATATATATCCACACCACAATAATTTAAAAATTACACTTAATATATTTTAAAATCAACGTCTGTTTGTCTTCTCAACACTTTCCTTGCATTCATTCTGCCTACTGCTAAAGACGAGGAGTCTCACTGCAAAACACAAGGAGTCCAGCTTATGTTTTTTGAAAAATTCTCAACAATCCCCCATAAACTTGACTTCTTCACAGCTCCAACCATCTTTCTACGCTGCTGAAATCTATCTTTTTTGAGAGGTTTTGTAAATATATCAGCTATTTGATCAAGAGTTTTGGTATACTCCACCTCAACCTCCTCGTTGGTAATGGTATCTCGAATAAAATGAAACCTTGCATCAATATGCTTGCTCCAATCACGAAACACTAGATTTTTTGCAAGAGCAATGCCCGATTTATTGTCCACCATAATTCAAGTCGTCCCTCTTTACGCAAAATAAAGTCCCTCTTTATGCAAAATGAAGTTCGCATAGCAATTTCCTTAGCCATATTGCATGACACGCACCGGCAGTTATAACAACATACTCCAATTCACATGTTGGGAGTGTTACAATTGGTTGTTTCTTTAAACACCATGAAATTCCATTTTCTCCAAAGAAAAATATAAACCCAGTAGTACTCTTTCGGTCATCAATATCACCAGCATAATCACTATCACAATATCCTTTTAAGTGAACCTCATTTGAAGAAGTATAAAAAATGTCATAATCAAAAGTACCTTTTAAATATCGAAGAATTCTCTTTGCAGCTCGCATGTATTCACTTGGATTCTCCATAAATCGACTCATTGATCCCACAACAAATAATATGTCAAGTCTAATACAGGTCAAGTACCTTAGACTTCCCACAAGGCTTTGAAATGCGGTTAAATCAACTTTCCTTAATTCATCCTCCTAGGAGAGTTTTACCTCGTATTCCATCGGGATATTCATGGGATTACAATGTATCATCTTAAACTTCTTTAAAATCTCTCTTGTATATGCCTCTTGAGACATAAATATTTCGTCACTTCATTGTTTTACTTCTATCCCCAAATAATATGATGTAAGCCTCATATCACTCATCTCAAATTCTCGTGTCATTTCCTTCCTAAAATCATCATACACCTGTGGATTATTTCCCGTAAGAATGAGGTCATCCACATAAATGCACACAAATAAAATATCATTTTTCTTTTTTTTAACATAGAGTACATATTCATGGATGCACCTTGAAAAATCATTCTTATGAAGATATTTGTCGAGGTGACTATACCAAGCCCGTGGTGCTTGTTTAAGGTCGTACAACGCCTTCTTCAATTTTAATACCTTATCTTGATGACCTTTAATCGTAAATCTTTTGGTTGTTCCACGTATACTTCTTCTTCCAGACCACTATTTAAAAAAGTTGACTTTACATCCATTTGATGAATTGTCCACCAATTTTACACCGCAAAAGCAACCAATAACTGTATTGTCTCTAAGCTGAGCTATGGGAGCAAAAACTTCTTCATAATCCACACCAAGCTTTTATTTGTATCCCTTTGCAACTAACCTTGCCTTGTACCTCTCAATTTCTCCTTTTGCATTTTTTTTTTTAACTTATAAATCCATTTAACTCCAATTGCTTGATGTCCTCTTGGTAGTATGACAAACTCCCAAGTGTCATTCTCCTCAATGGAATGAATTTCTTCCTTTATAGCTTGAACCCATTTCTTGTCTTTAACAACCTCTTCAAAATTTAAAGATTCATCATTTGGAAATAGACAAAAAAGATTCTCACCATTTATTCTTTTGGTAGCATCATAGAGATCTCTTATACCTCAAAATCTTTGACGTTGTTCGTTTGAGCTTGTTAAGGAAGGGGTTGAACTTTCACTTTCAGTCTCTTGGTCCTCATTCTTGTCTTCTTCCAATTAGGGAAGAAAGCTATATGTCTCTTTTTCTTGAACACTCCAATCTCATGAAGCATCTTCCTCAAATTCTACATCTCTACTAATCACAACTTTCTTGGAAATAGGGTTGAAACATTTGTACCTTTTAGAGTTCTTGGCATAGCCAATAAACACCATCTTCTTACTCCGATTATCAAGTTTTGTCCTTTCATATTCGAATACATGAACATAGCTAATAGATCCGAAAACTCTTTAGTGCCTTACACTTGGCTTCCGTCCACTCCATACTTCTTAACAAGTTATTTTCTCTAAACTCCTTGTAGGTGAACAATTTGAGAGATAAATAGCACATGTAATAGCCTCAGCCCAAAACTCCTTAGGCATATTTTTACTTTTTAGCATCGTCCTCGCCATGTTAAGAATTGTCCTATTCTCTTTTTCAACAAAATTCAGCCCTATTTTGTTGTGGTGCTCTTAAGATTGTCATAGGACGTCGAATACCATTTTTCTCACAAAAGACCTTGAATTCATTAGAAGTGAACTCTCCACCTCTATTAGTTCTTAGAGTTTTAATATTGTATCCACGTTCTTTTTCAACAAGAAGCTTGAATTTTTTAAATGTCTCAAAAACTTCATTCTTGCTCTTTAAAAAATAAACCCATATCTTTTTGGTGTAATCATCGATGAAGAGCACAAAATATGAGCTCTTACCAAGAGATTGTGGGTTGATAGGACCACACGTCTACATGCACAAGTTGTAAAGGCTCAGTTACTCGTGCAAGCAACACCTTTGGAAAGCTCTTTCTCGCATGTTTTCTAAGTAGACACGCCTCGTATAATTGATTCAGGTGATTGAATTTAGGAACTCCTTTCACCATATTCTTTTCTCCTAGCATCTGAAGTCCTCCAAAGTTGAGATGCCTAAATCTCATGTGCCAAATCCATGAAGGATCCTTGACACAAGCTTGTAAACACTTTGCTTTCGTTGTTTTCACATTTAACATGAACATTCGGTTCTTTGTCATGGCAACTTTAGCAATAAGTCTATCATCTTGATTTCGAAGCCACAAATAATTGTTCTCCATCTTCACTTTGTGCCCACTCTCCAAAAGTTGACCAATACTCAAAATATTGCTCTTCATTTTTGGAATGTAGTAAACATTATGAAGAATTTTATGGTCTCCATCCTTTGTGGCCAAAATCACCAAGCCTTTTCCCTTAATCTCTACCTTTGTATCATCTCCAAAGTGACTTTTCCCTTAATCTCTACCTTTGTATCATCTCCAAAGTGAACATTCTTGGTCACTTTTGTATTTAACTCCACAAATTTGCTTCTATCTCTAGTCATGCGGTTGCTTGCGTCGTTGTGGAGATACCATGTGACATCTTTGTCTATGGAGCCTTCCTTTTGAGAAAGCAAAAGAGTATCACTTTCCACCTCCTTATGCTTGATAAAGTTTGTCTCCTCATCATAGCTCTTAGTTTGACATTCCCAAGAAAAGTGACCTTTCTTCCCACATGCATAACACTCTACTTGGCTTTTATTCTTTCTCTAATTATTATTTCTCCCTCATCCATGGCCTCTTTAAAAACTCCTATTTCCACCTTCTTGATATGAATTTTGCTTACCCCTTCCTTGATTGCGACCACAACCTCGTCCATAACTTCAACCTTTACCATGCCCTCGACCTTGACCTCTTCCTCCTCCGTCATTTCCCTTAGGATTAAAGGAAAATTTTGCTTGCAAAACTTGCTCCATAGGTTCTTGTTGGGTCCTCTTCATTCTCTCTTCATGAGCTAACAATGATCCATTTACCTTGTCGATGGTCATGGACTCTATGTCTTTTGATTCTTCAATTGACACCATTATATGATTAAATTTTGCATTGAGAGAGCGCAAAATCTTCTCTACTACTCTTGCATCTTCAACCATTTCATTGAGTCGCTTCATTTGATTCACCACCACCAATACTCGAGAAAAATAATCTGCTATAGACTTATTCTCCTTCATCAAAATCATCTCAAACTCAACCTTTAGAGTTTAAAGCCATACCTTCTTCACCTTATCAACTCTGACTATGAAATTCTTTAGGATTTCCCAAGCATCCTTTGCTCTTGTTGCATTGGCCATCTTCTCGAACATGTCATCATCTAACTCTTGATGAATAATTGAGAGTGCACTTTGATCTCTCATCTTTGCTCACTACCATACCTCTAATTCAGCTATAATTGTAGTATCCTCATCAGTGGGATCTTCATATCTCTTCTTAAGAGTGTCCCATAAGTTATGAGACCCAAGTATGGCCTTCATGCATAGCGCCCATCAGTCATAATTTGTTTTGGTTAGTTGTGGGTATTGAAAGGTGATATTTGTTTTGGTCGCCATTTTACCTAGGCTCTCAGATTGTCAATAGCTGATGATACAATGACAAAAGATCAAAATGGCTTTGTTTTGGAGAAAGACAATATTGCAGAAGCAAAGGTGAATGTCAATTTTGATTCCGAATCTAAATTTGAAAACAGAAAGCATAGGAAGCACAGAAACAAGAGAGAGAGGGAAACCTCCAATTCAAACTCTAATATCACTTTGTTGATAGCAATGGGAGGAAGAAAACTATATTTGTTGACTCTTAATTTTTTATTATTTCACTTCATATATATATATCTATACTACAATAAATACAATAAGATAAAACATGTACTATTTAAAAACTACACTTAATAAACTTTAAAAATAACATCTGTTTGTCTTCCTAATACATTTTTTGCATTCATTCTACCCATTGTTGAAGACAAGGAGTCTTACTGCAAAAAATGGGAAGTCCAATTTATCCTTTTTGAAAAATTCTCAAGAGGGCTTTTTATTTTCGATTGTTTAATGCTTTAGAAATATTGAATAATGAGAACATTGCAATCACCGACGTGGGGCTGTTGGTATTTGATACAGTACTCGTGGCGGTGGTGGTGACAGCCAAGGAGGAGGACCCCCATAATGAATAGGAGTATTCAGCAAAAGAGGTGGTGGAGGAGATGGTTGGACCCTTATACTTACCACTTTAAACCTATGGTAAGAACATTTATTGAAATATCATGCCTTGGAGAAGGAACCTGAAGGAGCTTGGGCATCCGGCAACCTTCCCCCTATAACCAATATTACATGATAACATCAACCCTTGAAGCAAGAAGAGAGTAAGCAACCATGAAATAAAACCACCCATTATTTGTGCCTCTTCTAACTACAAGAAAACTGACCAAACAGTGTGCTATTTTATGCTAGAGTGATGAGAACTGTAGAGATGAAGGGTGGAAGGCTTCAAAGGATGCAAGAGGTCCATTGCACATTCCAGAAAGTCTAATAACACAAGCTAGAGCTTCAATGGATTTAAAAGGTCCACTGCACATTTCAGAAGACCCAATAACACAGGCTAGAGCCAGAAAGATGAAAGAAGCACTAAATGGGCTCATTAAGGACGTTCAGGCCAACCAACCTTCACATGGTGCAAATTCAAGTTTGAAAGAGAGTCCAAACCTTATTAATATCATTAAAGTACTTAAAGTGTTAGAACTAAGTAATAGCAGTCACTCCAAATTAAGAGTTTATTTTCTGTGGAAGAATTTGTACACAAATAGAAATTCATCCTAAATAAAGAATTGTACTAAGTAGGAATTTGTACCTCTTTAGGATTGCTATCTTAGCCTATAAATAGGCCCCCTTGTAACATTAAACAAAAAAAATCAAACAATTTTGAGTGAAATAGAAAGTAAGGGTTTTTCTCCCTCGGTTCTTTTAAGAACTAAAGAGCTTATCAAGAGGTACTTCTTCTTGTAGCGTTCAAATCGACTTATCACTCTCAATTCCTTTCTTTTCTAGAGTGTGACGTCCATATCCTTCTTGAATACCCTATGTTCGTGTTCCTTCAGATGTTAGGTCTAGGGTTTGTGTTATTAAACTTTGATTTAGCTTTCCTGGTTGTTTTTGATTCCTTGTGTGCGTTGGGTCCCTAAGCCACGTCTTTTTGGGGTTTTCCACATCAGTTGGTATCAGAGCCTGACTCTAAATCAAGTTGAATCCACTCACTCTTCAATTTTCTACCTTGTGATTTATTTATGTCTGTTCAATTTGTCTATTATGTGCATTACAATTCAAATGCACAAATCTGTTTGTTTGTAATCCTTCTTAATGTGCTAATTTCAATTCCAATTGTTGTATCTAAGTGTTCTACTGTTATTTTGTGTTGAGCAAAAGAAAAGGGATAAAAAAAACAAAAAAAAGGATAAAAAAACAAAAAAAGGATAAAAAAACAAAAAAAGGATAAAAAAAAACAAAATAAAAAAGGAAGAAGAAAAGAAAGAAAACATCAAATTCAAGTTATTGATAAAGTTAATAGTTTGGTCATATTGGCCACAATAATAGCATAGTTTTCTTGCTCAACTCCAATTCTACCATCCATTTCCCTGTATTGTTACCCAAGTTTGTCCTTTAAATTTGACTACCCATATCCTGATTTTTGTGAGTTTAGTTCATTAAATTCATTTGCCTTGATATCCTTTTTTGTTTTTTGATTCCTTGTTCTCCAATTTGTTCAATTTTACGCCATTTATCTTATTCTATTCAAAATCAATACTTTTGATTTACTTTGTTTAGTTCTTTATAGAGCTGAAAGGAGAAATCCAAGTGGTAAAAGGCAAAAGTGAAAGTTCATATAAAGAAAAAGCCATAAAAAGTGTAAACACGAGGGAGTGTGACACCTTCTTTTAAGTGAAACACGTGAGGGAGTGCTTTGTGAGGTTTTTTATTATTTTGTGTAGAAGTAATACTATGACATCCAAAGACAAAGGTGCAACTCAAGAGGGAGCTAGTGATGTGTCCTTCATGATCAAAGCTATGCAACAATAATTTGAGCGTATAAATACCAGATTTGATGATATGAGGGAGAGGATGGAGGAGCAATCTAATACTATAGCAGAGTTGTAAAGGAGGCATAGGGAATATGAGGCTCCTAAAGCAAAAAGGTAGTTAAGACATGCCTATGACCATGAAGATGATGTAAAAGATGATGAATTTAATGATCAAACTACTGTGGTTAAAACTGCTATCAATAGAAGGGATCAAAGAGAATTTGGGAGGCAAGGCACCTATGACCATAATTTGGGCAATATTAAAATGACAATTCCTCCATTTTAAGGTAAGAATGATCCTGATGCATACCTAAAATGGGAGAAAAAGGTTGAATTGGTTTTTGACTGCCACAACTATTCCGAGGAGAAAAAGGTAAAGTTTGCTACAGTTGAATTCACTGATTATGCTATTATTTGGTAGGATCAACTTGTTTTGACTAGGAGAAGGAATCGTGAGTAGCCTATTGATACATAGGAGGAGATGAAGGCTATCATGAGAAGGAGGTTTGTCCCTAATCACTATTATAGGGAGCTGTACCAAAGGCTATAAGGGCTCACTCAGGGCACCAAAAGTGTGGAGGACTACCACAAGGAGATGGAGATTACCATGATTAGGGCGAATGTAGAAAAAAATAGAGAAGCAACCATGGCTTGATTTCTGCAATGGCTAAATAGGGACATAGCAAATGTGGTTGAATTGCAACACTATGTGGAATTAGAAGACATGGTGCACATGGCCATGAAAGTTGAAAGGCAACTCAAATGAAAGGGTTCCACATGGTTTGGGTAGAACTCAGGATCTACCTCATCTTAGAAGCCAAATTGGAGTAAAAAGGACGAGATGGCCAATTACAAGTCCAAAGCTGAGCTATCCAAGTACAAGAATATGGCTTCTAGCAAGGAAGCAGGTAATTCTGACCCCCAACTAAGTAGAAATAAAGATGTTAAATGTTTTAAGTGTTTGGTCAGGGGTCACATTACATCTTAATGTCCAAATAAGCGTGCAATGATCTTGAGAAGTAATGGTGATGTTGAAACTGAAAGTGAATCAGATGATGATTCTATGCCATCATTAGAGGGTGAAAGTGATGGAAAGGAGTATCCGGTTAATGGAGTAGCTCTTATTACAAGGCAAGCATTGAATGTGCAAGTAAAGGAGGAAAATGAGGTGCAACGAGATAACATCTTTCAGACGAGGTGTCTCATCAAAGATAAGGTATGTAGTATGATTATTGATGGTGGGAATTGCACTAATATTGCTAGCACAACAATAGTTGAGAAACTGAATTTACCTACTATGAAGCATCTTAGGCCATAGAAGTTTCAATGAATGAATGAGAGTGGTGAAGTCAAGGTAAATAAGCAAGTGCTCGTGTCATTTTCTATCGGAAGGTACCATGATGAAGTTTTATGTGATGTTGTACCTATGCATACAGGCCATATTCTATTAGGAAGGCCATGGCAGTTTGACAGGCGAGTTATGCATGATGGATTCAAGAATCGATATTCCTTTGTAATGAATGAAAAACCCGTCACTCTTGTACCATTATCACCTTAACAAGCTTATGAGGATCAATTGAGGATTAAAAATGAGAGTGAACAAAAAAAAGATATTGAAAAAAGGGAAAAGAGAGGAGAAAACATAACACAAGAGAGAGAAGAAAACAAAAAGTTGTTATGCAAAAGAAAGTGATGTTAAAAGAGCAATTTTTTCCAAACAACCTATGATCATATAATACAAAGAGGCTTATTTTAACACTCATAAACTTGAACCATCTTTGCCTAGTGTTGTTGTTGTTCTATTGCAGGAATTTGAAGATAAATTCCATGATGATGTCCCAAATGGATTGCTACCTAAGAGAGGAATTAAGAATCAAATTGTTTTCATCCTTGGTGCATCCATCCCAAACCGGCCAACATATGACAGTAATCCTAAGGAGACAAAGGAGCTTCAAAGGCAGGCTGAGGAACTTATTTCAAAAGGGTATGTGGGGGAAAGCATGAGTCATTGTGCAGTTCCTGTCCTACTTTTACAAGGAAAGTTGAACAAAAGACATGCCAAGTGGATCAATTTCATTCAAACCTTTCCTTACATCATCAAGTATAAACAAGGTGATGATTCAAGGACGAATCTTTTCAAGGAAAAGGGGACTAATGCGGAAAACTCTAAAAAGACGTAGCTTAGGGACCCAACGCACACAAGAAATAAAAAACAGTCAGGAAAGTTAAATCAGAGTTTAATAACACAAACCCTAGACCTAACATTCGAAGGAACACAAACTTAGGGTATTTAAGAAGGATATGGACGCCACACTCCATAAAAGAAAGGAATTGAGGGTAATAGGTTGATTTAAATGTCATAAAAAGAATCTTGATAAGTTTTTTAGTTCTTAAAAGAACCGAGAGAGAAAAACCCTTACTTTCTGTTTCACTCAAAGTTGTCTGATTTCTTTTTGCCTGAGGTTACAAAGGGGGCCTATTTATAGGTTAAAATAACAATCCTAAAAAGGTACAAATTCCTACTTAGGACAATTCCTTATTTAGGAGGAATTCCTATTTATATACAAATTCTTATACAGAAAATAAACTCCTAATTTGGAGTAACTGCTATTACTTAGTTCTAACACTTTAAGTACTCTAATAATATTAATAAGGTCTGAACTCTCTTTCAAACTTGAATTTGCACTATGTGAAAGTTGGTTGGCCTAAATATCCTTAATCAGCCCATTTAGTACTTATTTTATCTTTCTGGTTTTAACCCGTATTATTAGGTTTTTTGAAATGTGCAATGGATCTCTTGCATCAATTGAAATTCTAACTCATATTATTAGACCTTTTAGAATATGCAATGGACTTCTTAAATCTATTGAAGTTCTAACTTGTATTATTAAACTTTATAAAATGTGCAATAAACCTCTTACATCTTTTGAAACCTTTCACCCTTCTTATCTACAGTTCTCTATCGTATGAGAATTGCAAAAATGGTGAACAACTTGGTTAAGAAAAAGAATTCGTCAAACCCATAAAAAACAGATAAATCATCAACAAATTGCGCAATTTTTGTTTTATGCCAGACTACAAAGGACCATGTTGAATAGCTTAAGAGAAACGAAAGAAAGTTTGACACGTTTTCAGGTGTGGACTTCATTTTCCATTTGTGATTAATCATTTGGGGTTTGGTATACAGCCGTGTTCACTTTGGCATTGGTCTAGGACTTTTGCACCCTAGGTGGGACTTTTGTTGAGTTCCAAGCAATTTGTTACCCTATCGGACTCTATAACGACGATGCAGAATAATTAGGGTTGCTTGAACTTTCCCGATTGACAATCTTTAAAGTATACACGAATTTAAAAGGTACTACGAATTTAGATATGATCTTTCCTCTGCCTCTCTTCTTCTTCTACTTTTCTTTTTTTTGGCGCTTGTGTATGGCACGGGCACATAGAAACAATCATAAAGGCATCGGTTAAAGAGACAACATACTGTTTATTGATGCCTTCCCGGGAGTCTCAAATCAAAATCCATATATCTCGCATCTTTTCTGGCATCGGTCACGTAGGTAGCTGCTCTTAGACCCTTAGTTATTGAATACAGAAATTTAAGTATTGGTAATACATTGTGTGAGTACTTGACATGAAATTGATATGAGTTGGGCATGCCAAAAGAAGTAAGGTAAACACAAGCATCAATGTACTTAGAAGTGGCATTGACACCACGCAAGAATGAAAGGCATGTGTTGCAGATAATGGGTAGCAGGTTGGGGCACTAGTGAGAAGGAGGAAGAGTGTTCGGGTCACTGGTTGAATAGTGGGTCGTGCTGATAATGCAATAATGGGTTGTCAATTAAGAGAGTGATCATTCAAGTACTTCAATATATTCCCTTACCAAAAAGTCAGATTCTCTAATACCTTTTAGGGGGAGTGCATATTTCCCTTGAGAGTTAGCCAAAGTTAGTACACAAACAGAGGTCTGTACCAATGCTATGTGGACATAAAACGAGTTGGCTAATGAAAACCCTAAGGATTGGATACAACAACACATAATACTTGTGCACGGGCAGGGCTTTAGGCCAGCAATTCTATAAAGATACATACGAGCTGGATAACAGAGGGATTAGAAGTAATTGATAAGGTTCTACCTATGCATTATGAAAAGAGGAGTTCATGAGGCATGGGGTAGAACCACCCAGTCTCTTTGACCTTATCTAGAGAGATCATGGGCAATTGCTGAGGGCATGGGTTGGTGGTAGAACCACCAAGCTTTTGAATCCTTATCCACGTGATGTGCTGGCAAGTTCTTCTTAAAGGAAGGAGAACATGGGCAATAGCAGGAGTGGGATTGAACAAGTCCACATGAGGTGGTAGGCTTTACCTAAGTAATGGGCAGTTTTCCTAAGATTGGGGATCCCCTACTATAGTTGGCAGCCAAGTTGTGTAGTGTTTATATAAATGTGTAAGGTGTCAGCCAAGGGACACCAAAAACAAACAAAGAGAGAGAGAAAGTGAAGAGAGAGAAGCACTTATATAAGGTCTTAGCAATCCTTTGTACTTTGAGAAAAGTAATAAAAGTTGGGAAGTTTTCCTATAAGTGTACTATTGTCTCTTTGTGCAAGTGAGTTGGCTAAATCTAAGTGGACAATTTAGTACCATCACAAGGCCAAAAATTTGTGAGAGACATTTGGCCTTGTGACAATTGGTATTAGAGTAAGTTCAATCCATAGCTGGTGGCTTAGAACTTGAAGCGTTGTGGGAAGGGTAGATGAACTAGAGAAAATTAGTAGGTTTCTTACAATCTCGCTATGATAGTCTTGACAGTGCTTGGGTGTAGTCCTTTGGCAACATAAAACATGATGTTGCTATCCTCAAGAAAGTCATAGGCAACCAACCTAGTGGTACTATTAAGTCATCTAAAAAATTGAAGGTATCTAAACCTAAGGCCTTTAAGGGGGAATAAGATGTCAAAGCAATTGATAATTTTTTATGAGACATAAAGTAATACTTCTTGGCTATAAGGGTGCACAAAAAAGAAAATGTGACCCTTACAAGCATATATCTTGCCAAGGACACCAAACTATGGTGGTGAACAAGGCTCAATGACGATGTGAGTGTTGATAGACCTCAAATAAAGATGTGGGAAAGCTTGAAGAAGGAATTGAAGGATCAATTTCTTCCCTGCAACATATCATAGGTTACACGGGAGTCCCTGAATAAACTAAAGTATAGTGTCACAGTGCATAACTATGTAAAGGAATTTAGTTCCTTAATACTTGACATTCATAACATGTCGAATGAAGATAAGCTCTTCAACTTCCTTTCGAGTCTCCAACCGTGGGCTCCAATTGAGCTTCACAAGTAAGGTGTTAAAGACTTGCCATCTGCTATGGCTGCTGCATATATATTGGTCAATTTTTGACTCAACAAGTCCTCGGATTGTGATGTTGGGGGAAAGCAATAACAATAGCAATCTAAAGACAAAGGGACAAATAAGGAGGGCAAGAAGAAGGAGAAACACCAAGATGACAGTAAGAAAAAAGGCAAAACTGTCTTTTGGGGACAAAGCAAAGGTAAGTCTAATTCTACCTGTTTCATTTATAATGGCCCTCATTGGGCTAAGGAATGCCCGAAAAGGGAAAAGTTGAGTGTCACAGTTGCTGAAGAGGGTACGGATGATGCCAGTTCCTCTTATGTCAATCTTCTATAGCTGGTGAATGCAATTCAAGGAGAACATTCTCCATAAGCTAACTTGATGTATATGAAGATTGGGTTCAATAATTGGGAGTTGATGGTAATGGTTGACACCAGTGCCATCTATAACTTTGTTGCTGAAAAAATGGTGGAGTCATTAAGCTTGAAGGTTACCAAAAGCGACAGCCAAATTAAGGCAATTAACTCAACACTTATGAGGTGTTTGGCACAACAAAAGGTGTGAAGGTAATCATTTGTAATTGGATTGGAAATCTTAACTTTATAGCTGTGCCATTAGATGACTTTAATATTATATTAGGTGTTGAGTTCCTTACATGTGCAAAAGTTGCATTATTGCCTCATTTGGGTGGGTTAATGATCATGCATGAGAACCATCCATGCTTTGTTGCAAATGTATTGGTCGATTTTTGACTTAAGAGGTCCTCAGATTATGATGTTGGGGGAAAGCAGCAACAATAGCAATCTAAAGACAAAGGGACAAATAAAAAGGAGGGAAAGAAGAATGAGAAACACCAAGATGACAGTAAGGAAAAGGGCAAAACTGTCTTTCGAGAACAAAGCAAAGGCAAGTCTAATTCTGACTGTTTCATTTATAATGGCCCTCATCGAGCTAAAGGATGCCCAAAAAGGGAAAAGTTGAGTGTAACAGTTGCTGAAGAGGGTGCAGATGATGCCAATTCCTCTGATGTCAATCTTCTATAGCTGGTGAATGCAATTCAAGGGGAACATTCTCCACAAGCTGACTTGATGTATATGAAGATTGGGTTTAGTAATCAGGAGTTGATGGTAATGGTCAACATTGGTGCCACCTATAACTTTGTTGCTGAAAAAATGGTAGAGTCATTGAGCTTGAAGGTTACCAAAAGCAGCAACCAAATTAAGACAGTTAACTCAACAGCTCATAAGGTGTTTGGCATAACAAAAGGTGTGAAGGTAACCATTTGTAATTGGATTGGAAATCTTAACTTTATAGTTGTACCATTAAATGACTTTAATATTATATTAGGTGTTAAGTTCCTTACATGTAAGTCAAACATGACTTAAAAATAGAAGAAGTCACCTACCTAGTGGCCTTAATTAAGATTAAGGAGGGGACAACCATT
Source organism: Bruguiera gymnorhiza (assembly GCA_020883675.1). NCBI lineage: Eukaryota > Viridiplantae > Streptophyta > Magnoliopsida > Malpighiales > Rhizophoraceae > Bruguiera > Bruguiera gymnorhiza. The sequence goes on from JAIRCJ010000211.1 coordinate 44,025, forward strand.
GATGTGTTTAACAGTGTTGCTAAGTTATTAGGAGACTTTGCAAACATGATGCCTTTAGAGCTATCAAAGTGTCTTCCCTCAAGGTGTTCCTAAGACCACCAAATTGATTTAATTGCAAGTTTTAGACCTCTAGCTTAAGTCCCTTATCACATGAGTCTAATGAAGTTATCGAATTAAGAAAGCAATTGTCAAAGTTGTTGGATGCAAGTTTGATTCAACCCTCTAAAGCCCCTTTTAGTGCCCCTGTGTTATTTTAAAAGAAGCATGACGACTCCTTACAGATGTATGTGGACTACAAGGCCTTGAACAAGGTCATGGTGAAGAACAAGTATCTTATCTTATTGATTGTAGACTTGTTTGATCGGCTAACGAAAGCCTCCTACTTCACAAAGTTAAACTTGCGGTCGAGGTATTAGCAAGTTAGGATTACAAAAGGAGATGGAAGAGAAAACCACGTGCATCACACGCTATGACTCATATGAATTCTTAGTGATGCCTTTTGGTTTGATTAATGCCCTTGCTACTTTTTTCAATTTCATGAATGATGTGTTTCATGATTTCATTGATCACTTTGTGGTGGTATACCTAAATGATATTTTTATGTATACTAAATCCCTTAAATATCACTTAACCCACCATAAAATGGTGTTTTCTCGGTTAACAGAACACCAATTGTATGTGAAAAAGGAAAAGTGATCAATGAAATCGAGTTTGCTCAACAAGAAATCGAGTTTCTCAGCCATAGGGTTAGTCAAGGCCATGTAAGAATGGATAAAGGAAAGGTTTGGGCCATTGTAGAATGGTCACCTTCCACCAAAGTATCAGAATTATGGTTCTTTTTTGGCTTGTCTAATTACTATAGGACTTTTGTGTAGGATTGCTCCAAAAAGGTAGCCCCTCTTATTGACTTGCTTAAGAAGGACCAACTTTGGAGGTAGACCACGGAGTGCCAAGAAGCCTTTAACAAGTTGAAGGTAATAGTATCCACGGAGTCAATATTGTAGCTACCCAACTTTAAAATGCCATTTGAAGTCCTTATTGATGCCTCTAACAAGGCCATTGGTGGTTTATTAATTCAGGAAGGGCACCGTATTGCCTATGAAAGTCAAAAACTCAACGAGGCAGAGCAACGGTACTTGGCTCATAAAAAGGAAATGCTTGATATGGTGTATTGCCTTCACCTGTGGTGGGTGTATTTTTTGGGTACTAAGTTTGTTATTCAGACTAATAGCTTGGCCAACACCTTCTTTCAAGCTCAAAAGAAACTCTTTGCAAGACAAACCCAGTGGCAAGAGCTTTTGGCGGAATATGATTTTGTATGGGAACACAAACTAGGAAGGCACAACTAGGTGGTGGATACTCTAAGTTGTCAAGTGAAAAAAGTTGTTATTGCCCTCATACAAGTGCAAAGCGACTTGTTGGATACGATCAAGGTGTAGGTACCGCATGATAACGATTATCAAAAACTCGTGCAACAAGTAAAAGAGGATGTGGTAAGGCAATACTGGCTTAACAATAAATTGCTACATATGAAGGGTAACAAGTTGTATATTCCCAAAGGCTTACAAGAATGCCACGACTCCCAATGGGCGAGACATCCAACACAAAGTAGATGATAGTCTTATTGGCTCTTAGCTACTATTGGCCAAAGATGGAAGACGATGTTGATGCCTATGTAATGATGTGCATTGTCTATCAACAAGGCAAAGTAAAGAGACAAAAGGAAGTAGAGTTGCTTCTACCATTACTTATTCCAGCAAAACCTTGGGTGTCAGCTTTGATGGACTTCATTGGTGGGTTCCCAAAGGTTGATGGCAAAGGTTCTGTCATTATGGTGGTTGATCGGTTCTTAAAGTATGTTGTGTTCATTCCAGCCTCGTCTTCATATCAAGTCGAGGTGACTACTGAATTGTTTTATAAGCAAGTAATGAAATATTTCAATTTATTGGAAGATATTGTAAGTGATCGAGATCCTCGCTTCATGGGTAGGTTTTGGACAACTTTGTTCAAAATGATAGGATTAGAGTTAAAATTTTTCATTACCAACCATCCTCAAATTGATGGCTACACGGAGTGAGTTAATGGCCTATTAAAGGAGTATCTTTCGTATTACATGACTGTAAGCCAATAGAATTGGCTAAAGTTACTAGATTCAACACAATTTTGTTACAATCTTCACCAAGCATCGTTGATAGGCATAAGTCTCTTTGAGCTAGTGATAAGGCATCTGCCCCTTACTCCAAGTCAAATAACGTGGATAAGCTCTAGAGGGAAGTGTCATACTATCTATTGGTATGCTCATTTGAAACAAGAGTTGTTTGATGAGGCCCAAGATAGCTTAAACAAAGAGGCCTAACACATAAAGAAGTATACGGACAAGGGAAGATAAGGTCTTGAGTTACAAGTTAGAGACAAAGTTTTACTAAAACTAACTCTTTAAATATAGAAGAAGATTAGCAACAAGACAGTGTATTACGAGTTGATTCCTAAGTACAATGGCCCTTTCGTAGTGGTAAAGAAGGTTGGCAACGTTACTTATCGATTACAATTGTCAAAAAAGTTGACGGTCCATTCAACCTTCTATATGAGCTTCTTAAAACCCTTTCAAAAGGAAGATGGGGTCGAACCTTTAAAGAGGTAGGCAAGACGTGATCGCCCAACCACTTGAGTAGAGTTCCAACATTAAGTGGAAAAGATTCTAGACCACATAACATAGGTACAAAGCAAGAAGAATTCTCAATTGAATACTTGGTGAAGTGGAAAGATAATCTAGATAGTGAGGCTAGTTGGGAAAGAGACGTGATGTAATGGCAATTTGAGAAGAAAATTTAGGATTACTTATTAACCCTACCAATGAGGATGTTGGATTCAACTAGTAAGGGTGGTTTGTTAGCTCCTTAGTCCTTGAATACGAGAATGCAAGTATTGGTGATGCCTTGTGCTAGTGCTTGGTATGAAATTGGCATGAGTCGAGTACAAGGAAACAAGGTAAATGCAAACATCAATGTGCGAAGTAGTAAGCTAGGAGTTGTTAGATACAAGCTTTGGCATTGATACCATGCAAAGATGAAAGGCACGTATTGCAACCAATAGGCAATAGGTTGGGGCACTAACGAGAAGGAGGAAGGGTGTTTAGGTCACTAGTTGAGCAACAAGTTGTATTGGCAACACTGACAATGCAACAACTGGCTACCAATTGAGGGAGTGATCATTCAAGCACTCCAATGTATCCTTCTGCCAGAAGGCTAGATTCCCGAATACTTTTTATGGGGTGTACATCTCTCCCTTGAGCGTTAGCCGAGGTTAGTGCTCAAATGGAGGTCTAGACCAACGCTACATGGATATAGAACAAGTTGGCTAACGAAAACCCTAAGGATTGGCTATGTTAGCACATAATGTTGGCACATAGGCAAGGCTCTAGGCTAGCAATTCTATAGAGGCACATACAAGCTAGGTAGCAGAGAGATTGGAAGCAATTGGTAAGGTTCTGCCCATGCCTTCTGCCCATACACCATGAAAAGAGAAGTTCATAGGGCATGGGGCAGAATCACCCAGTCTCTATAACCTTATCCAAAGAGATCATGGGCAATTGCTAAGAGCATGGGTTGGTGGCAAAACCACCAAGCTTCTAGATCCTTATCCACATGAAGTGTTGGCAAGTTCTCTTTGAAGGAAGGAGAACATGGGCAACAACAAAAGTGGGGTTGAACAAGTCCACATGAGGTGACAGGCTCTCCATCAATGTAGATTCATATTTTGCCTAAATAGTTGGTAGTTTTCCTAAAAGTGCCTATATATATGTGTAAGGTGTCAGCTAAGGGACACTAAAAACAAATAGAGGGAGAGAAAGTGTAAAGAGAGAAGCACTTGTATGAGGTTTTGACAATTTTTTGTACTTTGAGAAAAGTAATAAAGGTTGGGAAGTTTTCTCGTAAGTATACTGTTGTTTTTCTGTGTGAGTGAGTTAACTGAAATTAAGTGGACAATTTAATACTATTACAAGATCAAAAATTTGTGAGAGCCATTTGGTCATATGGTAGTAGCCATAAGCGGGGGTAGTGGACTTGGTTTGGCAAGCCAAACCACCTACTTCACTACCAACCCATTCAAGTTGTGAGTAGAATTATTGGAAGCAGTTTTCTTCATTGAAATTTTAAGGGTGAGTACATACATATTAGATTATAAATTTAATATTTTACAATTTTTAATTCTAATATAATATTAAATATATAAATTTGTTTTTAATTTAAATTTTAATCATTTTTTTAAAATTTTGCATTCTCGTATTTTCTTACGATCTTAAGAGTTAGAGCGAAGGCATCCAAGACAATGAGGAAACATTTGTAAAATCGACAATTAATGAAAAATAACAATTTAATTTACATAGTGCTTTTGCCACGTATAGTATATGTGATTGAATCATAATATAGACGTAAGCATTCAAATATTTAGGCCTTGATCTAAAAAATTAAAGAGAGAGAATGAAAGGAAAAGAAGAAGCCCATGTCCATGATTGTTGGCCATTATTTGCAAGAACCATCCTATAAAATTTTGTTGAGTAATATTAGTTCATAATTGACACTTGATAGATAAATACGTGTAATAAAATTTATTAATAAAATAATATTATAAATTAAAAAATAAAAAATTACCTTGATATCCTTTTTTATATATTTTTTATCTATATATGTGTGCTGTTAAATATTGTTACCTAGTAGTAGTCAATTTTGTCTTTGCAGATCAGCGCTGCTACAAGTCATTTAAAGATGACCACATATTCTAATTGTCATTTTAGCATGCTTATATACTTACAAAATGTTAGTTTTAATTTCTATATAGTAAAAAAAGATGAATGACATGTTCATTTTAACAAGACAATCCCGAGAGTATGCGTTTCTTAATTGCTAATTAATTTATTGACTAACGTTTATAATTATAGTATAATAGTGGATGTTCTAAATGTTCTGTCTTTAATCCCATCACAAAAATGAATTTCCCGAATTTAGTATGTGAACAAACTTCCCGAATATTACCTATCTATAATACCAAGTTTTTATATTACCAATTATCAATCCATTCGGCTTTTATTTGTTGTCGGTGACAACGGCTGAAATTTCCTAGAAATCCATTGATCTCAAAATCCAAATTGGTTAACAATTCCGTGAACATAAGCTTTTGAAATTTTCATTTTATAATATATTGGCAGTGGTGAATGGTGATGCCAATGGCGGTGACGGTAGCAGCAGCGGTTGAGGAGGAGGTCTTCAACATTGAGCGTAGGATGTGGTGGTGTTGATCATCCATTTACCTTTGCATCTCCAAGTTCCACCTAATCACATAGTAGCAGCCCTCGAGCCCTCGATTGAATAGAACTCATTCATTTTGTTAGGATTTAATATGTGATTAATTCTTGGCTCTCAGCCTGAAAGCTCGAGGTTTTTAATTGGACGGTTTCTTAGTTTCCTCAATTGTCATATAAAATGTCGAACTGAACAAATAGGCAAATGGCAATGACTGTTTAACGGAGACACTTCTACTAAGTCTGAGTCAACAACCTTGTATGTAAGAGAAATAGACAAAGGTTTTGACACCTTTAGTTTGATTTTCCTTCGTGTTTAGTACTGGGGTTTGGTATATATCGGTTTTAGTTTAGATTTTGGTCGAAGACTTTTGCATCCTAAGCCGATTCCTTTTTTTTTTCTTTTTTTTTTTTTGAAAGCAAGAGATCATCTAACGTTTAATCTATATTTTCTAGGGCGATGATATTTTTCTTCTTTCACATTACATATTGGCTCATGTCGCTGAGCTTCATGAGAGCAAAAGTGATTCATGGTATGGGAAAAGTTGGTTGGACACAAGAAAAAGATCCATTTAAGAATGCACGAGGAAAAATGATCAAATAACATTGAATTAAAATATTAAACAGCGTTTGTTAAAGAAAGTTATTAAATAACATTGAATTGACCCAATTGAAAACCCTGAAACTATAGATGACTTCTATTACATGTTCTGAAATGAAGGGATAAAGTTGCATAAGATGTACAAGAACTCACTTTGTTTCAAAATCTAGACTTAACCAAAAGATTCAATGATACAACCAGCTATTGTGTCACAATTACTGTTTACCTTTCGTTTCAACATGCCTTCCCCGTAGAAAGGTGCAAGCCCTTTTTGGTTTTTTACAGGGAGAAAGAACCCCGAGAGGGGGAAACATTGTGAACAAGTACTTCAATTATGATAGATGATGAGACACAATACTAAGGAGGTAGTGGTGGTGAAGGTTGTGGCGATAGTGGCTATGACTGGTACAGATCCTCGTCTTGGAGGAAAGTCTCATGCGAGTGCCAGCCTGTGGTGCTGCAGGATTGATCCTCCTTCGGGGCATTTGCATTAAGTCTTTGTGACAGGATCTTGCCTTATTGTTGAATAGGTTTTGGTGGGGGAGCAGTGATAAGGGAAGAAGAGTTCACTAAGCATCTTGGGAAAAATTAATCTTCCGAAGGAGGCGGTGGATTGGGATTTCGGGACTTCGCAAATTTCAACTTAGCGATGCTAGGAAAACAAATTTGGAGGATTTTAACAATTCATGATTCTTTGCTGTCCAAAATCTTCAAGGACAAATATTTCCCAAATTGTAGTTTCCTACAAGCAAGGATTGGCTTTAGGCCAAGCTATACATGGAAAAGCATCTTGCAATCTCGAGCACTCCTGCTTAAAAAACTTCAGTGGTAAATTGTGAATATATGGAGAGATCCATGGTTGCCCGAACAAAATGGATTTTAGGTCCTCTCTCCACAAGTGGCACTCAATATGATGCAGAAAACCTCAAAGCATGTTTCTTAGGGACCCAACACACACAATAAATCAAAAAATATCTAGAAAAACTAACTTAGACTTTAATAATACAAACCTTATACCCAACATTCAAAAGAACACGAATTTAGGATATTTAAGAATGATATGAACAAGTTGAGTTGAATGTCACAAGAAGATGTATCTCTTGATAAGTTTTTTAGTTCTCAAAAACAACCAAGGAGAAAACTCTTACTTTTTATTTCTCTCAAAGTTGTATGATATTCTAAAACATACAAGGAGGTGTCTATTTATAAATTAAGATAGTAATTTTAAAGAGGTATAAATTCCTATTTGGAACAAATCTTTATTTAGAGGAACTCCTATCTAGGATAAATTCTTATACATAAAACTTTTATTTTTATACAATCACATATTTAAGATAAACTCCTATTTATAAGTAAATGTTATTATTTAGTCTTGGCCATTAAGTACTTCAATGATATTAATAAGATTTTGACTCTCTTTCAAGTTTAAATTCGCATCATTTATAATTTGGTTAACCTAAATGTTCTCAATTAGACCATATAGTACTTCTTTCATCTTTTTGGTTCTAACTTCAGTTATTGAGCCTTCTGAAATGTGCAGTGGACTTTTTGTATCTTTTGAAGCCTTACACGCATCATCTCTAAACTTCTCATCATTTCTCCTCTCCTTGAAACAATTTGTCCTGAAATCATCACCTACATCAAAAGAGGAAAGATAAAAAGTATTAAATGTTGTACTTATAATATACCCAATAGGAAGGTCTAACTTATAGGCATTATTATTAATTTGTGCGACAACTTGAAATAGACCATCTCCTTTAAGCTATAGTTTTGAACACCTCTAAGCTGGGAATTGTTCCTTATGCATATGCACTTAAACCTAATCACCAATGTTCAAATACTACCTTCCTTTTTCCTTTGTTGACATGAGATGCATATTACTCAGTTCATTTTTCAATATGTTGCTGCACCTTCTCATGAAATTTTTTCACCATGTTAGCCTTGCATTCACCATCTAAGTTAACATACTCATCGATAGGTATAGGCAACAAATCCAAAGGAGTTAACGAATTAAGATCATCTACAATTTCAAATAGAGAGTAATTAGTAGCAGAATGAACAATCATATTATATGCAAACTTGACATGTGGTAAACAATCTTCTCATGTTTTCAAATTCATTTTAATAATAGCACACAAAAGAGTAGAAAGAGTTCAATTAATCACCTAAGTCTACCCATTAGTTTATGGATGACAAGTATTTGAAAACAATAACTTAGTACCTAACTTACCCCACAAATTCTTTCAGAAGTAGCTGAAGAACTTTGTATCTTAGTTTGAAACAATACTCAAAAACATGTCATACAAATGTACTACTTCTCTAAAGAATAAATCAGCCATAATGCTTGCATCATCAGTTTTATGGCATAGGATGAAGTTTGTCATCTTTGAAAATATATCAATAACAACAAATACAAAATCTTTACCTCTTTTTTATCACAATAACCTTAGTATAAAGTCTATAGATAAATCAACCCAAGGATGGCTAGGCATGAGTAAGGGAGCTATAGGGTAAAACTCTAGATTTAACCTATTTACCTATTATACATTTCTCACATATCCTCTCAACATCTTGTTTCATGTGTGGGCAAAAGAAATGTTCAGTTAGTACATTTAGGGTTTTCCTAACTTTGTAATGACTCATTAGACCACCCTCACAAACTTCTTTTACAACCAACTCTCTCAAAGAACTCATAGGCATGCATAAATGATTTTCCCTAAATAAGAAACCCTCATGCCTATAAAACTTCTTAAAGGCTAACTTCTCACATTTTTCTTACCCTGTTTATATTTGATGATGTAGGGAAAGGTCTTAATGAATTTGATCCACTTGGCATGTCTTTTGTTCAACTTTCCTTGTCCTTTCAAGTGCTTCAAGGATTCATGATTAATATGGATGACAAACTCCTTGGGCCAAAGGTAATGTTGTCATGTCTCTAAAGCCCATATTAATGCATATATCTTTTTATCATAAGTAGGATAATTAAGACTTGCTCCATTTAGATTTTCACTAAAGTTGGCAATTAGGCGCCTTTCTTGTATTAAAACAACTCCAATGCCAATACCTGAAGCATCACACACAATCTAGAAAATTTTTGCAAATTCAGGTAAAACAAGTAAGGGTGCATAACTTAATTTTTCCTTAATGCAATCAAAAGTCTTGTCTTGATCACTACCCCATTTAAAACTCATGTTCTTTTTGATAACCTTAGTTAGTGCTGTAGTAATGGTGCTAATGTCCCTAACAAAGTGTTTATAGAAACTAGCTAAACCATTAAAGCTACTCACATCACTAATTGACTTAGGTGTAGGCCAATTACGGATTGCCCTAACTTTTTTCTCATTAACCTTAATACCTTTAGCACTCACAACATAGCTAAGAAATGTGATCTAATTAGTACAAAAAGAAAATTTTTTAAAATTAGCATATAATTTCTTAAAACGTAAAACAATTAAAATAAAATGTAAATAATTAAGATACTCTTTTAGGCTTTTGCTATAGACCAAAATATCATCAAAATACACAACTACAAATTTACCAATGAATGGATGCAAAACATGATTCATTAATTGCCTAAAAGTGCTTGGTGCATTAGTGAGACCAAATGGCATAACAAGCCATTCATACAAACCATACTTAATTTTGAAAGTTGTTTTCCACTTATCTCTCTCTTTCATCCTAATTTGGTGATATCCACTTTTCAAATCAATTGTAGAAAAGAAACATGAACTATGCAATTCATCCAATATGTCATCTAACCTAGGTATGGGGTGATGATACTTTACAGTAATTTTATTGATCACTCGATAGTCAACATACATCCTCAAAGTCCTATCTTCTTTGGGTACATGTAAGACAGGAACCACACAGGGACACATACTTTCCCTCATATGTCCTTTCAAAATAAGTTCTTTAACATGCCTTTGAAGCTCTTTTGTCTCCTCAGGATTACTCCTATATGTTGGCAAGTTTAGGATGGATGCATAAGGATAAAATCAATTTGATGCTCAATTCCTCTCTTAGGTGGCAATCCACTTGGGACATCATTAGGGAATATATCTTCAAATGCTTGCAAAAGAGAAATAACAACACTAGGCAAATATGGATCAAACTTGTTAGTGTTAAAATAAGCCTTTTTCTACAAAAGTATGATCATAGGTTATTTGGCATAAAATGCTCTTTGGCATCACTTTCTTTTATGTTGAAACTTTTTATTTTCTTCTCTCTCTCTCTCTCTCTCTCTCTCTCTTGTGTCCTCACATTTTCTCCTTTCTTTTTTGTTTTGATTATCCCTCTTTTTTCAATCTCTCTTTTTTGTTCCCTCTCATTTTTAATCCTTAACTAATCCTCATAAGCTTGTTGAGATGATAATGGTATAAGAGTGACGAGACTTTCATTCATTACAAAGGAATATTGATTCTTGAAGTCTTCATGCATAACTTGCCTGTTAAACTGTCATGACCTTCCTAATAAAATATGGTATGCATGCATGGGTATAACATTACATAAAACTTTATCATGGTACCTTCTAATAGAAAATGACATGAGCATTTGCTTATTTACCCTGAGTAGCCACCAAAACAACCCATTTAAGTTTTAAACGTGGTTTTCCACTCATCCCTAAGTGTAATGTGAATTCAATGGAACCCATTATGAAAGTCTATCTTGGAATACTAGCTAGAATCATCCAATAAGTCCTACATATCCTCTAGCCTAAGAATAAGAAACCTATACTCGACAAAGATCTTGTTGATGACTATACTATCAATACATGTCATCTAAAAGTCATCTTTAATAAGGGTTAACAAAGTGAGAACAATAAAAGGATTGAAACTATGATGCTCATAATCATTAGAAAGTTTTTCTATTTGCTTGTTTAACTCAACATATTCTCGAGGGTTCACCTTATTATTTGGAAGATTAGTAACTATGAACTAGGAACTAAGTCAATGGTATGTTACATGTCTCTGATAGGTGGTAAGTTGCTAAGAGGATCATCAAGCATGATGCCCCTAAAATTAGCTAACAACATATCAAACTTAGGGGGAAGGTTGGCTTTAGGTATACTAGATTGTGGAATTATTTATTATTATTTTTTTTTTTGGAAATAATAGCTAATGACCATTCATTCCTTTTTCACTCCCTCTCAAGGGTATTGTGATCTAAGACGTAAAGAACATTCTTGACAAAAGCAAGTTAGGAAGATTTGGGATTTGGTCCTTAGTAAAGGATTTGGCAAGATTGAAAATGATTTGCTTTCCTTCATATTTGAAAACATATGTATTGTACTTACCATGGTTGGTTACATTAAGGTCATAAAGCCAAGGACAATTAAAGAGGACATGAGTTGCATCCATAGACAAGACATCACAGTAAACCTTATCCTTATGAGAACTAGACGTTGATTAGTGATTAGCAAGGTGGTTTTGTTTATTTAAGCCATCCAAAAAGATTATAGGTGTGGTTGTTCAAGCTAGAAAGGATAAACTTAGCAACAACATTCATGGTACTTCCTTCATCAATGACCAATAACAATTAAAATCTCTTAACTTGATGTAGGTATGAAAAATAGTGGTACATTTCGATGTATCATTGTCCACAACCAAAGACAAAGTGCAACTATCTATAATACACTATTTGTTGTATTCCTTAAAATACTTTCCATTCTCATCATTTTTCCTCGAGTACTTTATAGGATCAACTACTTAATTTTAACTCGCTAAAAGATAATCCAACTTTCCACCTACTTAAGGGTGTAGGGCAAACCACAAATCTATGTCTATGTTCCTCACAATATCGATTATGATAGGTTTGGTACATAGTTCATCAACCATGCTCTCAAATATAGATACATAATGTTACGTAGGTGGGGGAACTCTAGTTCCCCTCTATCTTTGCCTATAAAGAGTTTTGTCCCTTGATAGCATGACTGTTATGCCCACTCTGGTCCTTAATCCCAACCTTTTGGTTGGAGTTGTGTCATGCAAGTGGTGATTGACATCGTGAACAAATACTACTTGGTTAATCCTACCAATAGTCATACAATTTTCCCAAAGATTAAGTCATGCATTTGTAAATATGAATTAATTTAGACTATGAAACCATAAAGACTCATCAAATTAGTTATTGTTTATTTGGTCATACCTACTACTTGGATAACCATAGCAATTATAGAGCTAATACATGTAAGAAACCCTGAATTTTGGAGAGGATGCATTCATTAGATAAAAAGTCAACATAGGCTCTACTCATTGATTTGATGATTTATAATAGCTTGACAAATTGCATGATTAACGTGTCGGCGATGCATCATTCAATTTTTTGCCTATCAACTTTTAATGGTAGGATAAAGGCCTACGGTTAGTCTTTTAAACTCATTAGCTTAAGAATGCAAGCAAATTATTGGCATCTTGCACTAATTTTGCATGAGGATTTAGGTATTTGCATCCAAGTAAGCAAGTGAGGCAAGAACATGTGTATAGTAGCACATGAGGATTTAGGTATGGACCTGTGCAAGTGGCTAACAAGTACTCTAAGAATTGATTACGACATCAACAAGCCATTAATGCATCGACTTTGAGCTTGAGTTAACATTGTATGAGCTTGATTGTAGGTATGCTAGCAAGACAAAAGCTTAAAGTATGGTCCAATTTAGAATGTACCCCCAAACTCCACGAAATACAATGATCATTGGTGTTGTATTACACCAAAATATTGGCATACATGTTGGAGGTGAAAGTGGCATGCGAGTTAAAACCTTCTTCAAAGTGATACCTTAGCATGCTCTCCTAATAAAGTGGTTGATCATGGTCCTAATAAGGTGTCAAGCTCTACTTTAGCATAGTTGCATGTTCTCTCCAAGGAAGTGAGTGCTACCAAGAGATGGGATCCTTACTATGCATAATTGCCTTGGTAGCCTAATCATACATGTCCCTAGGTAGTTGAAAGTGTCAACTACAACTCTCTATATATATATGTATAGTGGCAATCAAGGCTTCATACAAAATTATTAAAAGAAACACTTATGTGAGACATTTAGCTAATCCTTTGTACTTTGTGAGGAAAGTAATAAAGGTTGGGAAATGATCTCTGTTAGAGTGATTATGCCTCATTTGTGCTAAAGTGGCTGATACCAACTGCAACTTAGTGCCATCACAAACTCATCATTTCGAGTGAAAGGATTGGCCTTATGACACCTACTATTAGCCTTATATGTCTCTTGACTTCAAAATGCAAGCATTTGGTAGCACCTTGCACTAATGCTTAGCATAGAGTTAGCATGGGATGGACATGTTAAGGGAAATAATGTGAATGTGGAGTTAGCATGCATGGTAAAAAGTTAGGGGAGGCTAGGTTCAAGCTATGACATTAGCATCAAACGAGTTATGAGTTGGAGGTTGAAGCATGGGTTGCATTACAACAACATGTGTTCCTGTTGTAGTAGCGTGTGGTAGCATTGGCGTTAAGTGGGAATGATGTTTGGGTCATTGGTTGGTGTTGCAATGTGCACCAGCATGTTGCTAGCAATTGTGTGACTACTTAGACTCATTAATGTCTTCTCATACTAAATGGTCAAATTCTCTAATGCTCTTAAATGGAGTTATGCCTACCTCATATGAGAGTTAGCCAACATTGGTACATGGATGGAGGTCTGTATTAACATTATATGACTATACAAAAAATTGGCTAACATATGTTCCATGAATTTGTTATGATATCACAAGATGTTGGCGTACAAGTTAGGTTTTAAGCCAACAATGTTCAAGGTAGCATCATTGAGCTGACGGTGTTGGAATGTGCAACAAGCAAGCATAACCTCAAGTCTTATGAAAATAGAGAGATCATAAGAGGTTCTTCTTAATAATATGGGCATTTGACTAATGGCTAACATGTGTGCTAATCAAGTCATTTATGCTAATCAAGGTACTTGATTCTCCTTAAACATAACACAATATGGAGTGGTTGTAGGTAAAAAATGTGGGAACATTTATGGGCAACTTGGAGTGGGTAGAATGTGTTATGCAAATAGGACAATATAAGCTAAAGAGTGTTATATAAGGCACATGAACATCGGGCTCAGAAATGGGGAAGTGGGATACTTTCCAAGGCCATTAAGCTATAAAAGCATGTAATCCATTAAGGCATGATTGGCTTAGTAGTCAATTCATACAAATCTAAGTAGTTAGGGGTATCAACTACAAAATTTATAAATAGGTTTGGGCAGCCAAGGGTTTACCACTAAAGAGAAAAGAGTGAAAGGTGTGGAAAAGACTTGAGGGCCCAACATTGTATCCATTTTTAGACTTTTTGTGAAAAGTAATAAAGGTTAGGAAGGTTTTTTCATGTGTTGTGTCTATCACTCTACTTTTATGCTATTGTAAAAACACTTTGTTTGTGTTCTTGAGTGCAAGTTGGCTAAGACTAAGAGGCATCTTGTGCAATAACAAATGCAAAAATTTATCATAAGTGGGTTTAGGCCAATAAGTACTTTGAGGATTGCCTATGACATCAATGGGCCCTTAGCACATGGGCTTCATGTTTGGGCTGACATTATACAAGTCTGATTATGAATAGGCTAGCAAGGTAAGGGCTTAGAGTGTACCAAGTTAGACAGTGCCTCTATATCCTATGAAATATGGAGATCATGGTTATTGTACTACACCAAAACGTGGGCATAAATGTTGGTGGTAGAAATGACAAGTAAGTTAAAGCCTTATTAAAAGTGATTCATTAGGATGGTCTCCTTAAGAGAAGAAGAACATGAGCAGCCAAAGAGAGTGGCTAATTAAGGTCTTAATGAGGTGTTTTAACCAAGGAAATGGGTGAGTGGTTCTGAGAGAAGGGATCCTTACTGTACATAATTGGCTTAACAGCCAAGTTATGCATGTCTTTAGATAGTTAGGGGTGTCAACTACAACTCTCTCTCTCTCTCTCTCTCTCTCTCTCTCTCTCTCTCTCTTTCTCTCTCTCTCTTTATAGATATATATATATATATATATATAGTGGCAGCTAAGGCTCCATACAAAATTGTGGAGAGAAATACTAGTGTGAAGCCTTTAGCAAATCCTTTTTACTTTAGGAGCAAAGTAATAAAGGTGGGGAAATGATTCTTGTAAGAGTGCTTGTGCCTTGTGTATGCAAAAGTGGTTAAAGTTAAGTGCAACTTGATGTCATCATAAGGTCAAAAATTTGAGTGAAAGGATTGGCTCTACGACATCGGGTATTAGAGCACCAAGATTTGATCTATGGCTAGTGGATTGAGTCTTGAGGTGATGTAGGAGTAGGTGATTAAGATCAAAGAGGTTCTTAGTGATGTTCTTCACGAGCAAGCTCTCTTGATTTTGGCAAGACTTAAGAAGTTAGAAAAATCTGTACAACTTCTACAATCTCCTTGTGATAGTTTTGATTTTGCATAAATTAATCATTTTGGTGATGTACAGTAAGATGTTATTGTCCCCAAGAAGGCAATAGGCAACCAAGTGTGGTTGCTAATACCTTTAGATAAATAAAGGTGTTAGAGCCTAAAGCCTTAGAAGGAGAATGTTATGCTAAGGTGATTGAAAATTTATTATGAGATGGAAAGCAATACTTCATGGCTACCTAAATGTTGGACAAGGAGAAGGTGATGCTTACTAGTGTCACGGGCTTATGGATTTATTGCTTCCAAAGGTACAACCTGACTCCCATATCGGATAGGAAGAGGAGATCTTAGGTCTTATAAACGTGGGCGCTGTATAGCCTCACAGCCTACCTTTTAGGGAGAGAGTAATAGTCCTATGACAAGTGGTATTAGAACTGATCCAACCATGACTCCAATATCTCTTGCCAAGCGCTCCATGTGGAAGGAGTAGGTAGAGAGAGGCCTCGATTCTCGACGAGAGCGTCGATGGATTCGGTGGGGGAGAATGTCATGGACGAACCCAACTCCCACATTCGAAAGGAAGAGGGGGATCTTAGGCCATATAAACGTGGGTGTTGCACACCTTGATAGATTGCCTTTTAGGGAGAGAGTAAACGCTCTATGACAAGTGGTATCAGAGCCAACCTGACCTCGACTCCGGTGTCTTCCGCCAAGCGCTCCATGTGAAAGGAGTAGGTAGGGAGAGGCCCTGATTCTCAATAAGGTCAATGATGAGCTGACTAACCCCAACTTCGGTGTTTCCTGCCAAGTGCTCTATGTGGAAGGAGTAGGCAGAGGGAGGCCCTGATTCTTAATGAGGGCGTCGATGGATTTGGTAGGGGAGAATGTCACAGATAAACCTAACTCCCACATCAGATAGCAAAAGGGGATATTGGGCCATATATATATATAGGCGTTACATACCCTCATAGGCTGTCTTTTAAGGAGAGAGTAATGGCCCCATGACAAGTGGTACTAAAATCGACCCGACCCTAACTCCGATGGCCACTGCCAAGCACTCCATGTGGAAGAAGTAGGTAGGGGGAGGCCCTGATTCTCGACGAGGACATTGATAAATTCAATAAGGGAGAATGTCATGGACAGACCTAACTTCCACACCAGATAGGAAGAGGGGATCTTGGGCGATATAAATGTGGGTACTGCAAATCCTAATAAATTGCCTTTTAGAGAGAGAGTAATGGCCTTGTAACAAGTGGTATTAGAGCCAACCTAACCCCAACTCTAGTATCTCTTGCCAAGTGCTCAATATGGAAGTAGGCAAGGGGAGGCATCGATTCTTGACAAGGGCATCGATCAATTTGGCGGGGGAGAAAGTCACGAACGGACCCGACTCCTACATCGGATAAAAAGTGGGAGATCTTGGGTCATATAAATATGGGTATTGCACACCCTGATAAGCTACCTTTTAAGGAAAGAGTAATGACCCTATCAAAAGTGGTATTAGAGTCAACCCAACCCCAAATCCAGTGTCTCCCTCTAAGCGCTTAATATGGAAGTAGTAGGTAGGGAGAGACCTTGATTCTCAACGAGGGCGTCTATAAGTCCACCTAACCCTAACTCTAGTGTCTCCTACCAAGCGCTTCATATGGAAGGAGTAGGCAAAGGGAGGCCTCGATTCTCGATAAAGGTGTCGATGGATTTGATGGGGAAGAATGTCACAGATGGACCTAACTCTCACATCAGATAGGAAGAGGGAATCTTGGGCCATATATACGTGGGCGCTGCACACCCTAATAGGCTACCTTTTAGGGAGAGAGTGATAGCCCCATGACAAGTGGTACCAGAGCCAACCGACCCCGACTCCGATGGCTACTACGAAGTGCTCCATGTGGAAAGAGTAGGTAGGGGGAGGCCCCGATTCCCGATGAGGACGTCAATGGATTCGATAAGGGAGAATGTCATAGATGGACCTAACTCCTACATCAGATAGGAAAAGGGGATATTGGGCCATATAAACTTAGGTGCTGCACACCCTAATAGACTACCTTTTAGGAAGAGAGTAATGGCCTTGTGATAAGTGGTATCAGAGCCAACCCAACCTCGACTTCGATATCTCTTGCCAAGCGCTCAATGTGAAAGGAGTAAGCAAGGAGAGGTACCAATTTTCAACGAAGGTATCCATCAATTCAGTGGAAGAGAATGTCATGGACGGACTCGACTCCACATCAGATAAGAAGTGGAGGATCTTGGGCCATATAAATGTGGGCGTTGCACACCTTGATAGGCTACCTTTTAAGGAAAGAGTAATGACCCTATGAAAAGTGGTATCAAAGCCGACCCAACCTCAAATCTGGTCTCCCTCCAAGCGCTTAATGCAGAAGGAATAGGCAAGGAGAGGCCTTGATTCTCGACGAGGGCGTCGATGAGCCCAACCGACCCTAACTCTGGTGTCTCTCGCTAAGCGATCCATATGGAAAGAATAGGCAGGGGGAGGCCCCAATTCTCGATGAGGGAGTTGATGGATTTGATAAGGGAGAATGTCACAGACAAACCTGACTCCCACATCGGATAGGAAAAGGGGATCTTGGGTCATATTAACTTAGGTGTTGCATACCCTAATAGATTACTTGTTAGGAAGAGAGTAATGGCTTTGTGAAAAGTGGAAGGAGTAGGCAGGGGGTGAAACCAATTTTTGATGAGGGCATCGATTAATTCGGAGGGGGAGAATGTCATGGATGGACCCAACTCCCACATCAGATAAGAAGTGGGGGATCTTGGGCCATATAAATGTGAGCATTGCATGCCTTGATAAGTTGCCTTTTAAGGAGAGAGTAATGAATTTATGAAAAGTGGTATCAAAGTTGACCCGACCCTAAATCTAGTGTCTCCCTCCAAGTGCTTAATGTGGAAGGAATAGGCAAGGGGAGGCCTTAATTCTCGATGAAGGCATCGATGGATTTGGTGGGGAAGAATGTCACAGACGGACCCAACTCCCGCATCAAATAGGAAGAGAGGATTTTGGGCCATATATACATGGGCGTTATACACCTTAATAGGCTACCTTTTAGGGAGAGTGTAATGGCCCCATGACAAGTGGTACTAGAGCCCATCGACCCTGACTCCGATGACTACCGCTAAGTGCTCTTATGGAAGGAGTAGGTAGAGGGAGGCCCTTATTCTGAATGAGGACATTGATGGATTCGATAAGGGAGAATGTTATGGACATACCTGACTCCCACATCGGATAGGAAGAGGGGATCTTGAGCCATATAAACTTAAGTGTTGCACACCCTAATAGATTACTTTTTAAGAAGAGAGTAATGACCTTGTGACAAGTGGTATCAGAGCCAACCTAACCCCGACTTTGGTGTTTCCTACCAAGCGCTCAATGTGCAAGAGGTAGGCAAAGGGAGGCACTGATTTTCGACGAGGGTATCCATCAATTTAGCAGGGAGAATGTCATGAATGGACCTGACTCCCACATCGAATAAGGAGTGGGGGATCTTATGCCATATAAATGTAGGCGCTGCACACCTTGATAGGCTGTTTTTTAAGGAAAGAGTAATGACCCTGTGAAAAGTGATATTAGAGTCGACTTGACCCCAAATCTGGTGTTAACCTCAATTTTATTATGGCCCCAAAATTTTATTATTTGTGATTCTAACCTCAATTTTTTTTCTTCTCCTCTTTACTGTCAATGTTAACTATGATAACAACTAGCAATATATCGGCATGTCATTTGGAGGAGGAGGTAGATTAATGGCTGGGGAGGTTGAAAATGTTGGTCTAATGTTGCGGTGGTAACTAAAAAATGCACATTAAAGATTGAAGGACTGTGATATAAGTGTTGGATTTCTAACTCACAAAACACTAGTTAGACTTACCACTGTTGCATTTCTCTTAGGAAATGTAGTTTAATCTTGAAGTGTTTTGTTCTTTTATGGTGCATTAGGTTTCTAAAAATAGTAATAAGTGCTTGATTGTCATAGAAAACTAAGGTAAGTCGAGAGTGAACTTGTTATAGTTCAAAAAGGGCCTTTCTTAACCAAACAACTTGATTGACAACAATAATGGTAGCCATATATTTTGTCTTTACTATTGATTATGCAACCATTGACTGCTTTTCAAAATTCTAAGAAAAAACAAACCTCCTTTAATAAGAAACAATAGCTAGATGTACTTTTCATGTCCTTAACATATCTTACCCAACCACTACTAAAGCATGTTAATTCTAGCTTTTCTGATTTTCTAAACATGACCCTAACATCAATTATAAGATGCCTTAGGACCCTTTTTCTAACTCTATAATGCATCTTACTTAAAGAATGTATAAACCTTGAAAGGAGATTTATGGCATGTACAACTTTAAGCCTTGAAGCTATCATGTATAATAAGCATCCAATAAAGACTTCTAAAAGTCCCTCATTGAACTTTTCTTCTCTATCATCCTTGACTAGCTTCTTATTGACCACCATTAGAGTTTAAAACAGGTTTGCATGCACTCATATTGAACTTCTTCAACACTTCTCTAGTATACTTTTCTTGATTAAGAAAGATACCATGATTTGATTGCTGCATTTGAAGTCCAAGGAAGAAGGACATTTTTCCTCTACTAGAATCTCCAATTCCATCTCTATTTCCTTTCTGAGTTTTAGGATAAATTCATGATAGCTTCCAATTGCAAGTAGATCATTAACATAGATGGAGACTATAAAAATCTGACCTATGTTATTAAAAATAATGATACTCAATTTAAATCTAATGAGGTTGCACGTTTTTATCCTACAAATGATGCATATCCTTATAATAATATGAAAAATTGCCTATATTATCAACATATATTACATGAAGTAGGCTCGGTGGTTACTAAAACCATAGAAAGAGGATCTAAAAAATTAGGCCTATGCCAAATTCAAGATAAAGAAAAATTCTTTATCTAGAACATTGGCAAGGGGATCTCTCATATTTAAATTTGCCAATGATAACAAAGTTCTAGTGATGAACAAGTGGCAAATTCTTATCAAGTTGAAGAATGAAGATCATAAGTAAATTTTAGATGTATTTTATGTACCAAGTATGAAGAATAACCTACTTAACTTAGGCACATTGAAAAAGGGTATAACATACAATTACGTGATAATTATCTATCAATTATTCATGGAGAGGTATACTTATTCTCAAATCCCCTTTAATGAAGAAGTAGATGTTTCAATTTGATATTATTACTAATGTTTACACTTGTTTTAATGTCGTTGTAAAAGATTAGACTTGGCTAAAGCATTTTTGCTTTGGTTATCTAAATTTTTACAATTTGAAACAACTTGCACAAGGAAACATGGTGACAAGTTTACCTAGGATAATCATCCTAATTAGATTTGTGAAGCTTATTTTCTTGCAAAATAGAGTAGACAACCTTTTGCGACAGGAAATTGGCATGCAAGGTGATTACTCCAATTAATCCACTTTGATATTTTTGGCCTCATAAGTGTTCTATCAAATGGCAACAATAGGTATTTTTTTTACCTTTATTGATGATTTTACAAGGAAGACATGACTTTATCGCGTGTAAAGGAAGTTTGAGTTTATCGCGTGTAAAGGAAGTTTGAGGTGTTTAACCATTTTAAGGAGAATTAAACACCTTGAATGACTTGATCAGCACACATGTTGCCCATTAATTCCTTTCACTCATTTTTCTTTGTGCTTCTTATTGCACACTCCCAACCATTTGCCCATCAATGCATACCCAACTTGTGTATGAATGCTATTAGGCACATTGTTGGCCCAAACCCTAGCTCACACACAAACGTCTTATGATGCATATGAATGTCTTATGATGCAATAGTTAATTCGAGGAACACATATTAGCCACATGTGACAAGCCCTTATAGTGTTGCTTAAACCTAAGTTCATATGCTAACATTGGCTAACTTTGGTGGGAAATATGCATTACCCTTTTAAAGAGTATTAAATAATTTGGCTATTTGGTAAGAGGAGATGTTAATGTGCTTGAGTTGTCACTCTATTTCCAACAACACATTGGTGTGTTGTTGGTGCACTAATGCACACTGGTGCGACACTGGCGCATGTTGTTGCATTGCTAGCACATGCTTTTACATGAACCAATGATCCAAACACCTTTCCCACTTGTTGTCAATACTACCATACACTATTGTGACACCACCACACATTGTTGTAACACATTCCATGCTTTGGCCTTCACTTATAGCTTCACTTGCCACTTATGCTATAACCTAAACATACCTTCCTTAACTTAGTTACCATGCACATTAACTCCACATTCACCTTGTTTCCCTTGACATGCCCATTCCACACTAACTCTATGCTAGGAATTAGTGCAAGGTATGACTAAATACTTGAATTTTTACATCAATACACTTAAAGGACAAACTTATGGGCATTATTTAACTTGGTTTGCACTCTAAACCCTTGCCTTACTACCTTGCTCACAATCAAACTCATATAACATTAGCCCAAGCCTAAAGCCCCTATGCTAATAGCTCATTGATGTCTTAGTCAATCATTGGAGTACTTATTAACCACTTGTGACAAGCCCTCAAAGCATCAGCCCAAGTCAAATTTCTACTTGACACTAACGACTTAGCCTCCTTTAGTGCAATACACATGTTCTTACCTCACTTTGCTTTACTTAGGTGTCCATACCCAAATTTTTATGTAAGAATTGGTGCAAGGTGCAACTAATTTGCTTGCATTCTTAAGCCAATGAGATTAAGTGACTAATTAACCACTGCCTCTACTTAAAGCCAATGTCTTTATTAGTAAGGTTAATAAGTAGTCATAGGTATGCTTGTCGAAATCTTTTTTCCTAGCTAGCCTCATTATCCTGAGCATTTTTCACTTCACTAAGTACTTAACTCAATAATTCTTCTTACTTTTCCCATATGTTCGATGGTCGAGAATGTTTTCCACTTCATGTTGGAACTCCATTATAATTGTTGGGGGAGAATGTCTCAATTATGTCCTTAAAGGCTTATCACTATCTTCTTCATGGAAAGTTTCAAAAAGCTCACATAAGAGGTCAAATGCACATTCAACCTCTCTGATAATTAGAGTCGATAAATAACACTGGCAACCTTCTTTACAACCACAAAGGGATCATCATACATAGGAATTAACTCCTAATGCATAGTTTTGCTACTGATCTTCTTCCATAATTAGGAATCAATGAAATGTGATACTCATTTTTCACTATGACCTTGTTCAAGGCCCTATAATCCATACATATTTATAAAGAGTCATCATGCTTCTTTCAGAACAACATCAGGGCACTATAAGGGGATTTAAAGGGCTGAATCAAGCCTACATCTATTAACTCCACAAATTGGTTCCTTAATTTGATCAATTCCATCAAACTCTTATGATAAAGGGCTTAAGTTAGAAGTTTAAGGCCCAAAACTAAATCAATTTTCTGGTCAATGACATAAGTTTAGCTTAAAAGCCATCATGTCAACAAAGCCACTCAATAGTTTAGTAGCACTATCAGGCACCTTGGTGACAACCCCCTCCTTAATTTTGATCAATGCAACTAACAAAGTGGCCTTACCCTTTTTCAAGCCATGCTTCACCTGTATGGTAGAAAGCACACCACTCAAATTCCCACCAATGCCAACTAAAGGAGTGATCTTGCCCATAATAAAGCAAGGATAGTTCTTATGCATAATTATGAGTCCACCTAAATGAGGCAGCAAAGTAACTTTTGCTTTCATAGAAAGCTCAACTCCTAAAATGATATCAAAGTCATCTAATGGCATAATCATAAAGTTAAGATTGCCAACCCAATTGCCAATGGTTACCTTCATACTTGTTATTATGCCAAGCACCTTACACGTTGTTAAGTTGATTATATTTATTTAGTTGCTGCTCATAGTGCTTTTCAACCTAAGTGACTCCATTCGTTTGGGAACAAAATTGTGCATGGCACCTTAGAATTCAGTTTGCCCCTATTGTCACAGGGTCAACTATTTCACACAAATTTTTGGCCTTATGATGGCACTAAATAGCCTACTTAGTCTCAACTAACTCACTCACAAGATTACAAGTAAGTAATTCGCACACAAATGCACAAGTAAAGGAATAGGAACAAGCACATATGGGAACCTTCTCAACTTTTTATTACTTTTCCCAAAAGCATAAAGGATACAATGCCAAGTACCTCTCACACACCCCTTATGTGTTTCCTTACTCTCTCTGCACAAGCATTTGGAGCTCTCTCTCTCTCAGTTTTCTAGTGTCTCTTGGTCGATACCTTACATACATATATATAGGGTTGCATGACTTGGTTGCCAAGCTAATCATACTTAGTGGGGGCATTCCCCACTACTAAAATATCACAAAAAGCCTATGATTTTTTTTTTGCCACTATTGTCATTGTTTCTTGTGAGGCCTTTGTTGATGCCACCATATGCATCATTGCCTATATTCACTATCATTGCATAATAATTAATGAAAATTTAGATAATAATTATTTACAAAATTGGACTCTTCCTTCTTCTTCATCTTCCTAGGCTTATAAATAGAGAAAATTGTTTTCTAAAGTTCATTATGTTATTAAAACCATTAAACAAGCTTTACCCTTAACCCAAAGTTATAATGGTTTCTTTTTACCATCCAAGGAGTTTATTAGTTCACATCAACAAAAGTATAATATTAAGATGGTATAGGTAGCACTAAAATCTATTACTATACTGGTTTAAATAACTCAACAATCATATGTGTTATAAACAAAAGGCATAATTGGTTCCCTGATTCCTTTTTAGGATTAGTTGAATCTACTCTTAGTAATAGACCTATTTGGTTTTCTTGTTTTCTGAACTTTACTTTATCATTATTAAATCCTAATTTAATGCACACTTTATATTTGAATATTAAAACTGAAGGATTTGATATGATGATTACTTCAGAAAATCTAATCCCTATTTACAAGATGCATTATAAGGTTATGAACACTATTATCCAAGGAATTAAATAAATTCTAATAAGATATGTGGATGAAGGGACTGCTACATTGCTTTTGACTAATAGGTCAAAATCTAATGCTATAGTTTCTAGAATAATTGCCTGAGATTAGGTTAAATTACTTAAGGGATTCTTGGGATTTGATCCCCAAGAGTCATGGATGCTGAAATCTAATTATAAACATGAACATAAACAATAATGTGAATAAGAAAACTACCAAGATGAAATAGTACATAGATAGAGATATTTATGTCAATTGGCAAATTCCTTCCAACGTCTACAAAAAGAGAAACATCAATTATATCATGATAAATTACATTGTACATCCGAAAAGCTTACGTTTAATACCCAAACCTAGATCACATTTACACCCATCTCAAAACCCAAAAGACTGAGACATTGCAAGGGGCATCACAAAGTCTTATTGCACTTTCTATCTCCTTCCTTTTTCTCGACATCTCTCTCACTCTCTCTCTCTCTCTCTCTCTCTCTCTCTCTACAACTTCTTCTTTACACAAAACTATCACTGTATGTAGAGAGACAAAATATATGGCAGTAATAATGATCAGTATACGCATTCATACAACAATGATGTCTAGGCATGGCAACAATAATGTCATACATTTATCTTTTACATATTTCAACATTATCTTACCTGGCCCATTTTGGCACATTTGTTACCCACGTACTACAACACATTATCTACCACACACTCTAACACAATTCTCAATATTATTTAGATAGAGTATTATCCTCTCCTTACAATGTTATTACAAAATTACAACGTTAACCTCCACATGCCAGCTACACATCCTAAATAGTCATGTTTTGCTTAAAATATTCAGCTAAAAACATGTGTAGTTGCAGCAAACTAATCCCATCATTAGCTTCCAAGATGGACTTCAATGCATCATTCTCCACAGCAGAAATATCCCTCAAACCGTTGTCTGTCCTTGAAGGTACCATGTGCACCATGCTTTCAACTATCCTTCGAGATCCTAGGAATAAATGCCTTCCTAACCAAATCATAACAATTGATACTTTTATCCTTACAAGATTTCATTGCCTTGTGTGATTTGCATAGCTTTACCTATCACTTGTGGAAACTACCTTGCTAAATGATGTTAGATTTTTCTTTTTACACAACTTTAGGATACATCATGCCGCATAAATTGTATTGCTCCCCCGTAACATAGAGTCCCTACTAAAACTACAAGCAAATCTAAAATTACAAAAGTATTTATACAATGAGACTATGAAGACATTTCAACCTACATTTAATAAGAGAACTTTTATCACCTTCATTTTACCCCAAAGACGATCTCCCTACCTATATCATTTCAACCTCATATCTACATCTGCTAACTTCAGATCTCTGGTCAGTTTTTTGTTTTTCACACTTACCTTTATCTTAAGGCATATCTTTTCCATCTAATACATGAATGCACCCCTTGTTAAATAGGATATCATTTTCATTCACCAGGTACATCAGAAAACAATTGAATCTCCTTTAATCTTGAGCTGAGCACCATTTACTAGAAGTCCTATGTAGGCTTTGATATCACTTGTTGAGGTTTTTAAGTCCACACACTTTAATTATAAGCATGTACATACACAACAATGGAAATAAAAAAAAATTAACCGAGATGAAATAGCAAGTACACAAAGTGATTTACATGGTTTGACAAATTTCTGCTTACATCCATGAAGAGAGAAACATCTATTATACTAGAAGCCCAATGTATAATACTCAAACCCAAATCCCACGTACACTTATCTCACAGCCTAATAGATTAAGACACCATAAGAGGCATCATAAAATCTTAGTGCCCCCAAGCCTTCTACTTGACCTCTCTCTTTCTCTAATGCTTTATATAGAGAGGCAAATACATGGTAGTAATAATTGTTGGTATGGATACCCATACAACAATAATGGCTATGCACATTCTCTTAGGAGTAATAACATAAGACATTCACACCCCACATCCATTTCAATGCATTTATTATCACATACTCCAACACAATATCTATTATACATTTAAACACAATAATAAATATAATTTAGATATTTGGTAAGAATTGCATTCCACTCAATAGCTTCTAGGTGTCACTTTAACCTGTGCATATGTCATCCTCCCCATTAATTTTTAGGTATTGTCTACTTGTGATTGTAGGAGAAAATGTCCCTACAAAATGTAGGCATACAACACATACTCGCTTCATTCCAAGTCATATATATGTAAAAATTATGAGTTTTATGTCATGGAGTTAGACCTCATTCGTGCTAACCCCTCGATCTTGCGAGAGAAGGTGAACTAAATAAACTTTAGAGAGTTGAGAGAATAAGCGGAAAGCATTGAAAGGCAAGTAAGAGAGTTGAAAGTGTTAGAAAAGTAGAGAGCACAAGAGAACTTTGAAAGTGAGAGCTTTACTGAGTGAGCTTGGAACGTTTAAGTGTGCTATACAAAGGAAATGAGTGGCCTATTTATACTTGCTCAAAAGAATGTCCTAGAATAGTGTATCCTAGATATTTATAAAGAATCTTCTAAATATACATTTAAGACGGTCCCTTCTAAAAGTATCCTTAGTGCTCTTTACAGGAAGTCTCTAGAGATAGACACTTCTGCATAATTCTAGATCCTTTTGTAACCTTCTATTGGATAGTAAAGGGGGCTGGGCAATGCTAGCAGTCCTCAAAAACTCAATTTAGCCCAATTTTTGTCTTCCAACATATTTGAGGGGTTGGGCAAAAAGTGTCCATGTGACACCCTCTCCCACTTAATCCTACGACGTCCTCGTGACATTCTCAGTCTTATATTATCAAATATGGTTGGCAAACTACCAAAGCTGATCCTCTCATTCCCAACTAACCTCTTGGTCAAGCAAATCTTTCCATTTCAACAAGTACTTGATGTAGTTAAGAACTCCCCTTCTCCGGATCACTCTAGCAAGAAGGATGTACTCTACCTCCTTGTTAAATGTAGTGATAATAGCAGTTAGTGCATGCTTGGAATTTGTTTGACTTGGATCCTCGTGGTCTCTATGAAAAGGCTTTAGAAGACTTACATGAAAAATGTTATGGATCTTCAACTTTGGTGGGAGTTGAACTCGATAGGCAGCCTTCCCCACACGCTTGATGACAAGAAATGGTCCTTCGTACCTCTGTACCAAACCCTTGTGTACCTTGCACAGGGACTTGAATTGGTTAGGCAACAACTTCACTATCACCATGTCTCCCTCCATGTACTCTTTTGGGTATCACTGAGTGTTAACCCATCTTTTCATCCTTTTGGCCACTTTATCAAGATAGACCCTTATTATATGTGCCTTCTTATGCTATTCCCTCACAAACTTGTAGGCAGATGGGTTGTTCCCCGTGTAAGAAGAGGCAATAACACTTAGTGTTAGGGGTTGTTATCCCATGACAATCTCGAAAGGGTTATTGTTTGTTGCCTCACTCCATTGGAGGATATATGAGAATTAAGCCACATCAACTAATTTCACCCAATCTCGCTAGTGGGCATTAACATCATGCCTTAGGTATTGTTGTTGCAAGAACTTGCTTAGTTTCGCCAACGCTCTAAAGATGAAAGCTTGCTAAAAGGTTTAGATCAGTCCCTAGCAGCTTGAATAGCTCACGCCAAAAGAGGCAGCACACTGTTTGACGCCTTCCTAGGAGTATCAAATCAACATCCATATATCTTGCATCTTTTCTGTCATTGGTCACGTATGTAGCAGCCATAGGTGGGGGTGGTGGACTTGGTTGTGCTCGCCGAACCGCCTACTTCACCGGCAACCCATTCAAGTTTGGAGCAGAGTTATTGGAAGGAGTTTTCTTCGTTGGAATTTTAAGTTTGAATATATACAAACATCTTATATTAAAAAAAGAGAGAGAAGTAATAAATATGAGTAAAAAGGATGTATAAATTTAATATCTTAAAATTTTTAATTAAAATGTGATATTAAGTATATAAATTTATTTTTAATTTAAATTTCAATTAATTTTCTTTTTTTTAATTTGGAGCTATTGTATTTTTGAAATAATGAAAAAATATACGTAAAACTAATTGTTAATTAAAGACACTTATTGAATTTATATAGTGCAGTAAACGTGACTAAAACATTATATATATATATATGTAAGCATTCAAATATTTAGGCTTTGATCTAAAAGATTAAAGAGAGAGAATGAAAGGAAAAGAAGAAGTCTGTATCCATAATTTATGTCTACGATTGTTGGTCATTATTTGCAAGTACCGCCTTATAAAATTTTGTTGAGAAATATTAGTTGACAATAGACACTTGGTAGATAGATACACGCAATAAAATTTATTAATAAAATAATATTATAAATTAAAAAATAAAAAATTACCTTAATATCCTTTTTCATATATTTTGTATCTATATATGCGTGCTCTTAAATATTGTTGCCTAGTAGTAGTCAATTTTGTCTTTTGCAGATCAGCACTGCAACATGTCATTTAAAGATGACCACATCTTCTAATTGTCATTCCAGCATGCTTATATACTTACAAAATGATAGTTTTAATTTGAATATACTAAAAAAAGATGAATGACATGTTCATTTTAACAAGCCAATCCCGAGAGTATGCGTTTCTTAATTGCTACTTAATTTATTGACTAACGTTTATAATTATAGTATAATAGTGGATGTTCTAATGTTCTGTCTTCAATCTCATCACAAAAATGAATTTAGTATGCGAACAAACTTTCCCGAATATTACCTAAATATAATACCAAATTTTTATGTTACCAATTATCAATCCATTTTGCCTTTATTTGTCGTCGGTGACAACGGCAGAAAATTCCCAGAAGTACTTTGATCTCAAAATCCAAATTGGTTAACAATTCCGTGAACATAAGTTTTTGAAACTTTCATTTTACAATATATTGGCAGTGGTGAATGGTGATGCCAATGGTGGTGACGGTAGCAGCAGCGGTTGAGGAGGAGGTCTTCAACATTGAGCGTAGGATGTGGTGGTGTTGATCATCCATTGACCCTTCCATCTCCGAGTTCGACTTAAATCACATAGTAGCAGCCCTCGAGCCCTTGATTGAATAGAACTCATTCATTTTGTTAGAATTTATTATGTGAGTAATTCTTGGCTCTCAGCCTGAAAACTTGAGGTTTTCAATTGGACGGTTTCATAGTTTCCTCACTTGCCGCATAAAACGTCGAACTGAACAAATAGGCAAATGACACTGACTGTTTAATAATTGATGGGTTTCTACCAAGTCTGAGTCAACAACCTTGTATGTAAGAGAAATAGACAAGGTTTTGACACGTTTAGTTTGATTTTCCTTCGTGTTTAGTTACTGGGGTTTGGTATATGTCGGTTTTAATTTAGATTTTGGTCGAAGACTTTTGCATCCTAAGCCGATTCGTTTTGTTTTTCCTTTTTTTTTTTTTTCTGTAAGCAAGAAAGCATCTAATGTTTAATCTATATTATCTAGGGCGATGATATTTTTCTTCCTTCACATTACATATTGGCTCATGTTGCTGAGCTTCATGAGAGCAAAAGTGATTCATGGTATAGGAAAAGTTGGTTGGACACAAGAAAAAGATCCATTTATGAACCCAGGAACAAAAATAATCAAACAACATTGAATTAAAATATTAAACATCTAAAAAAAAATTATTAAATAGCATTGAACTAATCTTTGACTTGATATGTGGACTCCACAATTAAATTTTATCTCAGATATATATATATATATATTGATTGTATTTACTTTCCATGTTTTGAGTCCTTAGAACATGGTATTTTTCACTCAAATAACCAGCTGAAATTATTGTCCACACATAAAAATCTTCACCAAAAAATTCAACTTCAATTTAATTTGAGCTTCTTGGCCTTATGGTTCTATTAAATAGTTGCTTGTAATGTAGGGTTTGACGCCTCTAAATTACAGCAAGAAAAAAAAAATGTTCAACCTCACATGTACCAAAAACAAAATTGAACTTCATAACTGTAAATATCCTCTATATTGATATTAAATTAATCTCTGTATCTATGATAAAGCGCTAGTTTTACACCCAATTGACAACCCTCAAATTATAGATGACTTCTATTACATGTTCTTAGATGAAGGGATAAAGTTGCATAAGATTTACAAAGAACTCACTTTGTTTGAAAATCTAGACTTAATCAAAAGACTCAATGGTACAACCGGCTATTGTATCACAATTACGGTCTACCTTTCGTTTCAACGTGCCTTCCCCATAGAAAGGTACAAACCCTTTCTTTTTTTTCTGTTTTATAGGGAGAAAGAACCCCAAGAGCGGGCAACATTGTAAACAAGTACTTAAATTATGATAGATGATGAGACACTAATATTAAGGAGGCAGTTGTGGTGAAGGTTGTGGCGGTAGTGGCTATGACTGGTGCAGATCCTCGTTTTGGAGGAAAGTATCTCATGCGAGTGCCAGCCTGTGGTGGAGGTGGTGCTGCAGGATTGATCGTCCTCCGGGGCATTTGCATTAATTCTTTGTGACAGGACCTTGCCTTATTGTTGTCCACTAAGCATCTTGGGAAAAATTAACTCTTCCGAAGGAGGCGGTGGATTGAGATTTCGGGACTTTGCAAATTTCAACTTAGCGATGCTAGGAAAACAAATTTGGAGGATTTTAACAATTCATGATTCTTTGCCGTCCAAAATCTTCAAGGCCAAATATTTCCCAAATTGTAATTTCCTACAGGCAAGGATTGGCTTTAGGCCAAGCTATACATGGAAAAGCATCTTGCAATCCCGAGCTCCTGTTTAAAGAACTTCGGTGGCTGAGTGGTGATGGTAAAACAGTGAATATATGGAGAGATCCATGGTTGCCGAATAAAATGGATTTTAGGTCCTCTCTCCACAAGTGGCACTCAATACCACTGTGTTTTTTAGTCCAACGGATAAAATTATACGGCATTACAATCGGTTGGGTGTCTATTCTGTTAAGACGGCCTATCGCCTTAAGAATTGTCAATTGCTTCGCATTTAACGGGATCGTCTTGTCAAGGTGCCTGAATATCCTGAATAAAGTAAAGCATTTTGTTTGGAGGGCATGCCGATGATTCCTCCCCACAATACAAATCTTTTACAAAGAGGAGTACCACTGCATCCTATTTGAATCAAATGCAACGTTGAGCAACCCATGTGCTTCTTACTTATCCATGGGCTTGGGGATTTGGTGCCTAATGTCACGGGTGACTATTTTCTCACCAAAAGGTAACTTGTTGGGGTATATAGTATCCACTTTTATATGACTTATGATCCCCTCTTCCTATCAAATGTGAGATATGGGAGTTGGGTTGTACCGAACCCGTCCGTTCGAGACATAACCCGTCCGTAACATTCTCTCCCACCGAATCTATCAACATACTCATCAGGAATCGGGGCTTCCTGCCTACTTCATCCCCTCTTCCTATCCAACGTGGGATGTGGGAGTCGGATGTACCTAACCTGTCCGTGTCCAAAATATAACTCGTTCGTGACATTCTCTCTCTCACCAAATCCATCGACGTCCTCATTGGGAATTAAAACTCCCATGCCTACTTCCGGGTGAAGCACTTGATGAGATACATCAAAGTCGGGGTTAGGTTGGTTTTGATACCACTTGTCACGGGGCCATTATTTTCTCCCCAAAAAGTAGTCTATTGGGGTGTACAATATTCATACATATATGACTAAAGATCCTCTTCTTTCTATGTGAG
This sequence comes from Bruguiera gymnorhiza, assembly GCA_020883675.1. Classification (NCBI taxonomy): domain Eukaryota; kingdom Viridiplantae; phylum Streptophyta; class Magnoliopsida; order Malpighiales; family Rhizophoraceae; genus Bruguiera; species Bruguiera gymnorhiza. The sequence continues at coordinate 76,001 of JAIRCJ010000211.1, forward strand.
ATGCGAGAGTCAAGTTGTACCTAACCCATCCCCATCCGTGTCTGAGGTATCCGTGTCTGAGGTATAACTCGTCCGTAACACTAAGCTCTCTTGGCTTTGCCGAGGAAGGTAAGGAAACTACCAAGCATTATGGCGGGCTCGGAATAAGTGGGTAAGGGAGAAGCATAAGATGCCACCAGAGTTGATTCTTGGAAAGGCCACTAAATTATATGTCGTGCTCAAGAATGAAAATTGCACCTTGCAACTACAGCAACCGAGAACCTCTATAGCTAAGTATCAGGTTCCAGAATTTGGAAAGATTAAAATAAAAACAGACGCTGCCGAGGGAGACAATGCAAGGGGCCTTGGGGTGGTTTTTCAGGAATTATGATGGAATAATTGTGCTCACTTTTACTAAGAGTGTAGAGGGGTCCCTACAACCTGAAGTTCTCGAACTCATGGCTGTGCGTAAAGCTCTCCAAAAGGCTTTAGAGCTGACCATTACTGTCATATGCTTAGAATATGACTGCTTAATTGCAGTCACTGCAGTCCGAAGGCACCAAGGTGAGAACTGGGTAGTTGCTCATTTGGCAGAGGATATCAGGACTCTTTTGGTTGCTCATGCACTTGTTAAAATTGTTTTGTCCAATATTGGACAGATGGAGTGGAATAAGACTAGCTTAGCTTCGGTTTACTCTTTAATTGATCAAGATGTAAGTGATCTTATATATGAATGAAATCCTACTGATTTGCTGAAAAAAAAAAAAACAATTACGATCCAGAATTGTGAAACACTTGTCAATTGTCATCGTTTTGTATGAGAATACCTTGGGCGCCATTGAACAATCCAGCATTGATGTGTCACAATCTCTCGCACATAGGTGGATCTATCCAGAGGAAAATTTCACACCCTCCAACTTGCTGCAAGAAGAAAAAAAATGAAAAACTACCTTAATCACCATGAAACCTATACATTAATCATGTAAACTAAATGTTACCTTCAATCATTCACAAGTAATAAATCGTCTCCCCCGGTTCAAATTAATCCAAGAGGGACGCAGTATGGCTTCCCTTCCATAATGACATAACTTCCGTAACTTTTCTACCTTTCCTTTAGACAATGTCATCAATGAAAGGTGATTTGCTAGAACAAGAGTTGATTTGTTCAAAAGAAGGGTTGATTTTGCCGATTAAAGGAGCTAATCACATGAATAAGGAAGACTTTATAATTTTTGATAAAAAGGAGAAATGGTATGAAGAAGATAAGCTTGACCAAGAATTTGGGCTTTCTTTTTATTTGTCCTTAGAAGCATGTGTATAAACTTTTTATACAATAGTTTCACGTATTTTTTTTATTAATTTTTATCTAGTCAAATTATGACTTTTGACTTATTGACCAAATTTCGTCCATAGAAAAACTCGAGTGGAAAAATTCGATAAGGTATAAGATTAAATTGAAAAGGTTGAAATATATAGAACTTAATTGTAAAAATCCTAGAAGGTTTATGACTAAAAAAGTGGATATCCCAATTATTGGAGCATTTCAAGTGTGTTTTCTTAGGAGATGGTGAAACGCTTTTGGTGATCATTACAAAGAATTTGATCCCATTGCAAAAGGAAGAACTTGTTTAGGTTCTAAGAGATCACTTGATGACAATGGGATGAACCATAGTGGACGTCAAAGGGATAAATCTAACCATGTGTATGCATTGCATTCTACTTAAGGAAGGCTCAAAACCATTAAGAGGAGCACAATGTAGATTGAACCCTCCCATGATGGATTTAGTGAAGAAGGAGGTATTGAAGTTTCTTAATGTTAGTGTGATCTACCTAAATTCAGATAGAAAATGAGTTAATCTGATGCAAATGGTTCCGAAAAAAGAAACAAGCATAACAGTGGTTAAAAACCAAGATGATGAGTTAATTCCCATCCAAATTCCAAATGAATTGAGGATTTTTGTTGATCATCGCAAGCTAAATACTACAACTTGCCAAGATTACTTTCCTTTACCTTTGATTGATCAAATGATTGAAACGTTGGCTGGTCAATCTCACAATTATTTTCTTGATGTTTTTTCAAGTTATAACTAGATTTTGATTATTGTAAAAGACCAAGAGATGACAACCTTTACCTTCCCATTTGGCAGACCAAGAATCATATTTGCTTTTCTCTTCTCTTTCATCTTTATTTTTGTTTTCATGTTTGATTTTGTGTTTTTGTTTACATTTCATTTTTGCATTAGTATGATGTAAGGTTTAAGTGTGGGGACAAGGTAAGTATGTTTTGTTCAATTTTAGTTAGTCTTTTATCTTAATTTTTTTAAAAAAGCATGATAATTCAAGTGAAAGACATTCCTTACTTGGTGATTGGTTTGGAATTTAACAGGGTCTTATGAAGTATATGCTCTTTAAAGATGGTTGTGTGGGTTTATGATTTGACATGGTTCCTCATTTGATATTTAACTTGTGATTACTCCTTAAAAGTTGAAAGTTTAAATAGATAAAAGAACAAGAAGCAAAAGAAGAAAAGAGAAAAGAAGAAGGAATAAAAAGGAAGCTGAAAATTTGTTAAAGTAATTTACTTTAATATTTTAAATTACTTAGTAATTAGGGGTTTTCATTACAAATGTTTATTTTTATGTCAAAAGGTAACTTGAAATATGAGTACTTAAAACACTATAAGTGTCTAACTTGTGAAATAACAAGGCATTCTCATTACAAATGTTAGTATTTGTATTAAAAAGCAAACGAGTATTTAGATAAGACAATATTGTAGCCTCTAAATAAAAGAAAAATAAAAAGGAAAAAAATTCTCAATTTCTTATTTTTATTATAATAAGATAGAAGTAATTACTTGTTACATGTTACCTGTTGCAATTATATTGATTGTGAATTTGCATAAGCTTATATGGAAGTATGTATAGATATAGGAGTAATAATTAGTACATGATTGGTTTGCTTATTTGGTTTTATTAGATCCCAAGTTAAGATTCATGTTTAAGAGATGCTATGAGCTTGATTATTATTTTGTATTTTCTTTTATTTTATGTGTTGCATACATTACATTCATGAACAATTTTGACTAGTATGCACAAGAAATACTAGGCATAAAAAAGTTTATGTACATTATACACAAATGTTAAACTAATGCTCACATGCTAAAATTAGACTCAAATAATGCTTTTCACCATTTTTACATTCGAAATATTGTATTTTAGTGGAAAACTTTTACAGTTGGTTCGTAAGTTTAACACTTATATACATAAAATACTTATAATAATATTATTTCTAGTGTTAGACTTTTCAATATTTTCACTATAGTCTTGTTCTTTCAATTCAACTTAATTTATTTTTAAATTTAATTAAATTATATCGAATCTGTCTATGTTATATTTTTTCATTTAATTTCTTCTCGGAAAACAAAAGGTTTGGAAAGAATTTCAAAACAAAACGTCACCAATTCTTCTTTTTGTTTTTTTTTTTCTTTTGAAGTAGAAAATTAGATACCATATAAAAAATTGGATTATTATACTAATACATTACAAAATTTGCATGAATTTTAAAACAAGCAAAATAATTCCTATAGAAATTTTTAATTACAAATTTGGTATAAATTCAAATCACTTGAATGAAATCTATTACATCTTATGACGGGTCATATTTACATTGAAATAAAGTTTATCCACATTCAAAAGAAAGTTTATGACTAGGATGTAGGATTCATAGACATGGATATAACAATATAGACAGGACACAATATGGAAACCTCAACATAGCTCTATATATTTGTATATAGATATTTACACACACATAAACATTTACATTCTACCAATGCATTAAAGGTATTGTGTGATTTTTATATATATTATTTTTCAATAATTTTAATACTAATTATTAATATAAGTCCAACCAAATATTATTGCTCAAAATATATATTATATCTTAATATGTTTTATTCTGTTATTCACATAATAAATATACAAAGCAGACTATCACTTATAAATGTAACATTAATTTTTGGTTAGATTTCACATTTGTTGTTAAAATTACAAAAGAAATTATTCCCAACGTGTTCCCGGCATGTCCTAGGTGTGTCTGCAATGTGTCAAAGGTGTGTTTGATATTTTTTTTAAAGTTTTTAAAGACCTTTGTACAATGCATGTCTATGTGAACACATGTCCAATACGGCGTGGGGTTCTTCCATGTCATTTTTGTACATCTAAGGTTAGGATTGATGACATGAGGTTAGATCCTTTGGGCATGATGATCCAAAAGGCTCCTTGTGATCGACCTATACAAGCATTAGTTAGCATTCTTCTTTTGCCCTTTTCTCTCTCCCTTCTCTCTCTCTCTCATAAAATACTTGAGGAATCTTGACAGTTATCTCCACTATTCCTTGCATAGATACTTCTGAAAATTAGATGTTTAAACATGGGTAATTTGCAATGACTTGCGGCAATTATGTTAAGGAAGAAAAAAGGGATACTTGTTCTATTGACAATAATCATGTATTCTAGGTTAGATTCTAATTACATTTACCAAATTACATAATTTATTCTTAGGAATAAAAATTTCAAATCTCTATTTTATTACGTGTTTATTCTTTAAACATTTGATTGATTCCTAATTATTAGGACAATACATGACTCTCTAAATGTTATATTGCTATGATATTTCCTTTGAAAATTGCAGCTCATCAATCGTAAGAAATTGAAGTTAATTCCATTGTTCTATGCATCTAGTTATCTATATATATAAAAGGAAAGTCTAAATTGTAGCTCACAGATGTTGTCGAAGAAGCTATTGAAACCTTTTTTTCTATTTTATATACATATTATGATAAACCCCTCTTGCAAACAACTTTTGAATTCACTTTGAATTGGCTATAATAATGTACACAGATATGCACAAACCAATAATATTGGAACACAAGATTTTGCTGGGCTGTATTATGATAGCATTGTTTCTCATTCAATTCCCATTCAACAAGACTAATGATGGCTGAAATTCAGTCTAAATCATTATCTTTTTAAAGTTGACAAGATCTTGTGGACACTTACATTACAATACAAGCATACCGTGGTTGCAATAGAAGAAGCAAATAATTTGTTCAAGATATCAGTTGATGAACAACATAAGAATGAGAAGTGCATTAATAAGCTAGTAGAGCAAGCACTCCAAAGTTATACTCATACCAAAAGAGAAAAAACTGAACACTTAAAGTAGAAGCAAGGTTAATCTTATGGTAGATAATGAGGAAAAAATGGTTCCTCCTACAACAATTAAGGGTAAGGGGGGCATTATAGCAATTATAAAGATGAAGACAATCAATACAATGACCAACACATATTAGACTAGACATATAGAGATCAAGGTCAAGTCCATGATAGAGTAAGGTATGACAAATTTAATGTTCAATGCTACTTATATTAGAAGCGTAACCATTATGCTAATAAATGCAACCTTAAGGAGAATAATTACACAACTCATAGTGTAGATGATGGAAATCAAGTTCTCATAATAGCTACTACAACTAGGGAAACGCCAAATTATAATACACAATTCCTTGACATAGGGTGTAATAATCACAAGTGTGAAAAAAATAAGCTCTTTGTTGATCTTGATGAGTCAATCTGATGCATTTCAAGTTGCTAGTGATAATTGTATTCCAGTGATTAGAAAGGGTTATTCTTATCAAGTTAAAGAATGAAGATTATAATTACATCTCAAATGTGTTTTATCTACTAGACATAAAGAGCAACCTATGCAGCTTGGGCCAATTATTTGAAAAATGTTATAACATATAGTTATGTGATAATTATCTTTCAATTACAAATGAGAGAGGTACAACTTTCTCAAAGCCCTTTTGATGAAGAACTAGATATTTCATGTTGACATTGTCACTAAAGTTTACACTTATCTAAGTGTTGTGAAAGATGAGTCTTGGTTATGACATCTTTGCTTTAATTATATGAATGTTTGTAGTTTGAATCTACGTGTACAAGGAGACATGGAGATAAACTTGCTCAAAATATGCCATCCAAATTAGATTTGTGAAACTTATATTCTTGCAAAAAGGAGTAGATTGCCTTTCGTCACAAAATGAAATTGTCATGCATGACAACCACTCCATCTCATCCACTTTGATATTTATGGCTCAATGAGTGTTCCATCAAAGAGTAACAATAGATATTTTGTTAGCTTCATTAATGATTTTTCAAGGAAGATATGAGTTTATTAAACGTAAAGGAGGTTTGACGTATTTGATTGGTTAAAAAAGTTTGAGGCCTATGTTGAGAGATAAAGTGGATGAGAAAACATCACTTTATAGAGTTGTTTGTGGGTCTCATCCTTCAACTGCTAAGGACTCTCTTCCATTCTGGCTCTCTTAGACCTATGTAAACCTATGCATCCTTTTTTATTCCTCTTTAAGGTAACTTTCTCTTTGACCCATTCATATATAGGAAAAAAAAGAAGATAAGGGACCCAAAAAATAATACAAAAACAAAATGTTAGATAGTTCTCATTAAAAGCATTACAGTTCACTAGTTAAGTTAAAAATACATCTTAACCAAATAATAATAATAATAATAAATATATCCCTATTATATCAGCCATCCAATACAAGGTGAATCTTCTAATACGGAAAATCCAAAAAAACGTGACTTAGGGTCCCAACACACACGAGGAATCAAAGTATATTTAGGAAAGCTAAATTAGACTTTAATAACACAAACCCTAGACCGAACATTCAAAGGAACATGAACCTAGGATATTTAAGAAGGATATGGATGCTATACTATAGAAAAGAAAGGAATTGGGAGTGAAAAGCCGAGTTAAATGCCACAAGAAAAGGTACTTCTTGATAAGTTTTTTAGTTCTTGAAAGAACTGAAGGAGAAAACTCTTATTTTTTATTTCTCTTAAAATTTTCTGATGTTCTAAAGCTTACAAGGAGGTGCCTATTTATAGGCTAAGATAGTAATTCTAAAGAGGAATTCCTATCTAAGACAAATTCTTACATAGAAAACATTCATTTTTATACAATCACTTATTTAAGAGGAACTTCTATTAGGAGTGAATGCTATTGCTTAGTCTTAGTCCATTAAGTACTTCAATTATATTGATAAGGGCTTGACTCTCTTCCAAACTTGAATTCACACCATTTGTAGCTAGGTTGGCATGAATTTATTACTTCTTTCATCTTTTTGACTCTAGCTTGTGTTATTGGGCCTTTTGGAATGTACAATGGATTTCTTGCATCCTTTGAAGCCTTCCACCCACCATCTTTAAGGTTCTCATCATTCCCCCTTTCCTTGAAAGGATTTTTCCTCTCTTTGAAAGCATTCATCCTTAAATTATCACCTACATTAAAAAGGTAAAGATTAGAAATATTAAATGTTGCACTCAGTGGGGAGGTCCAACTTATAAGTATTGTCATTAATTCATGCTACAACTTGAAATGGACCATCTTCTCTAAGTTGTAGCTTTGAATGCCTCTAAGCTAGGAACCATTCCTTATACATATGCACCCAAACCCAATCACTTGGTTCTGTTGTTCACACAGCCTTGTATGGGTTGTAATTGTTGTCAACTAGGGTTAAGTGTGCAAGAAAGTAAAGCCACATGGAAGGGCAAAAAAGTAAATCCGCCGCGTAAGGGCAAGAACGTAAATCCGCTACGTAAGCTCTATTAGGGTTTCATAGAAGAGAGTATATAAAGGCCTTGGAAGACAAAACTAATTAAGGCCAACACAATTGAATAAATGGCAACCCTACAACAACCAGCCAAAAGGAAGAGAAAAGCAAACCAGAAACGCCTCCTGCAAGCAAACCAGAAACACACAACCAGCAAGAGGAGAAATAAGAAACAGACCACCTGGAAGAGAAGACAACAGACCTGGTATCCGTGAGACCACCCGGAAGAGAAGACAGCAGACCTGGTATCCGTGAGACCACCCGGAAGAGAAGACAGCAGACCTGGTATCCGTGAGACCACCCGGAAGAGAAGACAACAGACCTGGTATCCATGAGACCACCCGGAAGAGAAGACAGCAGACCAGAAGCGTGAGGCAGGCTGAAAGACGTGAACTAGAAAAACCAGTAGCGTGAGGCAGGCCAAGAGACGTGAAACAGCAGACCAGAAGCATGGGTGTATGTCAGGAGACGACGTAAGACCAGAACGTGCAACGGTGTGACAAACCAGAAGCGTGAGGACAGGCCATGAAATAGTAAGACCGTGAAATAGGAGACGGGTGAGACCGTGAGACAGTGAAAGCAGGAGCTGTGTGAGACAACCTAGAGAAGGAATTTGGCGAAGCATCGGAAAGAACTCAACGTATTTCCAGATTTCTTCAAAAGAGGTTAGAGAGCGTTACGGTGAACTTCTAAGCGGCAGTGGAGCAGCCTTTCAATTCAACAGAGACAAGACAAGCTAGAAGAAGTGTAGACACAGTAAGTGACACTTTTTGTATTGTACTTACTTAGTAATTGCAATAGTGAAAGGAGCAGAAGATTAAGACATCCATTGTAACTAGAATTCTCAAGTATAGTAGATAGTCTCGGTAAGGGAGAGTCCCTACCACCGTGGATGTACGTCACGTTGACGGAACCACGTAAATCTCGTGTGTCTTTAATTTACTTTACGTTCTGTGTTTTGAATTGAGTTGTGAACGCAGTTAAAGTATCAGCCAACCCATAACCTAACAAAAACCTAAACAAGAACATCCGAATTGTCTATTAGGCAAGGTGTCTGAAAGGTGACTTTAGGGACTATTGTGATTAGTAGGTAGCAATAGATCTACCTTAGTCGAATTTGAGAAAGTTCGCTTTTAAGAAGAGATTGAAGTTGTTCACTTTCCTGCGAATTGCGAATTGTGGTGATACTGATTCACCCCCCTCTCAGTATCACAAACTAGTAAATCCTAGGGTGAAGTTGGGAACTTCAGGTTCAAACACCACCTATTTTTACCCTTTATTAACATGAGATGCATAATACTCAGTTTGTTTTTCAATATGTTGTTGCACCTTCTCATGAAAATTTTCACCATATCAGCCTTGCATTCACCATCTAAGCCAACATACCCATTGATAAGTATAGGTATGAAATGCAAAGGAGTCAATAGATTAAAACCATATACAATTTCAAATAGAGAGTAACTAGTAGCATAATGAACACTCTTATTACATGCAAACTTGACATGTGGTAAACAATCTTCCCATGTTTTTAAATTCATTCGAATAATAACACATAAAAGAGTAGAAAGAGCTCGATTAACCACTTTAGTCTACTCATCAGTTTATGGATGACAAGTAGTTGAAAATAATAGTTTAGTGCCTAACTTACCCCATAAAGTCTTTCAAAAGTAGCTTAAGAACTTTGTATCCCAGTTTGAAACAATGCTCCATGGCATGCCATGCAAACGTACTACTTCTTTAAAGAATAAGTCAGCCATATTACTAACCTCATTAATTTTATGGCATGGGATGAAGTATGCCATCTTTAAAAATCTATCAATAACAACAAATATAGAATCCTTACCCCTTTTTTATCATGGCAACCCTAATATAAAGTCCATAGATAAATTAACCCAAGGATAGCTAGGTATGGGTAAAGGGCATATAAGTTATGGAGTAAAACTCTAGATTTAGCCTATTTGCATGTTATGCATCTCTCACATACGCTCTCAACGTCTTGTTTGATGTATGGCTAAAAGAAATTTTCAGTTAGGACATCTAGAGTTTTCCTAACTTTGAAATGACCCATTAGACCACCCACATGAGCTTCTCTCGTAACCAACTCCCTTAAAGAGCTCATAGGCACACATAAACTATTTTCCCTAAATAAGAAACCCTTATACCTATAAAACTTCTTGAAGGATAACTTCTCACATGCTCCATACACATTAGCAAAGTCAAGATCTTTCACATATAAATCTTTAATGTATTCAAATCCTAATAATTTTGTAGTAAGTGTGGAGATAAGGGCATATTTACAAGATAATGCATTAGTTACCACATTTTCCTTACCTTGTTTATATTTGATGATGTAGGGAAAGGTCTCAATGAATTTAAACCACTTAGAATGTCTTTTGTTCAACTTTCCTTGTCCCTTCAAGTGGTTCAAGGATTCATGGTCAGTATGAATGACAAACTCCTTGGGCTAAAGGTAATGTTGTCATGTCTCCAAAGCTTATACCAATGTATATATCTCTTTATCATAAGTAGGATAATTTAGACTTGCTCCACTTAACTTTTCATTATAGTAGGCAATTAGATGCCTTTCTTGCATCAAAATAGCTCCAATGTCAATACTTTAAGCATCACACTCAATCTCGAATTTTTTTGGAAAGTCAAGTAAAGTAAGTAATGATGCAAAATTTATTTTTTTCTTAAAGCAATTAAAAACTTGTCTTGATCACTAATCCACTTAAAACTCATATTCTTTTTGATAACCTCAGTTAGTGGTGCATCAATGGTGCTAAAGTCCTTAGCAAAGTGTCTATAGAAACTAGTTAGACCATGAAAGCTACACACATCACTAATTGACTTAGGTGTAGGCCAATCACAAATTGCCCTAACTTTTTCCTCGTCAACCTCAATACCTTTAGCACACACAATATAGCCAAGAAATGTGTTTTGATTAGTATAAAAGGAACATTTCTTCAAGTTGGCATACAATTTCTTAAAACGTAAAACAATTAAAATAGAACATAAATGATCAAGTGCTCTTCTTGGCTTTTACTATAAACCAAAATATCATCAAAATACACAACCATAAATTTACCAATGAATGGATGTAAAACATGACTCATGGGTTGCATAAAAGTGCTTGGTGCATTAATGAGACCAAATGGCATAACAAGCCATTCATATAAACCATACTTAGTTTTGAAAATTGTTTTTTGCTTATCTGCCTCTCTCATCTTAATCTAATGATATCCACTTTTCAAATAAATTTTAGAAAAGACACATGAACCATGCAATCCATCCAATATCTCATTTAACCTAGGTATGGGGTGATAATACTTTACCGTGATTTTGTTGATCGCTTGATAGTTAACATATATTCTACAAGTTCCATCTTTCATGGCTACAAGTAGGACAGGTATTGCACAAGGACTGATGTTGTCCCTCACATATCCCTTCAAAATAAATTCCACAACTTGCCTTTAAAGCTCCTTTTTCTGCTTAGTATTCCTCCTATATTTTGGTTAGCTTGAGATGGATGCACTAGGGATAAAATCAATTTGATGCTCAATTCCTCTCTTTGGTAGCAATCCACTTGGAACATCATTAGTGAATACATCTTCAAATTCTTGCAAAAGAGAAATAACAACACTAGACAAAGACGGGCCAAACTTGTTAGTGTTAAAATAAGCCCTTTCATACAAAAGTACAATCATAGACTGTTTGACATAAAATGCTTTTTTGACATCACTTTCTTTTACGTAGAAACTTTTTGTTTTCTTCTCTCTCTCGTGCCCTCACATTTTCTCTTATCTTTCCTTTTTTTTCAATCTCTCTTTTATGTTCATTTTCATTTTAGATCCATAATTGGTCCTTATAAGCTTGTTGAGGTAATAATGGTACAAGAGTGACGGGTTTTTTATTCATTACAAAGAAATATTGATTCTTGAAGCCATCATGCATAACTCACCTATCAAACTGCCATAACCTTCTGAATAGAATATGGCCCATATGCATAGGTATGACATCACATAAAACTTCATCATGGTACCTTTTGATAGAAAATGACACGAGCACTTGCTTATTTACCTTGACTTCACCACTCTCATTCAACCATTGAAACTTTTATGGCCTAGGATGTTTCATAATAGGTAAATTCAGCTTTCCAGCCATAGTTATGCTAACAACATTAGTGCAACTCCTACTATCAATAATCATATTGCATACCTTATCTTTGATGAAACATCTCATCTGAAAGATGTAATCTCATTGCACCTCATTTTCTTCCTTCATCTACAAACTCAATGCTTGCCTTGTGACGAGAGCTACTCCATTAACTAGATACTCCTCTCCATCACTTTCACCCTCTGATTATGGCACAAAATCATTATCTGAGTCACTTGCGGTTTCAACATCATCAGTACCTCTTAAGATCATTGCACACTTATTTAAACATTGAGATGTAATGTGACTCCTACCCAAATACTTAAAACATTTAACATCTCTATTTATACTTGGTTGGGTGTCGGAATTACCTGCCTCTTTGTTATAACCCACATTCTTAAGCTTGGATAGTTTGGCTTTAGACTTGTAGTCAACCTTCTCATCCCTTTTACTCCAATTCAGCTTCCAAGATGAGGTAAAACCCAAAATTTACCCAAATTGTGTGGAACCCTTTCATTTAAGTTTTCATTCAACTTTCATTGCCATGTGCACCATGTCTTCTAATTTCACGTAGTGTTTCAATTCAACCATGTTGGCTATGTCTATATTTAGCCCTTGCCTCTTTATCTTCTTCTACATTCACCCTAATCATAACAATCTCCATCTCCTTCTGGTAGTCCTCCACACTTTTAGTGCCCTAAGTGAGCCCTTGTAGCCTTTGGTACAACTCCCTATAATAGTAATTAGGGAAAAACCTCTTCCTCATGATAGCCTTAATCTCCTCCCATGTATTAATAGGCCACTCATGATTCCTTCTCCTAGTCAAAACAAGTTAATCCCACCAAATAATAGTATAATCAGTAAATTCAATGACAACAAGCTTTACCATTTTCTCCTCAAAATAGTTATGGTGTCAAAAACCAAGTCAACCTTCTTCTCCCATTCTAGGTATGCATCAAGATTATTCTTACATTGGAACGAAGGAATTGTCATTTTAATACAGCCTAAATCATGTTTATAGGTGCCTTGCCTCCCAAAATCTCTCTAATCCCGTATATTATTAGTAGTTCTAACCATAATAGTTTGATTGCCATATTATTGGTAGCTCCCCATGCCTTATTTGCAACTTTGTTATTGTAATAGCTTGCTCCCTTATATCATTAAATCTAATATCCATGCACTCAAATTGTTGTTGCATAGCCTTGATAATAAAGGACACATCACTAACTCTCTCCTGAGCTACACCTTTATCTATGGAAGTCATAGTATTACTTTTGCACAAATTGATTAAGATACTTCACAGAACACTCCCTTGCATGTTTTACTCAAAAGAAGAGGTGTCACACTCCCTCGTATTTACACTTTTTATGGCCTTTTCTTAATATGAACTTACACTCTTGCCTTTTACCACTCAAATCTCCCCTTTCAAATCTTTAAAGAACTAAAAAAACTAAATTAAGAGATTGATTTTGAACAAAATAAGATAAATGATATAGAATTGGACAAATTAGAGAACAAGGAGTCAAAAAATGAAAAAGGATATCAAGGCAAACAAATTTGATGAACTAAACTCACCAAAATCAAGATAGGGGTTTAAACCTAGAGGACAAACTTGGATGACATAACAAGAAAACAGATGGTAGAATTGGAGTTGAATAAGAAAACTATATTATTTTTATGGCCAATATGACCAAACTGTTTAACTCTTATCAATAACTTGGATTTGATGCCTTTTTTCTTTTATTCCTCTTTTCTTTTTTGTTCTTCTATTTTTTTATTTTCTTTTTTTTTTTTGGCTCTACACAAAATAATTGTAAAATACTTAAAGACAACAATTGGAATTGAAATTAACATGTTTTGATAGTTATAATCACAAACAAACAAGTAAGGTGAGAAGGGTTGTAAATGAACAAATTAGTGCTTTTGAATGGTAATGCATTGAATAGACAAACTAACTAGAAAGAGTGAATAGAAAAGAGAGATTGAAAAATGAGGGATAGTCAAAACAGAAAAGAGAGGAGAAAACATGAGGATACAAGAGAGAAAGAAGAAAATAGAAAGTTTATATGCAAAACTAACAAGTTTGACCCGTCTTTGCTTAGTGTTGTTATCTCTCTTTTTAGGAATTTGAAGATGTATTCCCTAAGGATATGCCAAGTGGATTACCACTTAAGAGAGGAATTAAGTATCAAATTGATTTTATCCTTGGTGCATCCATCCTAAACCAGCCAACATATAGGTGTAATCTTAAGAAGACTAAGGAGCTTCAAAGGCAGGTTGAAGAACTTATGTTGAAAAGATATGCATGGGAAAGCATGAGTACCTGTGCAGTTCTTGTCCTACTTGTACCTAAGAAGGATGAGACTTGGAGGATGTGTGTTGACTATCGAGCGATCAACAAAATCACTATAAAGTATTGTCACCCCATACTTAAGTTAGATGATATGTTCGATGAATTGTATGGTTCATATGTCTTTTCTAAAATTGATTTGAAAGTGGATAACATCAGATTAGGATGAGAGAGGGAGATGAGTTGAAAACAACTTTCAAGACTAAGTATGGTTTGCATGAATGACTTGTTATGCCATTTGGTCTTACTAATGCACCAATCACTTTTATGGGATTAATGAATCATGTTTTGTGCCCATTTATTGGTAAATTTGTGGCAGTGTTTTTTGATGATATTTTGGTCTATAGTAAAAGCATACAAGAGCATTTTGGTCATTTACATTCTATTTGAATTATTTTACATTTTGAGAAATTGTATGCTAACTTCAAAAAATGTTCTTTTTGTACTAATAAGATCATATTTCTTGGCTATATTGTGAGTACTAAAGGTATTGTTGTTGACGAGGAAAAAGTTGGGACAATCCACAATTAGCCTACACCTAAGTTAGCTAGTGATGTACGTAGTTTTCATGGACTAGTTAATTTCTATAGACACTTTCTTAGGGACTTTAGCACCATTGCTATACCACTAACTGAGGTTATCGAAAAGAACATGGATTTTAAGAGGGGTAGTGATCAAGACAAGGCTTTTAATTACATTAAGGAAAAATTAAGTTTTGTACCCTTACTTGCTTTACTTGACTTTGCAAAAACTTTCAAGGTCAAGTGTGACGCTTTAGGTATTGACATTAGAGCTATTTGAATGCAGGAAAGGTGTCCAATTGCCTACTTTAGTAAAAAGCTAAGTGAAGCGAGCCTTAATTATCCTACTTATGATAATGAGATGTATACATTGGTATAGGCTTTAAAGACATGACATCATTACCTTTGGCCTAAGGAGGTTATCATTTATATTGACCATAAATCCTTGAAGCACTTGAAAGGATAAGGAAAGTTGAACAAAAGACATGCTAAGTGGATCAAATTCATTGAAACCTTTCCTTACATCATTAAATATAAACATGGTAAGGAAAATGTGGTAGTTAATGCATTATCTCACAGGTAGGCCCTTATTTCTACACTTACTACAAAATTATTAAGATTTGAAAATATTAAAGATATATATGTGAAAGATCCTGAATTTGCTAATGTGTTTAGAGCATGTAAGAAGTCAGCCTTTGAGAAGTTTTATAAGCACGAGGGTTTCTTATTTAGGGAAAATCATTTATGCATGCTTATGAATTCTTTAAGGGAATTGGTTATGAGAAAAGCTCATAAGAGTGGTCTAATGGGTTATTTCAAAGTTAGGAAAACCCCAGATGTCCTAATTGAACATTTCTTTTGGTCATAAATGAAATGAGATGTTGAGAGGGTATGTGAGAGATGCATAACATGAAAATAGGCTAAAATCTAGAGTTTTACCCTGTGGCTTGTATGCCCCCTTACCCATACCTAACTAACTATCCCTAGGTTGATTTATCTATGAACTTTATACTAGGGTTACTGCGATGAAAAAGGGGTAGGGATTCTATATTTGTTGTTGTTGATAGATTTTAAAAAATGGCACACTTCATTCTATGCCATAAAACTGATGATGCAAGCAATATGGCTGACTTATTCTTTATAGAAGTAGTACGTTTGCATGACATGTTATGGAGCATTGTTTTAGACTGGGTATAAAGTTCTTAAGCTACTTCTCAAAGACTTTATAGGATAAGTTAGGTACTAAGCTATTCTTTTCAATTATTTGTCATTCACAAACTAATGGGCAAAATGAGGTAGTTAATCAAACTCTTTCTACTCTTTTGTGTGCTATTATTTGAATAAATTTGAAAACATGAGAAGATTATTTATTGAACACTGAGTTTGCATATAATAGGAGTGTTCATTCTACTACTAGTCACTCTCTATTTGAAATTGTATATGGTTTTAATCCTTTGACTCCTTTGGCTCTGGTTCATATACCTGTTGATGAGTATGCTAGCTTAGATGGTGAACGTAAGGCTAACATGGTGAAGAAATTGCATGAGAATGTGCAACAACATATTGTAAAACAAACTGAGTAATATGCATCCCAAGTCAACAAAGGATGAAAAAAGGTGGTGTTTGAACCTGGTGATTAGGCTTAGGTGCATATATGCAAGGGACAGTTCCCATCTTAGAGGTGTTAAAAGCTATAGCCTAAAGGAGATGGTCTATTTCAAGTTATAGCACAAATTAATGACAATGACTATAAGTTAGACCTTCTTGGTGAGTATAATGTGGGTGCAATATTTAATATTTCTAATCTTTCTCTTTTTAATGTAAATGATGATTTAAGGATTAATCCTTTTGAGGAAAGGGGAATGATCAAAAGCTTGGAGATGACACATGGAAAGCTCAAAGGATGCAAGAGGTCCATTGCACATTTCAAAAGGCCCAATAACACAAACTACAGACAAAAAGATGAAAAAGGCACTAGGTGGGCTAATTGAGGACATTCAGGCCAATCAAATTACAAATGTTGCCAATTCAAGCTTAAAAGAGAGTCAAGGCCTTATTAATATTATTGGAGTACTTAATAGGGAAGAATTAAGTAATAACATTCACTTCTTAATAAGAGTTTATCCTAAATAAGTGGTTGTTATAAAAGCAAAAGTTTTTTTATGTAAGAATTTGTCATAAATAGGAATTCATGATTTTTTAGGATTGCTACCTTAGCTAATAAATAGGCACCTCCTTGTAAGCTTTAGAACATCAGACAATTTTGAGAGAAATAAAATGTTAGGATTTTCTCCTTCAATTCTTTCGAGAGCTAAAGAACTTATGAAGAGGTAACTCTTCTTATGGCCTTCAACTTGACTTATCACTCCTAATTCCTTTCTTTTCTAGAGTGTGGCATCCATAGTCTTCTTAAATAGACTAGGTTCATGTTCTTTTGAATGTTGGGTTTGGGGTTTGTGTTGTTAAAATTTGATTTAGCTTTTTTTGATTTTCTTTGATTCCTTGCATGCATTGGGTCCCTAAGCCACATTTTATTGGGATTTTTTACATCGTTGATGATGTAGGGAAAGGTCTCAATGAATTCAATCCACTTGGTATGCCTTATGTTCAACTTTCCTTGTCTCTTTAAGTGCTTCAAGGATTCACAGCTAGTATAGATGACAAACTCATAGGGCCAAAGGTAGTGTTTTGATGCGGAAAACCCTAAAAGACGTGGCTTAGGGACCTAACGCACACAAGGAATTAAAGAATATCCAAAAAAGCTAAATCAGATTGCAATAACATAAACCCTAGACCCAACATTCAAAGGAACATGAACATAGGGTATTTAAGAAGAATATGGATGGTACACTCAAGAAAAGAAAGGAGTTAAAAATGATAAGTCGAGTTAAGTGCCATAAAAAGAAGTACCTCTTGATAAGTTTGTTAGTTCTTGAAAGAACTGAAGGAGAAAACCCTTGCTCTTTCTTTCTTTCAAAGTTGTCTAATGACCTAGAGCATACAAGGAGGTGCCTATTTATAGGCTAAGATAGCAATCCGAAATAGGCACAAATTCCTACTTAGGAAAAATCCTTATTAGGGAAGAATTCTTATCTAGGGACAAATTTTTACACAAACAATAAACTCTTAATTAAGAGTGAATACTATTACTTAATCTTGACCCATTAAATACTCTAAACATATTAATAAGGCTAGACTCTTTTTCAAGCTTCAATTTAGACCATTTGAAGCTTGGTTGGCTTGAATGTTCTTAATTAACCCATTTAGTGCTTCTTTCATCTTTTTGGCTTTAGCTTATGTTATTAGGCCTTTTGGAATGTGCAATGGACCTCTTACATCCTTTGAAGCCTTCCACCCATCATCTCTAAGGTTCTCATCATTTCCCCTTTTCTTAAAAGGATTTGTCCTCAAATTATCACCTTGTTTATCATTGATGATGTAGGGAAAGGTCCCAATGAATTTAATTCACTTGGCATGTCTTTTGTTTAACTTTCCTTATTCTTTCAAGTGCTTCAAGGGTTCTTGGTCAGTATGGATGGCAAACTTATTGGGCCAAAGGTAATGTTGCTATGTCTCTAAAACCCATACCAATGCAAACATCTCTTTATCATAAATAGGACAATTAAGGCTCGCTCCACTTAGCTATTCACTAAAGTAGGCAATTAGGTGCCTTTCCTACATCAAAACAATTCCAATGCCAATACCTAAAGCAACACACTCAATCTCGAAATTTTTTGCAAAGTCAAGTAATGCTAGTAAGGGTGTAGAACTTAATTTTTTTCCTTGATGCAATTAAAAGCCTTGTCTTGATCACTACCCCACTTAAAACTCAAGTTCTTTTTGATAATCTCCATTAGTGGTGCAGCAACAGTGCTAAAGTCCCTAACAAAGCATCTATAAAAACTAGTTAGACCATGGAAGCTATGCACGTCACTAATTGACTTAAGTATAGGCCAATCACGAATTGCCCTAACCTTCTCTTCGTCAACCTCAATACCTTTAATACTTACAATATAGTCAAAAAATGTGATCTGATTAGTACAAAAGGAACATTTCTTCAAGTTAGTATACAATTTCTCAAAACATAAAAAAATTAAAATAGAACGTAAATGATCAAGATGCTCTTTTAGGCTTTTACTATAGACCAAAATATCATCAAAATACATAACCATAAATTTACCAATGAATGGACACAAAACATGATTCATTTGTGGCATAAACGTGCTTGGTGGATTAGTGAGACCAAATGGCATAACAAGCCATTCATACAAATCATATTTAGTTTTGAAAGTTGTTTTCCACTCATCTCCCTCTCTTATCCCAATTTGGTGATATCCATTTTTCAAATCAATTTTAGAAAAGACATATGAACCATGCAATTCATCCAACATCTCATCTAACCTAGGTATGGGCTAATGATACTTTAGCGTGATTTTGTTGATCACTCAACAATCAATACACATCCTCCAAGTTCCATCTTTCATAGGTACAAGTAGGGCAAGAACTTGATGAGAACCTTTGAGGTGATGGGTGGAAGGCTTCAAAGGACGGAAGAGGTTCATTGCACATTCTAAAAGGCCAAATAATATGAGCTAGAGCCAAAAAGATGAAAAAAGCACTAAATGGGTTGATTAAGGACATTCAAGCCAACCAAACTTCAAATAGTGCAAATTCAAAAGTCCAAGCCTTATTAATATGATTGGAGTACCTAATGGGTCAAGGCTAAGTAATAACATCAATTCCTAAATAAGAGTTTATTGTATGTGTAAGAATTTGTCCCTGGATAGGAATTCCTCCTAAATAAGGATTTGTCCTAAGTAGGAATTTATGCCTCTTTAGAATTGTTTTCTTAGCTTATAAATAGGCACCCCTTGCAAACTCTAGAAAATTATACAATTTTGAGTGTAATAGAAAGTAAGGATTTTTCTCCCTCGGCTCTTTGGAGAACTAAAGAACTTATCAAGAGATACTTTTTCTTATTGTGTTCAAATTGACTTATGACTCCCAATTCCTTTCCTTTATAGAGTTTGGTGTCCATATCCTTCTTAAATACCCTAGGTTTGTGTTCCTTTGAATGTTGGGTTTAGGGCATATGTTATTAAGGTCTAATTTAATTTTCTTGGTTGTTCTTTGATTCCTTGTGTGCATTGGGTCCTTAAGTCACGCCTTTTTAGGGTTTTTTGCATCAGTTGGTATCAAAGTCCAACTCTAAATCAGGTTAAATCAACTCATTCTTCAAATAATGACATGAGCACTTCCTTATTTACCTTAACTTCACCACTTTCATTTAACCATTGAAGTTTATATTGCCTAGGATGTTTCATAGTAGGTAAATTCAGCTTTTCAACCATAGTGCTATAAACATTAGTGCAACTCCTACCATCAATAATCATACTACATACCTTATCTTTGATAAGACACCTCATCTGAAAGATGTCATCTCATTGCATCTCATTTTTTTCCTTCATTTGCACATTTAATGCTCACATTATAAAGAGGGCTACTTCATTAATTGAATACTCATCTCCATCACTTTCACCCTTTGATGATGGCACAACATCATCATTTGATTCACTTGCACTTTCCACATCACCATTACCTCTCAAGATCATTGCATGCTTATTTGGACAATGAGATGCAATGTGACCCTTGCCCAAACACTTAATAAATTTAACATCTCTATTTCTACTTGGTTGGGGGGTCAAAATTACCTACCTCCTTACTAGAACCCATAGTATTGCTCTTGGATAACTTTGATTTGAACTTGTAATCAACCTTCTTATCCCTTTTACTCCAATTTGGCTTCCAAGATGAGGTAGAACCTAAATTCTACCCAAATTGCATGGAACCCTTTTGTTTAAGTTATCTTTTAACTTTCATTGCCATGTGCACCATGTTTTCTAATTCCACATAGTGTTGCAATTCAACCACATTGGCTATGTCACTATATTAGCCCTTGCAAAAATTAAGCCATGGTTACCTCTCTGTCTTCTTCTACATTTGGTTTAATCATGATAATCTCCATCTCCTTATAGTAGTCCTTCATATTTTTAATGCCCTGAGTAAGCCCATTCAACCTTTGGTATAACTCCCTGTAATAGTGATTAGCAACAAACCTCCTCCTCATGATACCATTCATCTCCTCCCATGTATCAATAGGCTGCTCACAATTCCTTCTCCTTGTCAAAACAAGTTGATCCCACCAAATATTAGCATAATTAGTAAATTTAAGATGTCTTTCAACTTTCATTATCATGTGCATTGATGCAAACCCCAAATGACATGGCTTAGGGACCCAACGCACACATGAAATCAAAGAATATATAGGAAAGCTAAATTAGACTATAATAACACATACCATTGACCCAACTTTCAAAGGAAGACAGATTTAGGGTATTTAAGAAGGATATGAATGCCACACTCTAGGAAAGAAGGAATTGGGAGAGATACGAATGCCATACTCCCTCATGTGTTTCACTCAAAAGAAAAAGGTGTCATACTCCCTCATGTTTACATTTTTTATGACTTCTTCTTAATTTAAACTTTCACTCTTGCCTTTTACCACTTAAATTTCCCCTCTCAGCTCTTTAAGGAACTAAACAAGCTAAATCAAGAGGATTGATTTTGAATAAAATAAGATAAATGGTGTAGAATTGAAGTAATTGGAGAACAAGGAGTAAAAAAAAAACAAAGAAAAAGGATATCAAGGTAAATGAATTTAATGAACTAAACTCACAAAAATCAAGATAGGGGGTTAAACTTAGAAGGACAAATGTGGATAATATAACAAGAAAATAGATGGCAAAATTGGAGTTGAGTAAGAAAACTATATTATTATTATGACCAATATGACCAACCCATTTAACTTTCATCAATAACTTGAATTTGATGTTTTTTTTTTTATTCCTCCTTTTTTTTCTCGATCCCTTTTTTTTTTCTTTTACTCAACACAAAACAATAGTAAAATACTTAGAGATAGCAATTGGAATTGAAATTAGCACATTTTTTATAGTTATGATCTCAAACAAACAGGCAAAGTGAAAAGGGTTGAAAATGGATAGATTAACAAATTTGAATGATAATGTACTTAATAGGCAAACTAAATAGAAAGAAAATAAATCATAAGGAAGCAAGTTAATTGATATAAAATATTAATTCTTTTAAAATTTATCATGTGTTAGTTGATATAAAATATTAATAAGAATATATTAAAAAATATTTGTATTCTTATATCAATTAAAACAATCAAATTATGATGAATTCTTGTATCATTATAGATATATGACTAGTAGTATTAAAATCAAGCCACCAAGTATTATAAGGAACTTTAATTAAATTTGACTCGAAATATATTAAGATATGTAATTTTCCTTTCATTTTTGAATCAAACCTTACATTTCGTATAATCTTTTTGGTAATGTCCAACCTTTTTTACATAAATGAATGTCGTCACCCTTTTGTTCCTTCTTTTCAGCCTATGAAACACAAATAAACTCTTTCCTTTCTTAATTTGTTGACTTTCACCTTCATTCTTCTGCTAGCTTTCTTGTTCATAAGATTATTAAAGCAACTCACTTAATTTTTTTTGTCTCATTTTCACTTAAAAAAGCATACTAGCCAATTCATTAACTTTTCACTTTTCCTTTATAGTGTTCTAATGAATATAAAATGACTTATACTTAGGAAATAATAAGTTCAAAATGAACTGCACTTATAAAACAATCATCTACTGTTGATTTTAGGATCTTAAATATTACTACAAAATTGGTCATCTTAATAATATGCTCTTTTATAATTTGCAACCTAATAAACTTCACAATCGTAACTTATCCCTAAAATAGAACCATATTTCTACAAATTACAAATAGGCTTTTACACCTTTTGTTTGTGAAATAGTTTTCTTATTGTTATTGGTAACAATCACTTTCAAAAATATAAAACTCAATATGTTATTTTATTTCTAAACTTTTTCATGTAGCTTTTTTTACTCATTACTTGAATCGATAATAATAACAGATCTATTCATTAATAGTACAAGTCAATATTTATAATATTTAAGTAAACATTGACTTATTTATGCTATTTTGAGAACTTCAATCATTGAATGAAACAACAATTGAAACATGCTAATGAATTATAATAATTGTATAACTATAGATGCTCATAATTAATCATAAGTTAGATAAAATAACCTAAGTATATTGTAGTTCTCCTTTGAGAAATCTTACAATATACTATCATAAATAGTACTATTAACTTTAATAGGTAATTAAATATTTTCAATCAAATATATTTGATATCTTTCGATAAACAAATATATTTAACTGAAATATTAATATATCTCAATTATGTTATTAATAATATAATAGTAATTTACCTTTGGGTAAATCCTAGAATTCTAATAATTAATAATATCAATTTATCCAATCATTTTTCATTCGTAAGTAATTTATTAAAATCATAAATAAAAGACTTATTTATATGTGTTGTTAAATATACTAGTCTGACCACTTTGGTGACTACCAAAGTATAATAATAATGCACATATGTTAGTTCAAACATTTTAATTTGGTCATTTTAAAGACAATCAAACTATAATGAATAATGTTAAATATATCAATTTGATCATTTTAATGGCTAATAAACTATAATAATAATACATGCATATTAAAACAATTCATTATCCATTATCAATAAATGATGAGAACTTTAGAGATGATGGGTGGAATGCTTCAAATAATGCAAAAGGTCTATTGCAGATTCCAGAAGGCCCAATAACACAAGTTAAAGCCACAAAGATGAAAGAATAACTTAATGGGCTTAATTAAGGACATTCAAGCCAACTAAGTTTCAAATGGTGCAAATTCAAGGTTGAAAAAGAGTCTAGGCCTTATTAATATGATTGAAGTACTTAATGGGTTAGGACTAAGTAATAACATTCACTCTTAATTAGGAGTTCATTATCTATGTAAGAATTTGTCCCTAGATAGGAATTCTTCCTAAATAAGGATTTTTCCTAAGTAGGAATTTGTACTTCTTTAGGATTGTTATCTTAGCTTATAAATAGGCACCTCCTTGTATGCTCTAGATTATCAGACAACTTTAAGAGAAATAGAAAACAAGGCTTTTCTCCTTTAGTTCTTTTGAGAACTAATGAACTTATCAAGAGGTACCTCTTCTCGTGGCGTTCAACTTGACTTATCACTCCCAATTCCTTTCTTTTCTAAAGTATGGTGTCCATATCCTTCTTAAATAACCTAGGTTTGTGTTCCTTTAAATGTTGGGCCTAGGGTTTGTTTTATTACAATCTGATTTAGCTTTCCTAGGTGTTCTTTGATTCCTTATGTGTGTTAGGTCCTTGAGCTATGTCTTTTTGGGGTTTTCTACATCAACAAAGATCATAAAATTCAGCTTTACAATTCATTAGGTATAGGTCTATAAATAACACTAGTGGACACAACTTATACACACTTCTATCACATAAATGTTAATGTCCTTATAAGGAATTGAAATAATTCCTTTGCGCACCTTCTTTAACAACTTGTTACATAAGGTAATAAATCTAGTCAAATTGTACAATTCATGTTAAATTGTAAATTAAAATTATTGCATGGCTTTATATTAATAATTCAATTAAGCCTAATGGTTGTCCAATAAACACATTTTTTTTCTAGTGTCCTTCACATAAGGTGTAAATACCATATATTCTTGTATTATTATATACCATATATAAAGAAAATCTCCTCAGCGGAATAGGTAAGTAAGACTTATGACAATGCAATTCTTTAAACCAATAGTCCTTCTTATTGAAACCTTAATGTCCATTAATTCCTTGACTGTCATTGGTCATTTTTGACACTTTTTTTCCCTTGGCTATGTTAAAAAGGAATTTCAATTCCTTTGTCAAGCCAAACAATTAATTCTCAATTTTGGAAAATTAATCATAAAGCCTTATCATTTTGGATAAAAAAAAACATAAATTAGGTATATGTTTTGATCTTTGATATCATTTGCTAGATTTGTTAATAAATCTATCATCATAAATGTTAGTTTTTTGGATGTTAAAAGTACATGTATTCATATAAATAATGTCATAAATAACAAATTTGACTTTGCGACAGTTGAAACTATTGATATATTTGGAGAGTTTGCCTTAACCCAATAACCAATTTCTCTCTCCTAACCTTTACTCTAATTACACGCCTTTAGATGTAGTTTTCGTGTGTGTGAGTGAGAGAGAGGACCAATTATATACATGCACAATTGTAAAGGTCAAATTAGGTGTATCCATACATGCTTGGATTACATTTGAAGTTATCATCCTTAATAGAGTAATAATATATAGAATTATTTTTTACTAATTAGGTCACATTGTAATTGAGTCTGTAATAAAAATATTATTCAAAAATATTCTAACATTATTAATTGGGAAATTCTAAAAAACACTACAATTAAGGTCAATTGGGATGTTATAATTAATAAGAGCAACAATTATGATCATATTCATAATTTTTATGGCAGTTGACGATTTAAAATGTTTAAGTCTCTATCTTGTATATGCCTATGCCTATATTTGTGTGTATATGTATAAAAGACAAATTGGAGTCTAGTCATGGGATTTACAAAATGTCATAAACAGAAGAAAGTCTATGCAAGGAATATTGGAGTGACATTCCTTGATGTCTTTACAATTCATGGGCTCCTTTTATTATACACTTTAGTTTTGCTTTGTGTAAACTGGAAATGACTCAAATAGTTGATGCCCATTTGGCCAAACCTTGTGAGGATAGTACATGCACAAGTTAAAGAAACATATTAGGAAGGCTAATTCAGACTTAAAAGCATTTGCTGCAAGAGTTACGTTCTTCTTGAATATGTGGATGCTAATTTTTTTTTTTTTTTAATTTTGAGGTCCGTTGGACCTTGAACTATATAAAACTCTTCTAATTCCTATAAACCTCATACTTCTTCTCATAATTATATTCTAAAACTTGTAAAATACAAGTCTAAGAGCTAAACTACCAAGGTGTCCCCTAAAGGACTATTAGGGCTAATTTAATTACATACACATACTGTTAGTTGTGTTTACGAAAATAATTCCTTATTAGTATAAAATTAGGTTGTGTTGTCTATTATTTTCGAAAGACAATTGCACAGTTGTGTTAATAATTGTCATAGGAACAAATATTAGACAAAGCAACCATTTAGAGAACTATTTACTACCCCTATTATTATGAATCAAATGGATGTTTATAAAATAAACACATAATAAAATAAATGTTTAAAATTTTTTATTCCTAGAAATAAATTAGGAAGTTTGCTAAACATAATCAGAATCTAACATAAAAGACAAGATTACAACCAATAGAACAAGTATCCCTTTCTATTCTCTTGATGTAATCGCAGTAGTTCATTGCAAATTACTAATGTTTAAATTTCCAATTTTTAGACATATGTATACAAAAAATAGTGGAGATAACTCTCAAAATGTCTAAACTATTTTAAGAGAGAGAGAGAGAGAGAGAGAGAGAGAGGAGAGAGAAGGGAAAAAGGAGAACACCTGCATGTGATCGACTATGAGGAGTCTTTTGGATCATTGTGCTTAATGGATCTAGCTGCATGTCGTCAATCCTAGTCTAGGGTATGCAAGGTATGGAAGAGCCTGATGCTATGTTGAACACATGTTCGATACATGCACATGTCAGATATGATATGGACATAGTGTCCATGAAAAAAATATAAAAAAAAAAAAACCCAACAAGTCGTGGACGTACCTTTTGTAAATAACGCAATAATACATATTAGAAAATAATATATATTTTGAAGAATAAAATTTGCTTGGACTTATATTAATAATTTTTATCAAAATTATTAAATAACAAGAATTATATAATATATTTAATGCTCAAGTAGACATAAATGCATGTGTGTGTGTGTGCATATGTGTATCTATGGCATGTCCTATTCCTTTTCTAACTTTTCCAAGATTAGGGTGTATTGGTGTTTGTGTTGTCCATTCTCTGTATCCGTACCTCCTAGATCCTAGTCATCCACTTTCTTTTAAGTGTAGATTAATTATATTTCAATGTAAATATGATACATCACGAGATCTAACAAATTTCATTTCAGTGACTTGAACTTGTACCCAATTTTTACTTAAAAATTTCCACAACTATTATTTTGCTAGTTTTTAAAATGTGTGAAAAATTTGTAAACATATGGAATATTGGAATAAATTAGTATTGTAATCCAATATTTTTTTATGTAGTATCTAATTTTTTGCTTGAAAGTAAAAACAAAAAAGAATCCTAAACCTTTTGTTATGTAATTCCTACCATACCTTTTGTTTTTTATTAATAAAATAAATACAATAATATAATTTAGCTAAAACTAATGCAATTTAATCAAATTTAACAATAAGTTAAGGTAAATTGAAATAATAGGACTATAATGAAAATATTCAAAAGTTTAACACTAGAAATAATATTGTTATAAGTATTATATGTGTATGCCCATTAAACTTAAAAACCAATTCTAAAAGTTTTTCCATAAGAATGCACTATTTCAAAATGGAAAAAGAGTGAAAAGTAATATTTTCGTCCAATTTTGGCACATGAGCATTATGTTACCATTTGTGTATAATGCATATAGACTTTCTTGTGTCTAAGTGGATGTTGCTTTAGACAAATATTTGAAAGGCACATCCTTGGTATGATAATAATATTACAATATATAAATTTTAATAATTTAAAATATCATAATCGCTCAGCATAATTTGATAGTCACTAAACTATTTACTTAGAGTGATGAATGGAATTTACACCTATATCAATCAAATGAAATATTCTTTCCTAACTTGATTGGAGTGAAAACAATTTAAAATTTGTGATGCAAAATGTACAATTGACTGATTTTGTTGTGCCCTTAATATAATTCTCCTTCTCCTACAAAAGTTGCTAAATCGATTTTCAATCTTCAACTATGTCAACCTCAATTAGAGTTACATAAGCCACCATGACAGAGAAATGTCTTGATTCAAAAGCCCAAATGAGTTATCCTATAACATGTGCTAGAATTTTCAAATCCAAGAAATGTCAGTTCCTCTCACCATTACTAGTTAAAAATTCACTCACTATCCATCCATGCTCATTAGTAACTAGATTTCTACCTGATAAGAACGTTAGAGACGATAGGTGGAAGGTTTCAAACGATGCAAGAGGTCCACTGGACATTCTAGAAGGCCCAATAACACGAGTTAGATCCAAAAAGATGAAATAATTACTAAATGGGCTAATCAAAGACATTCATGCCAACCTAGCTTCAAATGGTGCAAATTCAAGCTTGGAAGAGAGTTAAGCCCTTGTTAATATGATTGGAGTATTTAATGGGCTAGGACTAAGTAATAACATTCACTCCTAAATAATAGTTTATCCTAAATAAGTGATTGCATAAAAGTGATTTTTCTGTGTAAGAATTTGTCCTAGATAAGAATTCCTCCTCAATGAAGATTTGTGCTAAATAGGAATTTATGCCTTTTTAAGATTGGTCTCTTAGCCCATAAATGAACACCTCTTTGTAAGCTCTGGAACATCACACAACTTTGAGAGAAATAGAAAGTAAGAGTTTTCTCCTTCGGTTCTTTTGAGAATTGAAGAACTTATCAAGAGGTACCTCTTCTTGTGATGTTTAACTCGACCTATCACTCTCAATTATTTTCCTTTTTAAAGTGTAGCATCCATATTCTTCTTAAATACCCTAGGTCCACATTCCTTTGAATGTTGGGTCTAGGGTTTGTGTTATTAAAGTTTGATTTAGTTTTCCTAAATATTCTTTGATTCCTTATATGTGTTGGGTCCCTAAGCCACATATTTTGGGGTTTTCCATATTAGTTGCCATCAGAGCGTAGCTCTAAATCAGGTTGCATTAACTAATTATTCAATTTGCTACTTGTGATTTATTTATTTATACTTAGTTTGCCTATTGAGTGCATTACCATTCAAAGTCACTAATTTGTCCATTTACAACCCTTCTCACTTTGCTCATTTGTTTATGATCATAACTATCAAAAAATGTGCTAATTTCAATTTCAATTACTGTTTTTAAACATTCTACTGTTGTTTTATGTTGAGCAAAAAAAACAAAGAAAAAAAGGAACAAAAAGAAAAAAAGGGGAACAAAAGAAAAAAAGGCATCAACTTCAAGTTATTGATAAAAGTTAAATGGTTTGGTCATATTGGCCACAAATTCATATTAAGAAAAAGCCATAAAAAGTGTCTTTCATGATCAAAGTTATACAATAACAATTTGAGTGCATGAATACCATAATTGATGATATAAGGAAAAGTATGGAGGAGCAAGCTAATACAATAGTAGAGTTGCAAAGGAGGCATGGGGAATATAAGGCTCCTAAAGCAAGAAGGCAATTGAGACATGCCTATGACTATAAAGATTAAGTAAAAGATGATCAATTCCACCGTTCCAAGGTAATATTAAAATGACAATTCCACCATTCCAAGGTAAGAATAATCCTAATGGGTACCTAGAATAGGAGAAGAAGGTTGAATTGGTTTTTGATTGACATAACTATTTTAAGAAGAAAAAGGCAAAGCTTGCTGCCATTGAATTTACTGATTTTGCTATTATTTGGTGGGATCAACGTATTTTGACTAGGAGAAGGAATCATGAGTAGCCTATTGATACATGGGAGGAGATGAAGGCTATCATAAATAGGAGGTTTGTCCCTAATCACTATTACAAGTAGTCGTATCAAAGGCTACAAGGGCTCACTCAAGGCACCAAAAGTGTGGAGGATTATCACAAGGAGAAGGATAGTGCCATGCTTAAGGCGAATGTAGAAAAAGATAGAGAGGTAACCATGGCTTGATTTCTATAAGGGCTAAATAGAGACATAGCCAACGTGGTTGAATTGCAACACTATGTGAAATTAGAAGACATGATGCACATGAAAATGAAAGTTGAAACATGATTTAAACAAAAGGGTTCTGCACAGTTGGAGTAAAATTGGAGTAAAAGGGACGAGAAGGCTGATTACAAGTCTAAAGCAGAACTATCCAAGAGCAATAATGTGGGTTCTAATAAAAAGGCAAGTAATTCTGACCCTAACCAAGTAGAAATAGAGATGTTAAAGGTTTTACGTGTTTGAGCAGTGGTCATATTGCATCTCAATGTCCAAATAAGTGTGCAATGATTCTGAGAGGTAATGATGATGTTGAAACTGCAAGTGAATCAGATGATGATTCTATGGCATTATCAGAGGGTGAAAGTGATGGAGAGAAGTATCCAACTAGTGGAGTAGCTCTCATCACAAGGCAAGAATTGAATGTGCAAGTAGAGGAAGAAAATGTGGTGCAACGAGATAACATCTTTTAGACGAGGTATCTCATCAGATGAGGTATGTAGTATGATTGTTGATAGTGGGAGTTGCACTAATGTTGCTTGCACAACTATGGTCGAAAAGCTGAATTTACCTACTATGAAATGTCCTAGGCCATAAAAACTTCAACAGTTGAATGAGAGTGGTGAAGCTAAGGTAAATAAGCAAGTACTCGTGTCATTTTCTATAAGAAGGTACCATGATGAAGTTTTATGTGTTGTTGTACCTATGCATATAGGTCATGTTCTATTAAGAAGGTCATGGCAGTTTGACAGGCAAGTTATGCATTATGGCTTCAAGAATTATATTCCTTTGTAATGAATGGAAAACCCAAACAACCTATGATCATGCTTTTGTACAAAGAGAGAAGAAAACAAAAAGTTTCAACGCAAAAGAAAGTGATGTCAAAAGAGTATTTTATACCAAACAACCTATGATCATACTTTTGTACAAAGAGGCTTATTTTAACATTAACAACTTTGACCCATCCTTGCCGAGTGTTGTTATTTCTCTTTTGCAAGAATTTGAAGATGTACTCCCTGATGATGTGCCAAGTGGATTGCCATCTAAGAGAGGAATTGAGCATCAAATTGATTTTATCCTTGGTGCATCCATCCCAAATCGGCCAGCAGATAAGAGTAATCCCAGGGAGACAAAGGAGCTTTAAAGGCTGGTTGAGGAACTTCTTTCGAAAGGATATGTGAAGGAAAGCATGAGTCCTTGTGCGGTTTTTATCCTCTTGTACCCAAGAAAGATGGAACTTAGAGGATGTGTGTTGTATGTCGAGCAATTAACAAAAACAATGTAAAGTATCAACACCCCATACCTAGGTTAAATGACATGTTGGATGAATTGCATGGTTCATGTGTCTTTTCTAAAATTGATTTGAAGAGTGGATATCACCAAATTAGGATGAAAGAGGGAGATGAGTGGAAAACAGCTTTCAAAACTAAGTATGGTTTATATGAATGGCTTGTTAAGCCATTTGGTCTCATTAATGCACCAAGCACTTTTATGTGACTAATGAATCACGTTTTGTGTCCATTAATTGGTAAATTTGTGGTTGTGTATTTTGATGATATTTTGGTCTATATTAAAAGCCTAGAAAAGCATCTTAATTATTTATGTTCTATTTTAATTATTTTACGTTTTGAGAAATTGTATGCTAACTTGAAGAAATGTTCCTTTTGTACTAATCAAATTACATTTCTTGGCTATATTGTGAGAGCTAAAGGTATTGAGGTTGATGAGGAAAAAGTTAAGACAATTCATGATTGGCTTACACCCAAGTAAATTAGTGATGTGTGTAGCTTTAATGGTATGACTAGTTTCTATAGACGCTTTGTTAAGGACTTTAGCACTATTGCTGAACCATTAATTGAGGTTATCCAAAAGAACATGAGTTTTAAGTAGGGTAGTGAACAAAACAAGGTTTTTAATTGCAATAAGAAAAAATTAAGTTTTGCGCCCTTACTTGCCTTACCTAACTTTGCAAAAACTTTTGAGATTGAGTGTGATCCTTTAAGGATTGACATTGGAGCTGTTTTGATGCAAGAAAGCCACCCAATTGCCTACTTTAGCAAAAAGCTAAGTAGAGCAAGTCTCAATTATCCTACTTATGATAAAGATATATATGCATTGGTATGACCTTTGGAGACATGGCAGCATTAACTTTGGCCCAAGGAGTTTGTCATCCATACTGATCATGAATCCTTAAAGCACTTGAAGGGACAAGGAAAGTCAAACAAAACACATGCTAAGTGGATTGAATTCATTAAGACCTTTCCCTACATAATCAAATATAAACATGGTAAGGAAAATATAGTAGCTAATGCATTATCTCGTAGGTATACCCTTATCTTTACACTTACTAAAAAATTATTAGGATTTGAATATATTAAAGATTCATATGTGGAAGATCTTAACTTTGCTAATGTGTATAGAGCATGTGAGAAGTCAGCCTTTGAGAAGTTTTATAGGTATAAGGGTTTCTTATTTAAGAAAAATTGTTTATGTGTACTTATGAGCTCTTTGAGGGAGTTCGTTATGAGAGAAGCTCATGTGGGTGGTCTAATGGGTCATTTTAGAGTTAAGAAGACCTTAGATGTCCTAACTAAACATTTCTTTTGGCACATATGAAATGAGATCTTAAGAGGGTATGTGAGAGATGCATAACATGCAAATAGGCTAAATCTAAAGTTTTACCATATGACTTGTATACCCCTTTACTTATACCTAGCCATCCTTAGGTTGATTTATCTATGAATTTTGTATTAGGATTGCCGTAATCAAAAAAGGGTAGGGATTCTATATTTGTTGTTGTTGATAGATTTTTAAAGATGACACACTTTATCCTATGCCATAAAACTGATGATGCCTAACAATGTGGTTGACTTATTCTTTAGAGAAGTAGTATGTTTGCATGGCACGTCCTAGAGCATTGTTTCAAACCGGGATACAAAGTTCACAAGCTACTTCTGAAAGACTTTACGGGGTAAGTTAGTACTAAGTTATTGTTTTCTTCTACTTTTCATCCACAAACTAAGAGGCAGACTAAGGTGGTTAGTCAAACTCTTTCTACTCTTTTACATGCTATTATTTGAATGAATTTGAAAACATAGGAAGATTGTTTACTGTATGTTGAGTTTGCATATAATAGAAGTGTTCATTCTACTACTAGTTACTCTCCATTTGAAATTATATATGATTTTAATCCATTGACTCCCTTGGATTTAGTGGCTATACTTATTGATAAGTATGCTAGTTTTGACGGTGAACGCAAGGCTGACATGGTGAAGAAATTGCATGAAAAGGTGCGGCAATGTATTGAAAAATGAACTAGGTATAACGTGATCACTTGCTTATTTACCTTTACTTCACCACTCTCATTCAACCATTAAAACTTATATGGCCTAAGATGCTCTATAATAAGTAAATTCAAAATTTCAACCATAATTGTGCTAGCTACATTAGTGCAACTCCCATCATCAATAATCATACTACGTACCTTATCTTAAACGAGACACCTCGTATGAAAGATGTTATCTCATTGCACCTTGTTATCTTCCTTCACTTGCATACTCAATACTTGCCTTATGACGAGAGCTACTTTATTAATCGGATACTCTTCTCCATCACTTTCACCCTCCAATAATGACACAAAATCATCATCTGACTCATTTGGAATCTCCACATCACCATTACCTCTTAAGACCATTGCATGCTTATTTGGACATTGAGATGTAATGTGACCCCTTCCTAAACACCTAAACATTTAACATCTTTATTTTTTACTTGGTTAGGGATTAGAATTACCTATCTCTTTATTCAAACCCATATTATTGCACTTGGATAGCTTGGCTTTGGACTTGTAATTGGCCTTTTACTTTTTACTCTAATTCAGCTTCCAAGATGAAGTAGAGCCTAAATTCTGCCCAAATCGTGTGAAACCCTTTCATTTAAATTGTCTTTCAACTTTCATTGTCATGTGCACCATGTCTTTTAATTCCATGTAGTGTTACAACTCAACTACATTGACTATGTTTCTATTTAGCCCTTGCAAAAATTGAGTCATGCCTCTCTATCTTATAAATTTGCCCTAATCATGACAATCCTCATCTCTTTGTGGTAGTCCTTTTTGTGCCATGAGTAAGCCCTTGTAGCCTTTGGTACAAATCCTTATAATAATGATTAGGGACAAACCTCTTTCTTATGATAGCCTTCATCTCCTTTTATGTGTTAATAGGCCTCTCACGATTCATTCTCCTAATCAAAACAAGTTGATCTCACCTAATGATAGCATAATCAGTAAATTCCGTAGTAGTAAGTTTTACCTTTTTCTCTTTGAAGTAGTTATGGTAGTCAAAAACCAATTTAACCTTCTTCTCCCTTTCTAGGTACATATCAAGATTATTCTTACCTTAGAATGGAGGAATTGTCATTTTAATATTGCCTAAATCACGGTCATAGGTGCCTTGCCTCCCTCCTAAGCTACACCTTTGTCTTTAGAAGTCATAGTATTATTTCTGCACAAAATGATTAGTATAGCTCACAAAACACTCACTTACATATTTCACTCAAAAAATTATGTCACACTCGCTCATGTTTTACACTTTTTTTATGGCTTTTTCTTAATATGAACTTGCACTCTTGCCTTTTACCACTCAAATTTTCCTTTTCACCTCTTTAAAGAACTAAACAAGTTAAATCAAGAGGATTAGTTTTTAACAAAATAAGGTAAATGAGGTATAATTGAACTAATTAGAGAATAATGAGTCAAAAAAAAAATGAAAAAGGACATCAAGGCAAACAAATGTAATGAACTAGTCTCACATAAAATAAGATAGGGGGTTAAACCTAACAGAAGAACTTGGATCACATAAAAAGAAAATAGATGGCAGAATTGGAGTTGAGTAAGAAAACTACATTATTATTTGGTCAATTTGACCAAACAATTTAACTTCTATCATAATTTGAATTTGATGCTTTGTTTTTCATTCCTCCTTTTTCTCTTTTTTTTTTTTCCTTGGCTAAACACAAAATAATAGTAAAGTACTTAAAGACAACAAATGGAATTGAAAATAGCATATTTGATACTTATTCTTTCAAACAAACAAGCAAAGTAAGAAATATTACAAATTGATAGATTAGCAAGTTTGAATGGTCTATAAACAAACTAAATAGAAATAAATAAATCATAAGGCAGCAAAATGAAGAATTAATTGGTCCAACCTAATTTAGAGTTAGACTTTGATACTAATTTATTCAAATCCCCAAAGATGTTGCTTAGGAACCCAATGCACATAAGAAATCAAACATTATCCAGGAAACTAAGTCAAACTTTAATCACACAAACCCCCCTAGACCCAATATTCAAAGGAACACAAACCTAGGGTTTTGAGAAAAATATAGACACCATACTCCCGAAAAGAAGGGAATTAGGAATGATAAGTTAGGTTGAATACCACAAGAAAAGTTACTTATTGATATGTTCTTTAGTTCTTGAAAGAACCAAAAAAGAAAACTCTTGCTTTTTATTTCTCTCAAATTATCTGACAAATTCCTATTTAAGACAAATTCTTATTCAGAAAACTTCCACTTTTATAATGAATACTTATGTAAGACAAACTCCTATTTAGAAGTGAATCTTATTACTTAACCTTGAACTATTAAGCACTCTAATCATATTAATAAAACCCTAACTCTCTTTCAAACTTGAATTTCTACCATTTGTAGCTTTGTTGGCTCAAATGTCTTCAATCAACCTAATTAGTCCTTTTTTTCATTTTTTTGGCTATAGCTTGCATTATTAGACCTTTGGAATGTGCAATGTATCTCTTGCATTATTTGAAGCCTTCCACGCATCATCTCTAAGCTTCTCATTAAACCTAAAAGGCATGAGTAGCCACTCAAACAACCCATTTGAGTTTCAAACATGGTTTTCTACCTATTCTTATACCTAATGTGAATCTAGTGGTACCCATTACCATGGTCTCTGTTGGAATACTAAATAGAACTAGCTAGAAGTCTAGCATATCCTTTAGTCTAGGAATGGGAAATTTGTACTTGACAATAATCTTATTAATGATTTTACTATCAGCATACAACCTTTAAAAGTCATCTTTTATGAGGGTTAACAAAGTAAGAATAACACAAGGATTAAGATTATGATGCACAAAAACCTTAAAATGTTATTCTTTGCCTAATTAGCTTAGGATATTCCTAAGGATTCATCCCATTGTGTGGAAAAGCATTAACTATATACTATGAACTATGTTAATGGTATGTTGTATGTCTCTCGATAGGAAGATCATTAGGCATAACAGCCCCAAAAACAGCGAACAACCTATCAAGCTAAGAGGGAAGGTTGGCTAAGTATACTAAATTATGGAATTATCTTTTTGGCAATAATAGCTGCTAAGCAATCATTTCTCCCTCACTCCCCCTCAAAAGTGCAATGATCTAAGATGTAAAAACCTTTCTTGACAAAAACAAGGTGGGAAGATTTGGGCTTTGGCTTGGTGTCCTTAATAAAGGATTTTGTAGGATTCAAAATGATGACATATGTGTATTTTCCTTACCATGGTTGGTCATATTAGGGTCATAAAGCCAAGGACAACTAAGGAAGGCATGAGCTACATCGATGGGCAAAACATCACAACAAACCTTATCCTTACAGTCAACTAATTGAAACAAAACTAGGCATTGCTTAGTGATTGGTAAGGTGGTTTTCTTGACTCAA
The DNA here is from genome assembly GCA_020883675.1 of Bruguiera gymnorhiza. Classification (NCBI taxonomy): domain Eukaryota; kingdom Viridiplantae; phylum Streptophyta; class Magnoliopsida; order Malpighiales; family Rhizophoraceae; genus Bruguiera; species Bruguiera gymnorhiza. The sequence continues at coordinate 112,337 of JAIRCJ010000211.1, forward strand.
GTCACTCAAAAAGGTTATGGGTGTGGTTGTTTGACCTAAAAAGGGCAAACCAAAAAACCATGTTCATGGTACTTCCTCCATCAATGACCAGCTTACAACTAACTTCTCCCAACTTGATGTAGGTATGAAAAATACTAAGACATTTCCATGTTTTATTTTCCACGATAGTAGGCAAAATGCACTTATCTAGAACACACTGCTGCTCATCTTACTTAAAATACTTTCCATTCACATTCTTTTTCCTGGAGTACTCTATAGAATCAACTACCAGATGTTCACCCTCTAAAAGATCATCAAACTTTTTCCCCTAAACAAGGGCATGATTAAGGCAATAGGAGGCCACTATGACATTGATGACACTTAAAAGAAGGGTTACTAGCATGAGACTCAAAGGAATATCCTATAGAACAAGAGTTGGTAGTAAAAGAGTTCTTTTTCTCAACAAGAGTGGTTGATGGATAGGCTTAGATTGGGAAGTAGAACCATAAGAAAATGCAGGTTTTGTCAGACCCACAGCAGAGGGGGACACATGAGTGAATGATGAAGTCTAATTGTACCTTTCAACCTCTAAGGCATTATGGTAGGTGTCACAGGACCAACACCACACAAATTTTTGGCCTTGTGATGGCACTAAGTAACCCACTTAGTCTCAACCAAACTCACACACACACAGAGACAACATCACACTTACAAGAAAACCTCCCAACCTTTACTACTTTACACAAAGTACAAAGGACTGTCAAGACTTACAAGTGTTTCTCTCTTTACACTTTCTCTCTCTTGTGTCTGATATGCTAGTATTCTGGTGCCCTTGGCTGACACCTTATACACACATATATATAGGCTGCATGACTTGATTGCCAAGCCAATCATGTTTAGTGGGGCATCCCCCACAACTAAGAGCACTTCCCACAAACTAGGCAGAACATGGGTCTGCAATCTTGGAGAGCCTACCACCTCATGTTGGACTGGTTCAACCTTCATCTGCTGTCTGCCCACGTTTTACTTGCTTCAAGGAGAGTCTACCAGCACATCAGACCCATGCAGTTATTCCTTCTGCAGATAAGGTTGCAGAGGCTTTGATAGTTCTGCCCCATGTCCCATGAACTCCTCCTTTCATGGTGCATGGGCAGAACCTTGCTGGTGCTGCCACACGTCTTTCTGCTGCCCAGCTTGTGTGCTGACCTGGACCCCTGCCCGTGCACCAGTCTCCTATGTTGCTGGCCCAGACCCTTGCTTGTGCACCAGCCTCGTGTGTTGCTGGCCTGGACCCCTGCCCATGCACCAGTCTCATGTGTTGCTGTAACCAACCTGCGGGGCTCCTGTTAGCCACTCTTTCCTTGGCCAATCTCTCAAGGGAGACATGCACACCCCCCTATAGAGCATTAGGGAACTTGGCCTTCTGGTAGGAGGATACTATAGAGTACTTGAGTGATCACTCCCTTAGTTGGCAGCCTACTATCACCACCTGCTACCCAACCAGTAATCTAACATCCTTCTCCTTTGCACCAATGCCCTATAGTGCTGCCTTATTTCCTTCAACGTGCCTGACTCACGCTGACTCCATGCCAAGCACTAGCATAAGGCATTGCCAATGCTTGCATTTTTGTATCAAGGACTCTAAGGGGCTAACAGTAGGCCTCCACTAAGAACTCCAAAATAATTAAAGAGATCTCTCTCTGGATATCCAACCTAAAACCATTAACAAAATGACAAACAATGAAAAAGGTCTCTTTATATAATGCATAACTAAGAAGAAACTCCCTAAATATTGACATGTAATTTGTGACACTGGAATTTAGTTGTTTATGATTTAAGAGTTAATTAAAGTGCTGACTCCTATGGTAAGTGGAAATGTATTTAGCATTTAATTGCATTTTCATGACTTCCCATTAGGTGACAAGGGGCTCAACTAGATGCTCTAACATGCAAAGCTAATTTCATTTTAACAAAGTGAACAAGCTCATGATCATTCATACCATATGAATCAAAATAATCTTATAAGCTATCAAGCCAATTCATGAATACATTAGCATTTAATTAATCATTATATTAAGTTGCATCTAACTTGATTTTCTTAGTGATATTAGTGTGATCTAGACATGCATGTAAATGATGTGAGCTATGGATTCTATCATGAACTCAACCAGGCTTGAGTAAAGTTACGTGTATATGGCCTGAGTTAACCCTTTTACTTGAGGTTGATTAAGTCAACTCAATTCAACCAAGTTGGTCCAAAATTGGATAATTAAGGTAAAATCTTTTGCCCTTTCTTTATTTTCCCTTTACTTTTTTGGTTTTTTTTTTATACATATTTTACTTTTACACATATACAAGTATTGTAAGCTAATTTAATGTTTTAAAAATCAATTAAATGCTCAAAAAATGATACTAACCAAATTTAGCTCCATTTTACCAATAGCAATGATAGCTCCTTCCCCTCTTTAGATAAGTGCTCTCTTATGTTCCTAGTTGTTCTTGTCCAATTATTATTTGGATTATTAATTTTGTAATTGCTATATTTGTTGATTGTTTATTGACTTAAAAGTGAGTTTTGCATAATATGGGGAGTGTTTATGATCAGTTTTGTCAAGCTTTTAAAGTTATATAGATAAGTGTATCTAGAGGAATGTCTATATAGTATAACTATCATTCTCTTTACCTTTTTTCTATTCCTCCTTTTTCTCTTCTTGTTTTTATACAAAAATAGCCCTTTCAAACTAACTAATTTTGCCTTAAATTTGTAAAGCTACTTTATGATTAGCTAGTTGATGATAAGATGAACATTTGTAACCATTGCTTCAAGTTAGGTATGGATAATCTCATTGGTTTTCCATAGGTGTTTGGCTACTATTTAGTACAATTCTCACTTGTTTTTAGGTCTTTGGTTAGTGATGCAGAAAACCCCAAAAAGACATAGCTTAGGGACCCAATACACATAAGGAATCAAAGAATATCTAGGAAAGCTAAATCAAACTTTAATAACACAAACCCTAGACCCAACATTCAAAAGAACACAAACTTAGGATATTTAAGAAGGATATGGACACCACACTCCAAAAAAAGAAAGGAATTAGGAGTAATAAGTCAAGTTGAATGTCACAAAAATAAGTACTTTTTGATAAGTTCTTTAGTTCTCAAAAGAATCAAAGGAGAAAACCCTTATTTTTTATTTTACTCAAAATTGTCTAATCTTCTAAAGCTTACAAGGAGTTGCCTAAGATAGCAATCCAAAAGAGGCATAAATTCCTACTTAGGACAAATCATTGTTAAGCAGGAATTCCTATCTAGGACAAATTCTTACGCAAAACACATTCACTTTTATATAATCACTTATTTAGGAGTAAATACTATTGCTTAGTCCTAGACCATTAAGTACTCTGATCATACTAATAAGGTTTTGACTTTCTTCCAAGCCTAAATTTGCACTATTTTGTAACTAAGTTAGCCTAAATGTCCTTAATCAACCAATTTAATGCTTTGTTCATCTTTTTGACTCTAGCTTGTATTATTGGGCCTTCTGGAATGTACAATGGACTTCTTGTATTGTTTGAAGCCTTCCACCCATCATCTTTAAGGTTCTCATTATTCCCCCTCTCCTCAAAAGGATTCATCCTTGAATCATCACCTTCTTTATACTTAATGATGTAAGGAGAGGTCTCAATGAATTTGATCCACTTGGCATGTCTTTTGTTCAACTTTCCTTGTCCTTTCAAGTGCTTTAAGGATTCATGGTCAGTTGGATGACAAACACCTTAGGCCAAAAGTAATGTTGCCATGTCTTCAAAGCCCATATCAATGCATACATGTCTTTATCATAGGTAGGATAATTAAGGCTTGCTCCACTTAGTTATTCACTAAAGTAGGCAATTGGACACCTTTCTTGCATTAAAATAGCTCCAATCTCAATACCTGAAGCATCACACTTAATCTTGATAGTTTTTGCAAAGTTAGGTAAAGCAAGTATAGGTGCAGAAGTTAACTTTTCCTTGATGCAATTAAAAGCCTTGTCTTGATCACTACCCCACTTAAAATCATGTTCTTTTTTATAAGCACAATAAGTGGTAAAATAATGGTGCTAAAGTCCCTAACAAAGCATTTATAGAAACTAGCTAGACTACGAAAGCTACGCACATCACTAATTGACTTAGGTGTAGGCCAATCACAGATTGCCCTAACTTTTCCTTGTCAACCTCAATACCTTTGGCACTCATAACATAGCCAAGAAATGTGATTTAATTAGTAGAAAAGGAACATTTTCTTCAAGTTAGCCTACAATTTGTCAGAACGTAAAACACTTAAATAGAATGTAAATGATCAAGATGCTCTTATAGACATTTACTATAGACCAAATTATTATCAAAATACACAACCATGGCGAAATTGAGTTATGTTTGCCTCTCTATCTTCTTAAACATTTGCTTCAATCATGGCAATCTCCATCTCCTTGTAGTAATCCTCCATACTTTTGGTGTCCTGAAGGAGCCCTTACAGCCTTTGGTACAACTCTCTATATAGTGATTAGGGACAAAGTTCCTCCTCATGATAGCTTTCATCTCCTTATATGTATCAATAGGCTGCTCACAATTCCTTCTTTTAGTCAAAACAAGTTGATCCCACCAAATAACAACATAATTAATAAATTTAATAGTAGAAAGTTTTACCTTTTTCTCCTCAGAATAGTTGTGGCAATCAAAAACCAATTCAAGCTTCTTCTCCCATTCTAGGTATACATCACGATCATTCTTATTTTGGAATGGAGGAATTGCCATTTTAATATTGCCTAAATCATGGTCATAGGTTCCTTGCCACCCAAAATCTCTTTGATCCCTTCTATTGTTGGCTATTCTGACCACAGTAGTTTGATCGTCAAATTCATCATCTTCTACGTCATCTTCATAAGCATGTCTCAATTGCCTTCTTATTTTTGGAGCCTCATATTCCTCATGCCTCCTTTGTAACTTTGCTATTGTATTAGCTTGCTCCTCCATCCTCTCCCTTATATCATCAAATTTGGTATTCATGTGCTAAAATTGTTGTTACATAGCTTTAATCATAAAGGACACATCATAAAATCTCTCCTAAGCTACACCTTTGTCTATGGAAGTCATAGTATTACTTCTACACAAAATGATTAGGATACCTCACAGAAGGCTCCCTCATGTGTTTCACTCAAAAAAAGAGATGTCACTCTCTCTCATGTTTACACTTTTTATTGCTTTTTCTTAATATGAATTTGCACTCTTACCTTTGACCACTCAAATTTCCTAATAAGAACCTTAGAGAGGTCCATTAGACATTCTAGAAGACCCAATAACATGAACTAGAGCCAAAAAGATGAAAGAAGCACTAAATGGGGTGATTAAGGACATTCAGGCGAGCCAAGCTTCAAATGGTACAAATTTAAAATTGAAAGAGAGTCCAAACCTTATTAATATGATTGGAGTACTCAATGGGTCAAGACTAAGTAATAACATTTACTCCTAATTAAGAGTTTATTGTTTGGGTAAAATTTTGTCCTTAGATAAGAATTCTTCCTAAATAAGAATTTTTCTTAAGTAAAAATTTGTGCCTCTTTAGGATTGCTATCTTAGGCTATAAATAGGCACCTCCCTGTATGCTTTGGGTCATAGACAACTTTGAGAGAAATAAAAAGTAAGGGTTTTCTCCTTTGGTTCTTTCAAGAATTGATAAATTTATCAAAAGATATCTTTTCTTGTGGCATTCAACTAAACTTATCACTCCCAATTCCTTTCTTTTCTAGAGTGTGGCATTCATATTCTTCTTAAATACCCTAGGTTCATGTTCCTCTGAATGTTGGGTCTAGGGTTCATGTAATTACACTCTGATTTAGCTTTTTTGGATATTCTTTGATTCCTTGTGTGCATTAGGACCCTAAGCCACATCTTTTTGGGGTTTTTCGCATCATTTCCCCTTTCAACTCTTTAAAGAACTAAACAAACTAAATCAAGAGGATTGATTTTGGACAAAATAAGATAAATGGTGTAGAATTGAACAAATTGGAGAACAAGAAGTCAAAAAAAACAAAAAAGCATATCATGTAAACGAATTTAATAAACTAAACTTGGATAGAGGGTTAAACCTAGAGGACAAACTTGGATGACATAACAAGATAACAAATGGCAAAATTGGAGTTAAGTAAGAAAACATTATTCTTATTGTAGCCAATATGACCAAACTATTTAACTTTTATCAATAACTTGAATTTGATGTTTTTCTTGTTCCTCTTTTTTTTTCTTTTTTTTTTCTTTTGCTCAACACAAACAATATTAGAATACTTGGAGATAGTAATTGGAATTGAAGTTAGAATGTTTCTGATAGTTATGATCTTAAACAAATGAGCAAAGTGAGAAGTGTTGCAAATGGATAGATTAATGCATTTAAATGGTAATACACTTAATAGACAAACTAAACAAAAATAAATAAATCACAAGGTAAAAAATTAAAGAATGAGTTGACCTAACCTAATTAATAATCGAGCTTTGATACCAACTGATGTGAAAATCCCAAAAAGACATGGCTTAGGGACCCAACACATACAAGGAATCAAAGAATATCTAGGAAATCAAAATCAAACTATAATAACACAAACTCTAGACCCAATATTCAAAGGAACATGAACCTAGGGTATTTAAAAAGGAAATGGATGTCACACTCTAGAAAAGAAAGGAATTATGAGTGATAAGTTAAGTTGAACGCCACAAGAAGTACTTGTTGATAAGTTTTTTAGTTCTCAAAAGAACTAAAAGAGAAAACCCTTGCTTTTGATTCCACTCAAGATTGTCTGATCTTCCAAAGCTTACAAGGAGGTGCCTAGATAATAATCTTAAAGAATTGAACAAGGATTTGTGGGTTGTGGGCGAAAAGAGATTGTTACTATTAAGTAAGCTAAACAGGTTCATGTTGAATGCTTATGAAAGTGTCGGCTTGACAAAAAAACAAAAAAAAAAAAGAGCAAGTATAGGCATGATAAGCATATTTAGAAGAGAGCTTTTGAGGTTGGACAACAAGTGCTACTTTTCAATTAATGTCCTAAGCTATTCTCAAGTAAGCTTTAGTTTGAGTGGTCTAGTCTATTAATGGTGACAAAGGGGGATCCACATGTTGTTATTGAGGTGTATAGTGAGGCACTTAGCACCTTCAAGGTGAATGGGGAATATTTGAATCCCTATTTAGTTAGTGAGGTGGCGCCTAAAGGAGTCACATACTCTACACAAAATGCCAACTATAAGTGATTTTGTGGTTGTCGAGCTAGTGACTATAAAAAAGCATTTATTGGGAGGCAACCTAAGCCATTTTTCTTTTCCATTCTCTATGTCTTTTATTATTCTTTTCTTTTAAGCTTTTCAATAAATGTGCCCATACCTCAATTCTTTGTTTAGGTTGTTTAGATTCAAGCATCTTAAGCTACTTCCCCAACTTTTACTCTTTGAATATAAATTAAGGAAGTTTCTTTTCATTTTTTGTTTTTTTTTTCAAGTTTATCTTCTCTTTCACATTAAGGACAATATGTGATTCAAGTTTGGGGGTAATTTATGATTTTTATGTGTGATTTTATGTTTGTTTATATACTTGGTATGGTATTTGCAAATCATTCAAAAATTTTGCATACTTGGCTACACTTCAAACATAAAATTTACTTTGAAAGAAGAATAAACGTGTTATTTAGTGTCATCATTTACATTCGAATCACTTGTCATTTTAAACCATTGCAATTTTTTGTTTAGGTTGGACAATATCTTATAAAGTGAGATTAAGCATGCTTGGATTTTCAAGATTATAGAAATGCATGTTCCTTATGAAAATTGTGTGAGTTATGTGACTATGCATAAGATTTAAGTGTATTACTTCTCTTATGAATTTCTCCTTTGAGATAAGCCTAAGTTGAAATTCCTATAAACTCTATTTTGAGTTGCTTAGTAATTGTGAGGTATCATTACAAAATGTTATCTTTTACATCAAATGGTGGCTTGAATTATCAGTATGCAAAAATCATTTTGAGTGTGTAATTAATGGAGTAACCATGTGCATTCATTGCAAAATGTTTGTATTTGGAACCAAAGACAAGTGTACAAACTTGAAGAAAATAAAAGAAAAAAAAAAGAACAAGAGAAGATGATTGTAGTAGTGAAAAGAGGTGATTGCAAGAGTAGTAGTTTCATGATTTGATTATGTAGGTAGCATAACAAACATGATTGAGCTTGGAATTGTGTATTGATATGTGAGATTGAGAATGTGAGTATGCTTAGTTTTTATTTATTTGCTATTATGTTGCTCTAAGTTGAAAATGTGATGTTTTGTATGGGAGGTACCTTGGGTGTGATAGTTGTTTCTAAATTGCCCATTATTCTTTGCTTTGAATATGATATTTCACCTACTTGAGGACAAGCAATTATGCATGTTTGGGGGTATTTGATGTGTGAAATTATTTCACATATCAAGTATCACAATTTAGGTATTTTTCTAGTTTTTATGTTAGTTTTAATATTTTGGCTTTTAATTACATTTATCCTGTTTTTTCTTATTTTTATTTTGTCGATTTAAGTGATAAATTAGGTTTTAAACGGGATTAAGGAGATAAAGCATTTGGACTAAGAAGCCTCTCATATTTCAGCTAGAATTCTTATTCTAGTAGTTTGGACACAATTTGGATTTTGGGTTATAACTAGAGCTATAGACTTTGGATTGGGGGTCCTTTAGATTTTTGGAAAGCTAAGACATAGGATTACAACTTTCATGAAGAGCCCAACTCAACATTCTATCATTTTGACAAATATGAGTCGTCAAAACTTTTATTTTTTGGTAAGGATGTAGTCACTAAATTTTGTTACAACTTGACATTCCAATTGTTTTGAATGATTTTAGTTAATTCAATTTGATACTTTTGATTTTCATTTGTGTGAGTAATTGAGCATTATATGCATGTTTAAGGTATTAAATGATGAAGTAAAAGTGAAAGTTTGATATTAGTTTCTAAAAGCATTAAACCTAGATTGTGTAGTTTAGAAATAAATCCACATCATTGGGATCACTGTCAAGAATTCCATAAATTTTAAGGAGCTTGTGTTAGTTTCTGTAATCACAAAAGTAGATATAGGATTAGTATGAGTATAGTTATTAAGTCTTAAAGTGATCATCATATACCTTAAGGAATTCAGTCATTATTGTTAACAAGTTTAATTCTAAAAATGAGATGTTAAATTTGCTATTAATATTTAATTGATGAAATCTAAGACTTAGAACCCTTGTTTATTGATTTTTAAATTACATTTTAAAAATTGATTTTTAATTCCATAGTTAGATCAATACATTTTCATTTAGTTTATCTACATAATATAGAAAATTTGCATAATTTGGTACTTCAATTTCCTCCTTAAGATATTAATACTTGGATTGACATATATTTTACCACTTGAAACAACAAATTGTGGTGCCACCATTGGGGAATTTCTTCTTGCAATTGAATCTACTTGATACATACCAATAATTTGGATAATTTAGGCTTGCTCCACTTAGCTTTTCACTATAGTAGGTAATTGGGTACCTTTCAGGTATCAAAACAACTCTAACACCAATACCTGAAGCATCATAGTCAATCTTAAAGGTTTTTGCAAAGTCAAGTAAAACAAGTAAGCATACATAACTTAATTTTTCCTTGATGTAATTAAAAGTCTTGTCTTGATCACTACTCTACTTAAAACTCATGTTCTTTTTGATAACCTCAGTAGTGCAACAATGGTGCTAAAGTCCCTAATAAGTAGTTAGACTATGAAAACTATGCACGTCACTAATCAATTTAGGTGTAAGCCAATCACAAATTGCCCTAACTTTTTCCTCGTCAACCTTAATACCTTTAGCACTCACAACATAGCCAAGAAATGTGATTTGATTAATATAAAAGGAACATTTTTTCAAGTTAGCATACAATTTCTTAGAACATAAAATAATTAAAATAAAACGTAAATGATCAAGATGCTCTTTTAGGCTTTTACTATAGACCAAAATATCATCAAAATACATAACCACAAATTAACCAATGAATGGAAACAAAACATGATTCATTAGTTGCATAAAAGTGCTTGGAGCATTAGTGAGACCAAATGGCATAACAAGCCATTTATACAAACCATACTTAGTTTTGAAAGTTGTTTTCCACTCATCTCCCTCTCTCATCCTAATCTGGTGATATCCACTTTTCAAATCAATTTTAGAAAAGACACATGAACCATGTAATTCATCCAACATGTCATATAACCTAGGTATAGGGTGACAACACTTTATAGTAATTTGATCACTCGACAATTAACACATATCCTCCATGTTCCATCTTTCTTAGGTATAAGTAAGATAAGAACCACACAAGGACTCATGCTTTCCCTCACATATCCCTTTGAAACAAGTTCCTCAACCCACCTTTGAAGCTCCCCTATCTCCTTTGGATTACTTCTATATGCTGCCCGGTTTGGGATGGATGCAATAGGGATAAAATCAACTTAATGCTCAATGTCTTTCTTAGGTGGCAATTCACTTGGGACATCATCAAGGAATACATCTTCAAATTCTGACAAAAGAAAAATAACAACACTAGGCAAATACAAGTCAAACTTGTTAGGGTTAAAATAAGCCTCTTTATACAAAAGTACAATCATAGGCTGTTTGGCATAAAATGCTCTTTTGACATCACTTTTTTTGTGTAGAAACTTTTGGTTTTCTTTTGTCTTTCTCTTATGTCCTTATGTTTTCTCCTACATTTTCTCCTTTTTCAATCTCTTTTTTCTGTTCACTCTCATTTTTAATCTTTGATTGATCCCCATAAGCTCGTTGAGGTGTCAATGGTACAAAAGTGATGAGTTTTTCATTCATTACAAAGGAATATTGGTTCTTAAAGCTATCACACATAACTTGCCTATCAAACTACCATGATCTTCTTAATAGAATATGACCCACAAGTATAGGTACAACATCAAATAAAACTTCCTCATAAAGATCTTTCATTCAACATTAGAAAATGACCCAACACTTGGTTGTTTACCTTAACTTCACCACTCTTGTTCAACCATTAAAACTTATATGGCCTAAGATGCTTGTTAGTAGGTAAATTTAGCTTTTCAACCATAGTTGTACTAGCAACATTAATGCCACTCCCACCATCAATGATCATACTTCATACCTTATCTTTGACAAGACACCTCATCTAAAAGATATTATCTTGTTGCACCTCATTTTCTTCCTTCACTTGCACAATCAATGTTCACCTTATAATAAGAGCTATCCATTAACCAAATACTCCTCTCCATCACTTTCATGCTCTGATGATGACACATAATTATTATCTAATTCACTTCTAGTTCCAACATCACCATTACCTTTGCAAATCATTGCATGCTTATTTGGACATAAAGAGGAAATATGACCTCTTCCCAAACACTTAAAACATTTAACATCTCTATTTCTAATAGTTTGGGAGTCAAAATTACTAGCCTCCTTGTTAAAACCCATATTCTTGTACTTAGATAGCTCTACTTTGGACTTAAAATCAGCTTTCTCATCTCTTTTACTCCAATATGTTTTCCAAGATAAGATAAAACTCGAATTCTACACAAACCTTATGGAACCCTTTTGTTTAAGTTTTTTTCAACTTTCATTGTCATGTGCATCATGTTTTCTAATTCCACGTAGTGTTGTAATTCAACCATGTTGGCTATGTCTCTATTTAGCCCTTGTAGAAATCAAGGCATGGTTGCCTTTTTATCTTTTTTTACATTTGCCCTAATCATGACAATCTCCATCTCCTTGTGCTAGTCCTCCACACTTTTAATGCCCTAAATGAGCCCTTATAACCTTTGGTACAAGTCCCTATAATAATGATTAAAGACAAACCCCTTTCTCATGATAACCTTCATCTCCTCCCATGTATCAATAAGCCACTCATAATTCCTTCTCCTAGTCAAAACAAGTTGATCCTACCAAATAATAACATTATCAGTAAATTTAATGACAACAAGCTTAACCTTTTTTTCCTCGAAATAATTGTAACAGTCAAAAACCAATTCAACCTTTTTCTCTCATTCTAGGTACGTATCAAGATCATTCTTCCCTTAGAATGGAGGAATTGTCATTTTAATATTGACCAAATCATGGTCATAGGTTCCTTGTCTCCCAAAATCTCTCTAATCCCTTCTATTGATCAAATTCATCATCTTCATGGTCATTGACATGTATTAATTACCTTATTACTTTAGGAGCCTCATATTCCCTATGTCTCCTTTGCAACTTTGCTATTGTATTAGCTTGCTTCTCCATGCTCTCTCTCATATCATCAAATCTGGTATTCGTGTACTTGAATTGTTATTGCATAGCCTTAATCATGAAGGACACATCACTAACTTCCTCCTGAGTTGCACCTTTGTCTATGGAAGTCATAGTATTACTTTTGCACAAAATGATTAGGATATCTCATAAAATACTCCCTCAAGTGTTTCACTCAAAAGAAGAGGTGTCACACTCCCTCATGTTTACACTTTTATAGCTTTTCTTAATATGAACTTGCACTTTTACTTTTTACCACTCAAATTTCCCCTTTCAGCTCTTTAAAGAACTAAACAAACTAAATCAAGAAGATTGATTTTGAACATAATATGATAAATGGCATAAAATTGAACAAATTAAAGAATAAGGATTCAAAAAATGAAAAAGGATTTCAAGGCAAATGAATTTAATGAACTAAACTCACAAAAATTAGGATAGGGGGTTAAACCTAGAGGATAAACTTGGATGACATAACAAGAAAATAGATAATAGAATTGGAGTTATAAAAGAAAATTATATTATTATTGTGGCCAATATGACTAAGTTGTTTAACTCTCATCAATAACTTGAATTTGATGCCTTTTTCATTTTGTTTCTCTTTTTTTTTTCTCTTTGTTTATTTTTTCGTTCCTCTATTTATTTATTTTTCTCAACACAAAACAATTGTAGAATATTTAGAGACAACAATTGGAATTGAAATTAGCACATTTTGATAGTTATGATTGTAAACAAACAAGCAAAGTGAGAAGGATTACAAATGAACAAATTAACACCTTTGGATGGTAATGCGCTAAATAAAAAAACTAAATAGAAATAAATAAATTACAATGTAGCAAATGGAAGAATTAGTTGATCCAACCTGATTTAGAGTTGAGCTCTAATACCAACTAATACAGAAAGCCCAAAAAGACGTGGCTTAGGGACCCAACACACACGAGGAATCAAAGGATATCCAAGAAAGCTAAATTAGACTTTAATAACACAAACTCTATACCCAACATTCAAAGGAACATAAAAATTTAAGAAGGATATAGATGTCATAGTCTAGAAAAGAAAGGAATTTGGAGTGATAAGTAAAGTTGAATGCCCCAAGAAGAGGTATTTATTAATAAGTTCTTTAGTTTTTGAAAGAACTGAAAAAGAAAACCCTTGCTTTTTATTTCTCTCAAAGTTTTCTAACATTCCAAAGCTTACAAGAAGGTGTCTATTTATAGGCTAAGATAGCAATCCTAAAGAGGCATAAATTCCTATTTAGGACAAATCCTTATTTAGGAGGAATTTCTATCTATGACAAATTCTTACACAAAAAACTCACTTTTATACAATCATTTATTTAGGATAAACTACTATTTAGGAGTGAATGCTATTACTTAGTCCTAGCTCATTAAGTACTCCAGTCATATTAATAAAACCTTGACTTTCTTCGAAACTTGAATTCACACCATTTGTAGCTGAGTTGGCCTGAATGTCATCAATTAGCCCATTTAGTGCTTCTTTCATCTTTTTGGCTCTAACTCGTATTATTAGGCCTTCTAGAATATGTAATGTATCTCTTGTATCCTTTGAAGCATTCCACTCATCATCTCTAAGGTTCTCATCATAAACTCTTTAATATCTCTTTAAGACTAGTAGGAATGGGTTTTAGCAATGGAGCTTTAGGTCTATTTACACAAATAACTCATTTTTCTGTATAAACTCCATCATAAAAAAGGTCAAAATTTTCCCACCATCAAATATTAATCCCTCTTACTAGCCATGAAACATGTCTAATGTCAACATTTAGATATTAGCTCATTTAGTCATAATGGTAGGAAAAAAGAAGTAGCAACTTTTTTGTTTTAAATACATCTCCTTCATTTATCATTCAAAAAAGAAATTAAATTTCACCTTTTTCTTTTTTGCTATTATTGTGGACATACAATCGCATAAATGAAAAGTTTGGATTTTTTAATAATCTTTTTTACAAAATAATCTAACAACAATATTTATGGGAGCAAAATAGGTGTTACAAGAATTATAGAGATTAGAACAAAAGTCTTTGTTATTAAGCCATGCATTTGCAAAATGAAAATTATTAAACTTGCATAATTTAGATGGTAAAAGTTTTGTGTAAGGTGTTTCTTTAAAGTAACTACACTTATTATATGTGTGTCTATATATATAAGCATAGATAGATAGATAAATAGATAGATAGATAGAAAGTGTGTGTGTGTGTGTGTGTGTGTGTGTGTGTGTGTGTGTGTGTGTGTGTGTAATATGTACATAAAGTGATCTAAGTGTTTTGACAAATTTCTTCTTACCTTCATGAAGAGAGAAACATCTATTGTCTTATGAGAAATTACACCATACATACTTGAAACTTGTATATAATATGCAAACCCAAATCCCATGTGTACTCCTCTCACAACCCCACAGACTAAGTAGAAAAGCTTAATGCACCTAACACTGTTACCTCTCCTCTTTTTTTCTATACTACTTTATATAGGAGGCAAATATGTGGGAGTAATAATGGTTAGTATATATACCCATATAGTAATAATGGTTATGCATGTTTTCTAAGGAAGTAATAACACTAGAAATTTTCACACATTTCAATATTATCCTAACCCACACCCATTTTAGCACTTTTATGATCCATATATTCTGACATATTATGTACTATACACTGCAACATAATAATAAATATTATTTGAAAATATAGTAAGAATTGTATTCTACTCAATAGCTTTTGACTATTGCTTTAATTTGTATATTTGCTATCTTCACCATCATGTTTTTGGGTATGGGCCACTCACGATTGTAGGAAGAAATGTCCTTCACAAATGTAGACATGCAAAACGCACTCTTCATTCCAAGTTACGTATAAGTAAAATCCAATTTGTCTTGTACGAGTTATAACCTCTTATGTTCATGAAAATAACAAGACCCCAACTTTATGACATTGTAGTAACAAAATTGATATTTCTTAAAAAAAAGAAAAAAGAAATTGATATTATGAAAAGTGAGATTCATTACAATCATCATGTTATTTTCTAATTTTATATTAGATGTACTTTCTTATAAAAAAATTCTTCAATTTTTTATGGTTATTTGCTAAAAATTTCTTCTATCAACTAATAATTAGTGCTTTAATTAAAAAGATGACAAACATTTAAATGACCTAATATTGAAAAAAAAATGGAGAAGCGTTTTTAAATATAGCCTAGTTTGTCATAACAGCAAACTTCTTAGGGCTTAGTGAGAGTTGAAACCCTCATTATTGTAATTTATCAAAATAAGTGGATTTTAGTTTCTATATGCCAAAAAGTTTTGTTCTTCCATAAAATCCCAATGGTTTATGGGCAAAAATGTGTTATGTTTGTTAATGAATAGTCAAAATTTTTCTTCTATATAATCTTCCTATATCAAAAAGAAAGGACATTTATATTACATTCAATGTATTTTCTTTTAATATTTACATATAAATATTAATTTAACAAATCTTTAGAATGCACAAAAGTTAATGTTTTTTAATTTGAAGACCAATATAGCCAAGAAGAAAGGCAAAATGGATGTGGGCTTCTCCACACATTTTTTAATCCACTAAGGTTAAGCTAAGAAAGTCAATGTTATGGGAGAAAGAGAGAGAAAGAGTTATGGTCAATAGTTGTTATGTATTTAACACATACAAATTATACATAATTTTTGTCTCAACTATCAACTCTTATGGATAAAGATAAAATTAAAATATAAAAATACTCTCTATTGTGGCTAGACTCATTTTAATCTTATGAAATTGGTTATAACTTCTTACATAAGATCCTTAACATTCCAACTTTATCATCCAAAGTCATAAGACACTTGCCAATTGCCATTGTTTTGCACGAGATTACCTCGGGTGCAATTGATATGAACATCAATAAGACCTCATTAGCCCCACAATCTTGGGTTATTTAGGCCTATCCTTCCTATCTTAGGGTGCTTGCAAGACCTTATGTCCATTCTTTCTAATCCAATTCACCTTGGCTCATCTACATATGATGTGAACCCTAAAATATGAGGCTTAGGGAATCAACAAACATAATGAATCAAACAATACCCATAAAATAAGCTAGATTTCAATCACACAAACCCAAAACCCAAAATTCAAAGGAACATGAACCTAACGTATTAAAAAGAATATGGATGTCACACATTAGAAAAGAAGGGAATTGAGAGTAATAAGTGGGTTGAATGCCAAAAGAAGAGTTATTTATTGATAAGTTCTTTAGTTCTTGAAACAACTAAAAGAGAAAACTCTCACTTTTTATTTCTCTCAAATTGTTTGATTTTATAACTTACAGGTATATGCCTATTTGATAAGAACCTTAGAAATGATTGGTGGAAAGTTTCAAATGATGCAAGAGGTCTATTATACATTCCAAAAGGCCTAATAACACGAGCTAGAGCCAAAAAGATGAAAGAAGCACCAAATGGGTTGATTAATGACATTTAGGCCAACTAAGCTTCAAATGGTGTAAATTCAAGTTTGAAAGAGACTTTAGACCTTATTAATATGATTGGAGTACTTAATAGGTCAAGACTAAGTAATAGCATTGACTCTTAATTTGGAGTTTATTTTTTATGTAAGAATTTGTCTCTGAATAAGAATTCTTTCTAAATAAGGATTTTTCCTAAGTAGGAATTTGTACCTTTTTAGGATTGCTATCTTAGCCTATAAATAGGCACCTCCTTGTATGCTCTAGATCATCAAATAACTTTGAGAGAAATTAAAAGAAAGGGTTTTCTTCTTTAGTTCTTTGAGAACTAAAGAGCTTATTAAGAGGTACCTCTTTTTGTGGCATTCAACTTGACCTTTCACTCCCAATTCCTTTCTTTTCTAGAGTGTGGTGTCCATATCTTTCTTAAATACCCTAGGTTTGTGTTCCTTTGAATGTTTGGTCTAGGGTGGGTTTGTGTTATTACAATTTGATTTAGTTTTCTTGGATATTCTTTGATTCCTTATGTGCGTTAGGTCCCTAAGCCACACCTTTTTAGGGTTTTTTGCATTACTATTTATAAGCAACGATAGCAACCATAAAAGAGACATAAAGTCCTATTTAAAACTAATCTATATTTAGGGCAAACTCCTATTTAGGAGTGAATGCTATTAATTAACCTTAACCCATTAAGCACTTTGATCATATTAATAAGTCCTTAACTGTCTTTCAAGTTTGAATTTGCACCATTTGTAACTTGGTTGGCCTGAATATTGGCCTGAATATGTTCAATCAACCCATTTAGTGCTTATTTCATCTTTTTGGTTTTAGCTTGTGCTATTGAACCTTTCAGAATATGCAATAGATCTCTTGCATCATCTCCAAGCTTCTCATCATTCTCATCATTTCCCCTCTCCTTAAAAGGATTTTTCCTTGAATCATCACTTACATTAAGAAGAGAAAGATCAAAAACATTAATATTGCACTCACATTATACTCACCAAAAGGGTCAAACTTATAGTCATTATCATTAATCCGTTCCACTACTTGAAATGGACCATGTCCTCTAGGTTGTAGTTTTGAATGCCTCTAAGTTAGGAACCATTCCTTCTACATATGCACCAAACCCAATCACTAAGTTCAAACACCACCTTTTTTTCTTCCTTTGTTAACATGGGATGCATATTGCTCAATTTGTCTTATAATATGTTAATGTACCTTCTCATACAATTATTTCACCATGTTAGCTTTGCATTTACCATCTAAGCAAGCTTACTCATTAATAGGTATAGGCACTAAATCAAAAGGAGCCAAAGGATTAAAACTATATACAATTTCAAATAGAGAGTAACTAGTAGCAGAATGAACACTTTTATTATATGTAAACTCAACATGCGATAAACAATCTTCCCATGTTTTTAAAATCATTTGAATAATAACACACAACAAAGTAGTTGAAAACAATAACTTAGCACCTAACTTACCCCACAAAGTCTTCCAAAAGTAGCCTAACGACTTTGTATCACAATTTGAAACAATACTCTAAGGCATGTCATGCAAATGTACTACTTCTTTAACGAATAATTCAGCCACATTGTTTGCATCGCCAATTTTATGAAAAGGGATGAAATGTGTGATATTTGAAGATCTATCAACAACAAAAAATATAGAATCCCTACCCCTTTTTGACCATGACAACCCTAGATTTAGCTTATTTGCATGTTATACATTTCTCACATACACTCTAATGAGAACTTTAAAGATGATGGGTGGAAGCCTTCAATGGATACAAGAGGTCCATTGCATATTGCAAAAGGCCTAAAAACATGGGTTAGAGCTAAAAAGATGAAAGAAGCACAAAATGGGCTAATTGACAACATTTAGGCTAACCAAGCCACAAATGGTGCGTATTCAAACTTGAAAGAGAGTCAAGACCTTATTAATATGGTTGGAGTACTTAATAGGCTAGGGCTAAGTAATAGCATTCACTCCTAAAGAGGAGTTTATCCTAAATAAGTGATTGTATAAAAGTGAAAGTTTTCTCTATAAGAATTTGTCCTAGGTAGGTGTTCCTCTTAAATAAGAATTTGTCCTAAATAAGAATTTATGTCTCTTTAGGATTACTATCTTAGCATATAAATAGGCACCTCTTTATAAGCTTTGAAACATTAGATAACTTTGAGAGAAAAAATGTAAAGGCTTTCCTCCTTCAATTCTTTGGAAAACTAAAGAACTTA
Organism: Bruguiera gymnorhiza; assembly: GCA_020883675.1. Lineage (NCBI taxonomy): Eukaryota > Viridiplantae > Streptophyta > Magnoliopsida > Malpighiales > Rhizophoraceae > Bruguiera > Bruguiera gymnorhiza. Next base: position 131,361 of record JAIRCJ010000211.1, read on the forward strand.
TTAAGAAGTACTTCTTCTTATGTCATTTAACTTGACTTATCACTCCCAATTTCCATTTTTTCTAAAGTGTGGCATCCATATCCTTATTAAATACCCTGGGTTCATGTTCCTTTGAATGTCGAGTCAAGGATTTGCATTATTAAAGTTTGATTTAACTTTCTTGGATATTCTTTGATTCCTTATGTGCGTTAAGTCCCTAAGCTACATCTTTTAGAGTTTTCTGCATTAGTTGGTATCAGAGCCTGGTTCTAAAGAAGGTTAGATCAACCAATTCTTCAATTTGTTGCATTGTGATTTATTTATTTCTATTTAATTTGTCTATTTAGTGCATTACCATTCAAAAGTACTAATTTGTTCATTTGCAACCCTTTTCACTTTGCTCATGTGTTTGAGATCATAACTATAAAAAATATGCTAATTTCAATTCCAATTACTGTCTCTAAGCATTCTACTGCCTGAACCCATTTCTTGTCTTTAACAACCTCTTCAAAATTTAAAGATTCATCATTTGCAAATAGACAAAAAAGATTCTTACCATCTATTCTTTTGGTAGAATCATAGAGATCTCTTATATCTCAAAATCTTTAAGGTCGTTTGCTTGAGCTTGTTGAGGAAGGGGTTGAACTTTTGCCTTCGATCACTTAATCCTCATTCTTGTCTTCTTCCAAATAGGGAAGAAAGCTATATGTCTCTTTTTCTTCAACACTCCAATCCCATAAAGCATCTTCCTCAAATTCTACATCTCTACTAATCACAGCTTTCTTGGAAATGGGATCAAAACATTTGTACCCTTTAGAGTTCTCAACATAGCCAATAAACACCATCTTCTTACTCTTATTATCAATTTAAGAGATAAACAGTACATGCAATAGCCTCAGCCCAAAACTCCTTAGGCATATTTTTACTTTTTAGCATCGTCCTCACCATGTTAAGAATTGTCCTATTCTCTCTCTCTACGACCCTATTTTGTTGTGGTGCTCTTAGGATTGTCATAGGACACCGAATACCATTTTCTCACAAAAGACCTTAAATTCATTAGAAGTGAACTCTCCACCTCTATCAGTTCTTAAAGTTTTAATATTGTATCCACTTTCTTTTTCAAGAAGAAGATTGAATTTTTTAAATGTCTCAAAAACTTCACTATTGCTCTTTAAAAAATAAACCCATGTCTTCCTTGTGTAATCATCGATGAAGAGCACAAAATATGAGCTATTACCAAGGGATTGTGGCTTGATAAGACTACACATATCTGCATGCACAAGTTGTAAAGGCTCAGTTACTAGTGCAAGTGACACCTTTGAAAAGCTCTTTCTTGTATGTTTTCTGAGTAGACATGCCTCACATAATTGATTCAAGTGATTGAATTTAGGAACTCTTTTCACCATATTCTTTTCTCCTAGCATCTTAAGTCCTCCAAAGTTGAGATGCCTAAATCTTATGTGTCAAATCCATAAAGGATCCTTGACATAAGCTTGTAAACACTTCGCTTTCGTTGTTTTCACATTTAACATGAACATTTGGTTCTTTGTCATGGCAACTTTAGCAACAAGTCTATCATTTTGATTTCAAAACCACAAATAATTGTTCTCCATTTTCACTTTGTGCCCACTCTCTAAAAGTTGACTAATACTCAAAATATTGCTCTTTATTTTTGGAATATAGTAAACATTATGAAGAATTTTATGGTCTTCATTCTTTGTGGCCAAAATCATTGAGCCTTTTCCCTTAATCTCTACCTTTGTATCATCTCCAAAGTGAACATTCTCAGTTACTTTTGTATTTAACTCCACAAATTTGCTTTTATCTCTAGTCATGTGGTTGCTTGCGTCTTTATCGAGATACCGTGTGACATCTTTGTCTACAAAGCCTTCCTTTTGAGAAAGCAAAAGAGTATCACCTTCCACCTCCCTATGCTCGATAAAGTTTGTCTCCTTGTCATAGCTCTTAGTTTGACATTCCTAAAAAGGGTGACCTTTCTTCCTACATGCATAACACTCTACTTGGCTTTTATTATTTCTCCAATTATTATTTCTCCCTCATCCACAACTTCTTTGAAAACTCCAATTTCCACTTTCTTGAAATGAATTTTACTTGCCTCTTCCTTGACTGCAACCACAGCCTCATCCATAACTTCGGCCTCTACCACAACCTCCACCTCGACCTCTTCCTCCTTTGTCATTTCCCTTAAGATTAAAGGAAAATTTTGCTTGCCAAACTTGCTCCATAGGTTCTTGTTGGGTCCTCTTCATTCTTTCTTCATGAGGTAACAATGATCCATTTACCTTGTCGATGGTCATGGACTTTATGTCTTTTAATTCTTCAATTAACACCACTACATGATTGAATTTTGCATTGAGAGAGTGCAAAATCTTCTCTACTACTCTTGCATCTTCAATCATTTCATTGAGCCGCTTCATTTGATTCATCACCACCAATGCTTGAGTAAAATAATCTATTATGGTCTCATTCACCTTCATCAAAATCATCTCAAACTCAACCCTTAGAGTTTGAAGTCACACCTTCTTCACCTTATCAACTCTGACTACATAATTCTTTGGGATTTCCTAAACAACCTTTGCTCTTGTAGCATTGGCTATCTTCTTAAACATGTCATCATCTAACCCTTGATGAATAATTAAGAGTGCACTTTGATATCTCTTCTTTGCTTGTTGTCATACTTCTAATTCAGCCACGGTTGTAGTATCCTCATCAATGGGATCTTCATATCTCTTCTCAAGAGTGTCGCATAATTTATAAGACCCAAATATGGCCTTCATGCGTAATGCCCATCGGTCATAATTTGTTTTGGTTAGTAGTGGGTATTAGAAGGTGATATTTGTTTTGGTTGTCATTTTACCTAGACTCTTAGATTGTTAATAGCCAACGATACAGTGACAAAAGATCGAAATGGCTTTGTTGTAGAGAAAGACAATGTTGCAAAAGCAAAGGTGAATGTCGATTCCGATTCAAATCTGAATTTGAAAACAAAAGGCATAGAAACCACATAGACAAGAGAGAAAGGAAAACCTTTAATTTTGGCAAGAGGTAAGAGAGAGAAACCTCTGATTCAAATTTTAATACTACTTTGTTGATAGCAATAAGAGGAAAAAAACTATATTTGCTGACTCTTAATTTTTTATTATTTCACTTTATATATATATATATATATTTCAATAAATATAATAAGATAAAACTTATACTATTTAAAAATTGCATTTAATAAACTTTAAAAACAAGGTTATTTGTCTTCCTTGAAGACAAGGAGTCTCACTACAAAAGACGAGAAGTTCAGTTGATCTTTTTTGAAAAATTCTCGAGAGGGCTTTCAATTTTCGTTCGTTTAATGCTTTAGAAATATTGAATAATTAGGACATTGCAATCACCAACGTGGGGGTGTTGGTATTTGATACAGTACTGGTGGCGGTGGTGGTGACCGCCGAGGAGGAGGACTCTTGTAATGAATAGGAGTATTCAGCAAAGGAGATGGTCGGACCCTTCTACTTGCCACTTTGAACATATGGTAAGAAAATTCATTAAAAAATCTTGCCTCGGAGGAGGAACTTGAAGGAGCTTGCCATCCGGCAACCTTCCCCCTATAACCAATATTACATGACAACAGCAACCCTTGAATCAAGAAGAGAGTGAGCAACCGTGAAATAGAATCACCCATTGTTTTTGCCTCTTCTAACTACAAGAAAACTGACCAAACAGCGTGCTATTTTATGCAAGAGAGTGTCCTGTGAGAATTGCAAAAATGGTCAACAACTTGGTTTAAGAAAAAGAATTCGTCAAACCCATAAAAAACGGATAAATGACCAACAAATTGCGCAATTTTTGTTTAATGCCAGACCACAAAGGACCACGTTGAATTGCTTTAGAGAAACGAAAGAAAGTTTGACACGTTTTCAGAAATGGACTTCATTTTCCATTTGTGATTAATCATTTGGGGTTTGGTATACAGCCGTGTCCACCTTGTCATTGGTCCAGGACTTTTGCACCCTGGGTGGGACTTTTGTTGAGTTGCAAGCAATTTGTTACCCTATCGGACTCTAAAACGACGATGGAGAATAGTTAGTTTTGCTTGAACTTTCCCAATTGACAATCTTTAAAGTATAGACGAATTTAAAAGATACTACGAATTTACGCATGACCTTTCCTCTCTCTATCCTTCTTTTTTGTTTTTTTGGCGCTTGTGAATGGCACGGGCCCATAGAAACAATCATAAATGCATCGGTTAAAGAGACAACATACTGTTTATTGACGCCTTCCCAGGACTATCAAATCAACATCCATATATCTCCCGTCTTTTCTGTCATCGGTCACGTATGTAGCAGCCACAGGTGGGGGTCGGGTACTTGGTTATGCTCGCCGAACCACCTACTTCACCGGCAACTCATTCAAGTTGTCAACAAAGTTATGGCAAGGAGTTTTCTTCGTTAGAATTTTAAGTGAGAGTATTTACATATTAGATATCTTATATTTAAAATAATATAATAATAAATATATAAATAAAAATATAAAAATTTAATATTTTAAAAGTTTTAAATAAAACGGGATATCGGGGATTAATTTTCTTCTTTCGGTAGATGGGAAACGATCGTTCAGGCCAACTCTGCCTGAATGGGCTGGATTTGAGAGTTGACTAGCCATGAATGGGTAAATTACTAGGAGTTTGCTAGCCATTAATAAATGAAAAGCACAACAATAAGAACGACGAAGACGACACAATTTTGCGCCTGCTGTACGCAAAGTTTTTTTTTTTTCTCCAAGTAATTTACGTGGACTCCGTACATGATAAGTCGGCTTGCAAATTTGAAGAAAGAAAAAGATTTCCTTTTAAAGAAAAATACAAAAAAGAAAAAAAAAATTACTGGTTCTCAAGTTTGCATACAACAAAACCGTCATAACTCTTTTTTTCATTGAAAAATTCCTTGTTTCTTGATAACATTAGCTTTTCGCTGCGATCTATTGGTCGTTAAACAACCATAGTAGCCTTGCAAATCAAAAGCATTCTAAATTAAAGCAAACCCATCTGCAGGAACGTCGTCTAGCATCACTGTGGACACGGTGGTGGTGATGGCAGTCTGTGAAGTACTACTGATCAGAGTGCTGAATACACTAAGATGACAGTTGGATCTTGTCTAGGGCCCTCTATTTTCGATCGTTTAATGCTTTAGAAATATTGAATAATGAGAACATTGCAATCACCAACGTGGGGGTGTTGGTATTTGATACAGTACTGGTGGCGGTGGTGGTGACAACCAAGCAAGAGGCTTGTGATGAGAACGAGTATTCAGCAAAGGAGGTGGTGGAGGAGATGGTCGGACCCTTCTACTTACCACTTTGAACCTATGGTAAGAAAATTCATTGAAAAATCTTGCCTCGGAGGAAGAACCTGAAGGAGCTTGCCATCCGGCAACCTTCCCCCTATAATTACATGATAACAGCAACCCTTGAATCAAGAAGAGAGTGAGCAACCATGAAATAGAACCACCCATTGTTTTTGCCTCTTCTAACTACAAGAAAACTGACCAAACAGCGTGCTATTTTATGCTAGAGAGTGCCCTATGAGAATTGCAAAAATGGTCAACAACTTGGTTTAAGAAAAAGAATTCGTCAAACCCATAACAAACGGATAAATGACCAACAAATTGCGCAATTTTTGTTTAATGCCAGACTACAAAGGACCATGTTGAATACCTTAAGAGAAACGAAAGAAAGTTTGACACGTTTTCAGAAATGGACTTTATTTTCCATTTGTGATTAATCATTTGGGGTTTGGTATACAGCCGTGTCCCCCTTGTCATTGGTCCAGGACTTTTGCGCCCTAGGTGGGACTTTTGTTGAGTTGCAAGCAGTTTACTATCCTATCGGACTCTAAAACGACGATGGAGAATAGTTAGTTTTGCTTGAACTCTCCCAATTGACAATCTTTAAAGTATAATTTTTTTTGGCGCTTGTGTATGGCACGGGCACATAGAAACAATCATAAAGGTATCGGTTAAAGAGACAACGTACTGTTTATTGATCCCTTCCCAGGAGTATCAAATCAAAATCCATATATCTTGCATCTTTTCTGGCATCGGTCGCGTAGGTAGCCGCTCTTAGTCCCTTAGTTCTTGAATCCGGGAATTTAAGTATTGGGAATAAGTTGTACGAGTACTTGACATGAAATCGATTTGAGTTGGACATGCCAAAAGAAGCAAGGTAAAACACAAGCGTCAATGTATGTAGTAGCAAGGCGGGAGTAGCTAGATATGGGTTTTGGCATTGGCACCAGGCAAGGCAAGAATGAAAGGCATGTATTGCAACTAATGGATAGCAGGTCGGGGCACTGGTGAGAAGGAGGAAGAGTGATTGGGTCATTGGTTGAATAGTGAGTTGTGCTGACAATGCAATAATGTGCTGCCAATTAAGAAAGTCATCATTTAAGTATTTCAATATGTCCTTCTACCAAAAAGTTAGATTTCGTAATGCTTTTTAGGTGGTAGATTTCGTAATGCTTTTTAGGAGAATATTTATTTTTCTTGAGAGTTAGCCAAAGTTAGTGCATAAAC
>JAIRCJ010000261.1:0-89104 GCA_020883675.1 Bruguiera gymnorhiza
TGTTGTTCCCACAGCCTTGTATGGGTTGTAATTGTTGTCAACTAGGGTTAAGTGTGCAAGAGAGTAAAGTCATATGGAAGGGCAGTAAAGTCACATGGAAGGGCAAGAAAGTAAATCTGCCGCGTAAGGGCAAGAACGTAAATCCGCCATGTAAGCCCTATTAGGGTTTTATGGAAGAGAGTATATAAAGGCCTTGGAAGACAAAACTAGGGCAGAGGGCCAACACAATTGAATAAACAGCAACCCTACAGCAACCGGCCAAAAGGAAGAGAGAGCAGAACGGCAAGAGATCAGAAACAACACCACCAGGAGAGCAAACCAGAAACGTCACCACCGGGAGAGCAAACCAGAACGTGCAACCTCCTGCAAGCAAACCAGAAAACACGTCCTGCAAGCAAACCAGAAACACGTCCTGCAAGCAAACCAGAAACACATCCTGCAGGCAAACCAGAAACGCCTCCTGCAAGCAAACCAGAAACACATCCTGCAACCAAACCAGAAACGCACAACCAGCAAGAGGAGAAATAAGAAACAGACCACCCGGAAGAGAAGACAGCAGACCTGGTATCCGTGAGACCACCCGGAAGAGAAGACAGCAGACTAGAAGCGTGAGGCAGGCCGAGAGACGTGAACCAGAAAAACCAGTAGTGTGAGGCAGGCCAAGAGACGTGAAACAGCAGACCAGGAGCGTGAGACCAGAACGTGCAACGGCGTGACTGATCAGAAGCGTGGGGCAGGCGTGAGACGTGAAACGGCAGACCAGAAGCTTGAGTGCAAGCTGTGAAACCGTGAGACGGTGAAAGCAGGAGCTGTGTGAGACAACCTAGAGAAGGAATTTGGCGAAGCATCGGAAAGAACTCAACGTATTTCTAGATTTCTTCAAGAGAGGTTAGAGAGCGTTGCGGTGAACTTCTAAGCGGCAGTGGAGCAGCCTTTCAATTCAACAGAGGCAAGACAAGCTAGACGAAGGGTAGACACAGTAAGTGACACTCTTTGTATTGTACTTGCTTAGTAATTGCAATAGTGAAAGGAGCAGAAGATTAAGACATCCATTGTAACTGAATTCTCAAGTATAGTGGATAGTCTCGGTAAGGGAGAGTCCCTACCACCGTGGATGTACGTCACGTTGACGGAACCACGTAAATCTCGTGTGTCCTTAATTTGCTTTACGTTCTGTGTTTTGAATTGAGTTGTGAACGCAGCTAAAGTATCAGCCAACCCATAACCTAACGAAGACCTAAACAAGAACATCCGAATTGTCTATTAGGCAAGGTGTCTGAAAGGTGACTTTGGGGACTATTGTGATTAGTAGGTAGCAATAGATCTACCTTAGTCGAATCTGAGAAAGAGTTCGCTTTTAAGAAGAGATTGAAGTTGTTCACTTTCCTGCGAATTGTGAATTGTGGTGATACTGATTCACCCCCCCTCTCAGTATCACAAACTAGTAGATCCTAGGGTGAAGTTGGGAACTTCAATTGGTATCAGAGCACAGGTTCACCAGGATAAAGCTTAACAGCTTGGTGTACTAGTTTGAAGAGCTCCAGAAGTTTTAACTTGTTTAGCATACTGAGAAATGGACGCCGGTACCAACACCAGCACTACTTACAGCAAGAAGGTTCCAATCTTCAACGGAACCAACTACCATATGTGGAGAGCGAGAATGCAGGTGGTATTTGCAACCATGGGCATGAACGTGGTGAAATCTGTACAGGAGGGTTTTGAGCCTCCAGAAGAAGGTAAAGATCCAACCCCAGAGGAATTAAGACAGTTTGAGATAAATGGGAAGGCCTCAAATGTCATCATTTCAGCATTGACAGATGCTGAATATGCTAAAGTTATGGACTGCAAATCTGCCAAGGAGATATGGGACAGATTGCAGAAAGTCTATGAAGGTGATGGCAGAATGAAGGAGGCCAAGCTTCAAGTTTTCAAGGAGAGATATGAATCTCTCAGAATGCAGAAAAATGAGACAGTCCAAGAGTTCTTCACCAGGGTTATTGATGCTGTAAACGATCTTAGAAGTCATGGGAAGAACAAGAAGGACTCATCTATTGTGAAGAAAATTCTGAGAATTCTGCCTGAGAGGTTTGCCTCAAAGGTGGCAGCCATAGAGGAGAGTAGAGATCTCAATTCCATGTCTCTGCATGATCTCCAATGCAATCTCATTGCATATGAGATGAGAATAAAGTCAACTGAGAGCTCCTCAACGTCAAAGGTATCAAAGGAGGCAGCTTTCAAAGCTATGAAACACTTGAAGATAAAAGAAGAGGAAGAATCATCCAGCGAGGATGATGATGATGATGAGGAAGAAAGTGAAGGTGAAGTGTTGGCATACTTCACAAGGAAATTCAAAAGGGGGTCTAAGAAGGGAAAAGGACAGTTGTCCTTGAGATGTTATCGTTGTGGACAGACTGGACACTTTGCTTCTCAGTGCAAAGTGAAACTTGATGATGAAGATGAGGATGGTGATGATGAGCAGAATTCAAAATGGAGAAGACCATCATTCAAGTCAAGGAAGTCCAGCAAGAAGACTGCTAGCCCACAGAAGAAGAAGAGAGGCTCATTCAAGAGTTATGTGAGCCAGACAAAAGAAGCCGATGAGGAGGAAGATGTAGACTCATCAGATGAGCATGCCTTTATGGCATCAACTCAAGGTGGTAGTTCAACCTCTGAAGAGGAAGAGGAGGTTGATGAAGAAGAACCAGATTTTGAAGCTGAGTTGGAAGCAGCTTCAAAGGAGATAATCAGAAGGGGCAGAACCATAAGAAGGTTAGAGGCCCACATAAAACAAGTTGAAGCAAAGTCTGAGGAAGCTGAAAGTCAAAAGGATGAAATAAGGGCTGAACATATTGACTTGAAGAGAAGATTTGAAGAACATATCAAAATATGTGAAGACCTTACTATGGAGCTTGGCTCAAGGACTTCAACAATTGAAGAAATGGAGATAGAGTTGCTGAGACTTCAGCAACAACTCAAAAGGAGTGAAGAGAACGTGCAGAAGCTTGAAATGATAGGAGAAACAAGTTCTGCAAGAGAAAAGAAGAATGAAGAGAAAGTGCAGCAATCTGAGGCTGCATTGCCTAAAGATAATAAGAATGTGCCACAGAAGTTGAAAGAGAAGGTTGTGACTCAGGAGAAGATAGCTGAGAATAAAGAGGATTTGAAGAAGCAACCTAGGGTGGCAAACAAAAATGAAGAAAAGAAGATCAGCCAGCAAAGGGCTATGGCTGAACAGAAGAAGGAGAAAAAGGTAGCTGAAATGAAAGCCACACAAGCAAAGAAGCCAGCCACGTTGCCTACACAGCAAGTAATGAACAAAAGAAAACAAGCTGTGATTAGACCCAAGAAGAGGCAGTTTCAAGGTCACTGTCTTTATTGTGGAGTTTGGGGTCATAAGGCAAGTAACTGCTGGTGGAGAAGGCCAGTATATGTCTCCAACTTGAGAAGATATGATGCTGTATACAGGGGGAGACAATACAAAATTCAGAGGAGAACACCTGTCGTGAGTTCTTGCACATACTGTAAAAAGCAAGGACACACTGACAAGGATTGTTGGTGGAAGCCCAAACCAGTGGTTTCAAAGAACAAGTTTGCTATATTGGGAGACTTGGAACAGTGTGAAAGGTGTGGGCAGGATGACCATAATGCCAAGAGATGCATGACACTTCTCCCTGAGCAAGAGAAGGCACTCAATGGCATAGTGAAAACAAGCGGTGTAGTCAAAGCTGAGAAAAAGGAGAAAGCTATCTTCCAGCCAATTCAAAAGAAGGAATATAAAGCTAAAAGGGAGGTGGCTAATATAGCTGAAATTGCACTCAAAGCTGACTACAAGGATAAGCAGTGGATCCTTGACAGTGGATGCACTTCACACATGACGGGAGACAAGAGTAAATTGTCAAAGCTAAACAAGTCAAGAGAAGGCAGAGTCAAGTTTGGCAATGATGATTCACTCAACATCAGTGGTCAAGGGTCAGTAAATATTGGAAAAGGAAAGCTGAAAGATGTTCTGCATGTTGAAGGACTCAGATATAATCTAGCATCTGTCAGCCAACTATGCAATGAAGACCATAAAGTGATATTCACAAAAACAGGTTGCCAAGTAAAGAGTAAAGAAGGCAATACTGTTGCAGCTGGGAAAAGAACAGCTGGAAATTTATATGTAATTGATGAGGACAAGACAAACAGCTGTTTACTTACAAAAGAAGAAGAAAATCAACTCTGGCATCGGAGGCTGGGACACTTAACACAGAAGAACATGAGGAAGCTGACCACTACTCATGCAATCAGAGACATTCCAGACCTTAAGAGAGAGAGGGAGTATGTCTGCTCAGCATGCTCTAAAGGAAAACAGGTCAGAAAGCAGTATAAGACCAAAGAGGTCAGTTCTAAAGCAGTGCTTGACATTGTGCATACTGATTTGTGTGGGCCGATGAGAACAAAAGGGTTGAATGGTGAGAGGTACTTCATCTTGTTTGTTGATGATTATTCTAGAAGGACCTGCATCATGCACCTCACACATAAGTCAGAAGTTTTGAAATGCTTCAAGAGATACAGAAGATTGGCTGAAAATGAGAGTGGAAAGAAGATCAAAGTATTGAGGTCAGATCAAGGCACTGAATTCACAAATGGAGCTTTTGAAGATTACCTTGAGAAGCATGGAATTCACCATCAGATGGCAGCAGCAAGAACTCCTCAACAGAACGGGGTGGTAGAGAGGAAAAATAGAGCTGTGGTTGAAATGGCAAGAACTCTACTGCTGGAATCCAAGCTTCACACAAGATTTTGGACAGAAGCAACATTTACAGCCGTGCACCTATTGAACAGAGTTTCACTAAGGCCCAATACTGATAAGACTCCATATGAGCTATGGAGTGGGAAGAAGACAACAGCCAAGTATCTTAGAATCTTTGGCAGCCCATGTTTTGTGAAGAACAAGGAGCAAAACTTGGGAAAATTCCATGCTAGGTCAGATGAAGGCATCTTTGTGGGATACTCAGCAAAGACAAAAGGTTACAGAGTTTTTCTACATAAACTGGGAAAAGTGGTCACTTCCAGTGATGTGAGAATAGATGAAAACTGGAAAACAACGCATAATGGAGAAGCTGAGGATAGTGAAGAAGATGACTTCAAGATAGATGAAGAATCTGACCAACATGAAGAAGTGGGAAAAGAAGTAAGTTCAGACTCAGAGAAGAGTGAGTCTGAAGATGAAGAAGGAGATTCTCTTGCAACTAAGACTGTGCAAGAAAGAAAGACAAAGAAGACATGGACCAGTGCTCATCAAGGAAATCAGATAATAGGTGACCCATCAGCAGGAGTTACAACAAGAAGAAGAATTGTGGGAGCTACTGCTTTACTCTCACAAGTTGAACCTAAATCTGTTGAAGAGGCTGCACAAGACAAAGCATGGATCAAAGCTATCAATGAGGAGCTAGATCAAATCGAGAAGAATGAAACATGGGAGCTAGTTCCAAGACCCACTAACAAGAATGTCATAGGAACAAAATGGGTGTTTAAAAATAAACACAATGAGGATGGCAAGGTGGTGAGGAACAAGGCTAGGCTGGTTTGCAAAGGCTACACTCAGATAGAAGGAGTAGATGTTGATGAAACTTTTGCACCAGTAGCAAGGTTGGAAACTATCAGAATGTTCTTAGCTTTGGCAGCACATAAGAGGTATAAAGTTTACCAGATGGATGTGAAATCAGCCTTTTTGAATGGGCTCCTAAAAGAAGAAGTGTATATTGAACAACCCGATGGAGTACAAATCAGTGAGGATGAGACACATGTGTGCAAGCTGAAGAAAGCCTTGTATGGCCTTAAACAAGCCCCAAGAGCATGGTATAGCAGGCTGGACGCGTATTTGAGAAGGTTGAACTTCAAAAGAGGAACAGTTGATAATAACCTATATGTGTTCAACTCAGAGAAAGGCCAACTGATAACCATAGTATATGTAGATGACATCATCTTTGGAGGGGATCACTCTGCGCTATGCCAAGAATTTGCACAGAAGATGAGTGAGGAATTTGAGATGTCATTGATTGGAGAAATGACTTACTTTCTTGGATTACAAATAAAACAATGTGAAGAAGGTATTTTTATTTCTCAGACAAAATATGCCAAAGAGATGCTGAAAAAGTTTGGCATGGAGGATAGCAGACCTGTCAGTACCCCTATGACAGTGGGCTGCAAGTTAACAAAAGATCAGGAAGGAAGGAGTACAAGCCCTACAGAATACAGGAAGATGATAGGGAGCCTTCTGTACCTTACAGCATCAAGGCCTGATCTCATGCAAGCTGTGTGCATCGCCAGCAGATTCCAAGCTGATCCTAAGGAATCTCATGTGTTGGCAGTGAAAAGAATCCTAAGATACCTCAAGGGGACACTGGAAATGGGCTTGTGGTATCCTGCCATGGATTCTGTAAAACTACGAGCATACACTGATGCAGACTGGGCAGGAAGCACAGATGATAGAAAATCAACCAGTGGCTGCAGCTTCTACTTGGGTTCAAAGTGTGTTGCATGGCTAAGTAGAAAGCAAAACAGTGTTGCTTTGAGCACAGCGGAGGCTGAGTATATGGCTGCTTGTGCAGCATGTACTCAGGTGATATGGATGCAAAGACAATTGGCCGATTTGGGTGTTGAAGTGAAGTTACCAGTGAGTGTACTTTGTGATAATCAAAGTGCAATTGATCTTAGCAAGAATCCAGTTCAACATTCAAGGAGCAAGCATATTGACATCCGGTATCACTTTATCAAGGATCAAGTGGAAGAGGGCACAATTCAGTTGGAGTATGTCGGTACTAAAGATCAAATCTCAGATATTCTAACTAAACCTTTGTCCACAGAGCTGTTTGAAAAGCACAGAATGAGTCTGTCTGTGCAAATGCCTCCTCAAGCCTGAAGTTCAGGTGAATCCTCCATCTCTACTTTGCAAGTTTTTCAAATTTGTAATTGGTTGGCAAAGGGGGAGAGAAGCAACAGTGCAGGGGGAGTTGTTAAGGAAGGGGGAGTGCATATTTAGGGGGAGTTGTAATCCATCTGCTTCTGGATTGTTACTCCAAGAAGATTATGAAAGACTGCTGCATAATGGCTTTTGTTATGAATGTTGCCAACAATTACAAAGGGGGAGATTGTTGTTCCCACAGCCTTGTATGGGTTGTAATTGTTGTCAACTAGGGTTAAGTGTGCAAGAGAGTAAAGTCATATGGAAGGGCAGTAAAGTCACATGGAAGGGCAAGAAAGTAAATCTGCCGCGTAAGGGCAAGAACGTAAATCCGCCATGTAAGCCCTATTAGGGTTTTATGGAAGAGAGTATATAAAGGCCTTGGAAGACAAAACTAGGGCAGAGGGCCAACACAATTGAATAAACAGCAACCCTACAGCAACCGGCCAAAAGGAAGAGAGAGCAGAACGGCAAGAGATCAGAAACAACACCACCAGGAGAGCAAACCAGAAACGTCACCACCGGGAGAGCAAACCAGAACGTGCAACCTCCTGCAAGCAAACCAGAAACACGTCCTGCAAGCAAACCAGAAACACGTCCTGCAAGCAACCAGAAACACATCCTGCAGGCAAACCAGAAACGCCTCCTGCAAGCAAACCAGAAACACATCCTGCAACCAAACCAGAAACGCACAACCAGCAAGAGGAGAAATAAGAAACAGACCACCCGGAAGAGAAGACAGCAGGCCTGGTATCCGTGAGACCACCCGGAAGAGAAGACAGCAGACTAGAAGCGTGAGGCAGGCCGAGAGACGTGAACCAGAAAAACCAGTAGTGTGAGGCAGGCCAAGAGACATGAAATAGCAGACCAGGAGTGTGAGACCAGAACGTGCAACGGCGTGACTGATCAGAAGCGTGGGGCAGGCTGTGAGACGTGAAACGGCAGACCAGAAGCTTGAGTGCAAGCTGTGAAACCGTGAGACGGTGAAAGCAGGAGCTGTGTGAGACAACCTAGAGAAGGAATTTGGCGAAGCATCAGAAAGAACTCAACGTATTTCTAGATTTCTTCAAGAGAGGTTAGAGAGCGTTGCGGTGAACTTCTAAGCGGCAGTGGAGCAGCCTTTCAATTCAACAGAGGCAAGACAAGCTAGAAGAAGAGTAGACACAGTAAGTGACACTCTTTGTATTGTACTTGCTTAGTAATTGCAATAGTGAAAGGAGCAGAAGATTAAGACATCCATTGTAACTATAATTCTCAAGTATAGTGGATAGTCTCGGTAAGGGAGAGTCCCTACCACCGTGGATGTACGTCACGTTGACGGAACCACGTAAATCTCGTGTGTCCTTATTTTGCTTTACATTCTGTGTTTTGAATTAAGTTGTGAACGCAGCTAAAGTATCAGCCAACCCATAACCTAACGAAGACCTAAACAAGAACATCCAAATTGTCTATTAGGCAAGGTGTCTGAAAGGTGACTTTGGGGACTATTGTGATTAGTAGGTAGCAATAGATCTACCTTAGTCGAATCTGAGAAAGAGTTCGCTTTTAAGAAGAGATTGAAGTTATTCACTTTCCTGCGAATTGTGAATTGTGGTGATACTGATTCACCCCCCTCTCTCAGTATCACAAACTAGTAGATCCTAGGGTGAAGTTGGGAACTTCAAACTGTTAGTGGATAAAAAAGGCTAAACAAAAAGACATTAAGTGAAAAGATGGAATCAGACAGCTTTAATAAAGCTAAAGTAAAAAGACATCAGAAAGAACATGAAGGAAGGACAATAATAGGGTATTTACTTTCAAAAAAAGATTCCTTTCAAGACAATAATGTGTTTGTAGGTTAGAGTGTCAGTTATAACCTTTCTAATGTGTATAAATAAGAGAGGAGGTAGAGAAGGAGTACATCTTTAAAACCATTTTAGAAATCTCTCTCTCTTTGTAAATATTTTCTCTTCTTTAAAAAGCTTGCAAGGGCATTTGAATTTCATTGAAAGCTTTATTCTTGTAAGTTTTCTCCCTTTTCTTATATAATTTTGGGCATTGAACATATATTTGATATTATGTAAAATATCTTGTGTGTTCTATGTTGTGCATTTTTATGTTGTGCTAAGGAATGGTATCAAAGCCAAAAACCTAGTAGGGTAATATGTTTTGTTGTTTTATTGTGTTTCATATCCCATAAACTTGATCTTTTAGATAAGTCTTGAAGGTCTAAATTCGTCTATGACTCATTGTTGAAACACATAGCCTTTGTACCCATTGTTGTTGTGTTAAGTGTGTTAGGGTGGTGGCATAAATCATTGACAGTGATATGGTGAGTCATGGATAGATTAAGACCAAATAGATTATTTATAAGTGATAGTTTGGCTAGGGATAGTAGTAATAGATTTTCTAAAATTAAAGAATTATAATTAATGAAAATTTAGATAATAATTATTTACAAAACTAGACTTTGCCTTCTTTTTCCTCTTCCTTTGTTTATAAACTAGGAAGTTTCTTTTCAAAGATTGAACAGCCTTTGCCCTTAACTCAGGGCTACAATGATTTCTCTTTGTTATTACAAAAGCTTATTATCTCACACCGATAGAAGCATAAATTTCTTCTTGTTGGTATGGTACAGGTAACATTAAAACTTGCTATAAGACTGGGTTTAAATAACTCAACAATTATTTGTGTCAGAGATAAAAGACATAATTATTTTCATGAATCCTTATTAAGAGTAACTGAATCCACATTAAGTGATGGACCTATTTGGTTCTCTTGTTTTCCAAACTTTACTTTGTCATTATTAGAATCAAACTTAATGCATAATGCTTTATGCTTGTATATTAAAACAGAAGGATTTGATATGATCCCAACTTTAAAGAATTTAACACTTATTTATTACACTATAAGGTTATGAACACCATAGTTCTCAGAATTTGGGAAATCTTAGCAAGGTATGCTAATAAAGGAACCATTATATTGTTTTTGACTAATAAGTCAAAATCTAATGTAATGATTCCAAAGATTGTGATCAGGTTAAATTACTTGAGAAATGGGTCTTAGAAAAAGCCATTGAACTTGTTAAATAGGTTAACAAGTAGGTTAAAGAAGTTGTTGAATATCAAGATAGAGATGTAAGAAGGGTAAAGAAGGGTTAAACCCAAATATTTTACCTCATCAGTGTTGGTCACTGAGTTTAAAGGTATGCGAAGAATAAGAGAACAAGTTAGTTAGCCATAGTATAAGGTTAACTTTCCTCCCTTAACCTTAGCCTCTAGGGCTAATGAACCACAAGATACCTTTAGTTAGGCCCATAAGCCCATATCTCCTTCTTACTCAAATATGGGCTATCTAGATGAAGATATGAGTCTCTATGTTTAAGAAACAATTGATGAAATTGAAGAAAGTTAAGAGAGTTATTCTACTCTCCCAAAAATACTTTAAAAAGAAGATGGTTCTTTATTACTTTTGATAAAAAATAAAGAGAAGTTGGTATAAACACCATAAAATATATGTTAAAAAGATGGAATCTGTAAAAAAACCAATTGACATATTTACTTAGAAAAACTTTATAAATTTAAGAAAAAACTATTTTTAGATTTTTTTTGCCTTGGAAGAGTGTATGATTCAAGAATACATTACATGAAAAGCTAATAAGGTTAATTCTATTCATCCTCCTACACTTAATTTAAATATTAGAATTAAAGATAAAAAGGATATAGCCTCTCTATACAAAGAATTACCTTTCATAAATACTATTATGGACCAAGGGAACTACACTTATCTATACCTTTAGTCAGTCAGAAGTCAACTCAACAAAGTTGAAGAAAACATAGATGAAGTAGTATAAAAATCTATGGTTCAGAAAACTCTAAGACCTTTAGTTTAACTAATGATAGAAAAAAGGGTTTTATTTAAACCTATAACATCTAAGAAAATATATTACAATATGATGGGTAAAACCCCTGAAAAGTCTAAGATGGTTGACGAAATAGTCAAGAAGTTAAGTAACCTTAGATTAAAAGAGAAAGATGGCTCTTTGTTAGGAAAAAAAGAAATAACAGAGGAAGTATCAAAAGAAGAATCTTTAGTTTTTGAAGATTATATTGATAAAATTCAAGATTTGTTCTTATCAAAACAAATTCCAAAAGATCCATCGTCCTCTAGTAAGAGAAGTACAATGGAAATCAATAAAATTGCTTTTAACAAAGCACCTACAAAGCTATATTATCCAAGACTTACTATAGTTGACCTCTATAAAGGAATAGTTTGAGTATAATTATGTACAATACGATGGTAGTAGCATCATAGAATGAAATCTAGATGAAATGTTTAAGAATCAGATTCTCATTCTACTATATTATATGATGATGTTTGCTACTACTGCAAAAACCAAGGGTAATAATTCTAACCCTGATATAGCAAGGTTTATTGTTAATGAATTTACTAACTAACTTAAAGGTTGGTGGGATTTTTATTTACCAAATGAGCAAAGTTTCAAATCTTTAATGCTATTAAAATAGAATAAGGTTTGCAAGTATTTGATAGTGTTAATACACTAATCTATACAATTATGAATCACTTTGTTGATTTAGCTACTTTATTGGTTGATATAACCTACAAACAACTTGGTGTGTAGACTTATCCTAGTTTAAGTGGTATAAGGATGTTTCTTTTCAAAAGTTCTTACTATAGAAGATAGTCAAAGTATCTTTTGGAAAGAAAATTTTTTTATCAGGGTTACCTACCTTATTTTCTAAAAGAGTTAAAAATAGATTGAAATCTTGTCATGGTGGAGTTATTGACTACAACAATCATACGTATGGTGAGTTAGTGTCTGAAGTAGTAGCCAAGGGAGTTAAACTCTATAATGAAACAAAATTGCATAAACAATTGCAAAAAGAGAAATCATAAGGCAAAAAGGCCTTAGGTGACTTTTGTGAACAAGTGGGTTATCCACCCATGAAGGCCTAAAGAAAATTAAAGAAAAAGGGTTATAAACCCACTCTTAAAAAGAATCCTTTTTATGAAAGGGAAAAGGTAAAAGGAAAAAAGAAGTATGCTTTGCAAAAAAAGAAAAGAAAAGTAGTTGTTTGCTATAAATGTGGAAAAGTAGGTCATTATTCCTAAACCAAAAGCTTATACTTCTCTTAGTGAGAGCTAAAAAGCTTCTATGTTAATAGAAAGAAATCATTATAACCTTGAGTTAATGATAATGATTGCTTAACAATTCTTCTAACATAATCAATTTTTGAAAAGAAACTTCCCTGTTTATAACTTTGGGAAGAGAAAGAAGAAGGCAAAGTCTAGTTTTGTAAATAATTATTATCTAAATTTTTATTAATTATAATTTCTTTACTTTTGGAAAATCTACTACTGCTATCCCTAGCTAAACTATCACTTCTAAATAATCTATTTGGTCTTAATTTATCCATGGCTCACCATATCACTGTCAATGATTTATGCCACCACCCTAACATATAACCACTCCTAAAGAAATACTAAAGACATCAATGGAGTTTGGTTCCTCTGAGCATTGAGCCAAAATTTTACTTTTCTTAAACCTAATATAACTTTCATAGGGTTTTTAATTCCTTGTTTTGCTTGTGGGTTTCATTGCACTCTTTGCAGTTCACATTAGGTGGTATGAGAGCTTTGGGCTTTAAATCAAATTTGCTTATGTAAATTTGAGTTTCTCTCTTATTCTTCTTCTTGGCTGCCTTTTATAACTTTTTATGGCATCCTAACTCGACTCATCACTCACAAATCTCTTCTTTATAGAGTGTAATGTCCATATCCTTTTTTATACCTTTGGTTCATGACCCTTTAAGCATTGAATCTAGGTTAATACATTAGATTCTTATTCCTTTGAACATTAGGCCTAGGTTTATAGTTTAAGTTCCTGTTCCTTCAAGTATTGAGCCAAGGTTTTACTTTTGTTAAACCTGAATGTTTAGCTTTATAACTTAAGTTCCAATTTTTTTGAATATTAGGTTGAGATTTTTCTTTTGTTAAACTTGATTTAACTTTTGTAGGGTTTTGAATTCCTTATTTTGCTTGTAGGTTTCATTGTGCTCTTTTGGGTTCACATTAGGTGGTATGAGAGTTTTTGGCTTTAAATCAAATTTGCTTATCCAAATTTGAGTTTATCCCTTGTTCCTCTTCTTAGTTGCCTTTTATAACTATTTGTGACATTCCACCTCGACCCAAATTTCTTTTTATTGAGTGTGGTGACATACTCTAACATTAAGTTTTACATTTTTAAACTTGATTTAACTTTCATGGGGTTTTTAATTCTGTTTTACTTATGGGTTTCATTATGCTATTTGGGGTTCACATTAGGTGGAATGAGAGCTTTGGGCCATAAATCAGATTTGCTTGTCTAAATTTGAATTTTTCTCTTATTCTTCTTCTTAGCTACCCTTTATAACTTTTTGTGGCATTTCAACTCGACTCATTACTCCAAAATCTCTTCTTTATAGAGTGTAATGCCCATATCCTTCTTTATACCTTTGGTTCATGATCCTTTGCGCATTGGGTTTAGGTTTATACATTAAATTCCTATTCCTTTGAAGATTGGGTCTAGGTTTATACCTTAAGTTCTTGTTCCTTTGAGTATTTGGCCAAGGCTTTTGATGAGAACCTTAGAGATGATGGGTGGAAGGCTTCAAAGGATGCAAGAGGTCCATT
Organism: Bruguiera gymnorhiza; assembly: GCA_020883675.1. Classification (NCBI taxonomy): domain Eukaryota; kingdom Viridiplantae; phylum Streptophyta; class Magnoliopsida; order Malpighiales; family Rhizophoraceae; genus Bruguiera; species Bruguiera gymnorhiza. Next base: position 13,619 of record JAIRCJ010000261.1, read on the forward strand.
GCACATTCCAAAAGGCCCAACAAAATGAGCTAGAGCCAAAAAGATGAAACAAGCACTAAATGTGCTGATTAAGGACATTTAGGCCAACCCAATTACAAATGGTGCAAATTCAAGCTTGGAAGAAAGTCAAGGTCTTATTAATATGATTAGAGTAATTAATGGGCCAAGACAAAGTAATAGCATTCACTCCTAAATAGGAGTTTATCCTAAATGAGTGATTGTTATAAAAGTGAAAGTTTCTATGTAAGAATTTGTCCTAGATAGGAATTCCTCCTAATTAAGAATTTATCCTAAATAGGAATTTATGCCTTTTTAGGATTGCTATCTTAGCCTATAAATAGGCACCTCCCCCTAAAGTCTGGAACATCAAAAAACTTTGAGAGAAATAAAAAGTAAGAGTTTTCTCTTTTGGTTTTTTTGAGAACTAAAGAACTTATTAAGAAATACCTCTTCATATGGCGTTTAACTCAACTCATTATTCCCAATTCCCTTCTTTTCTATAATGTGACATCCATATCCTTCTTAAATATCTTAGGCATGTGTTCCTTTGAATGTTGGGTCTAGGGTTCGTGTTATTAAAGTTTGATTTAGCTTTCCTGGATATCCTTTGATTTCTTGTGTGTGTTGGGTCCTTAAGCCACATTTTTTAGGCTTTTTTGTGTTAGCTTTACTTTTGTTGAACTTGATTTAACTTTCATGAGGTTTTCAATTCCTTGTTTTGTTTGTAGTTTTCATTATGCTCCTTATACCACTAAGGCTCAACCCATAGCTATGGGATCGTGACATCTAGAAACCAATAAAAAGGGCTTATTAGAAAAAGCAATAACATAAGGAGTTGTCTAGTATTTTATGTTGAAAATGCTACTAAGGTAGAATGAGGAGTTCCAAGATTGGTCATTAATTATAAGTCTTTAAATAAGGTTTTAAGATGAATTAGGTATCCAATACCTAATAAAAAAGATTTATTGAATAAGATTTATGAAGTGAAGCATTTTCAAAATTTGACATGAAATTAGGATTTTGGCAAATCTAGATTCATAAAGAAAATAGGTATAAGATGACATTTACAGCTCCATTTGGGCATTATGAATGGAATGTAATGCCTTTTGGGTTAAAGAATGCACCCTTTGAATTTCAAAATATAATGAATGAAATATTTAATGCATATACAACATTTAGTATTGTTTATATTGATGACGTGTTATTATTTTCTAACATAATTGAACAACATTTTCTAACACAATGAGAGCTTTGGGCACACATACCACCTAATGAAAACCTTCAAAAGCACAATGAAACCCACAAAGAGTGCAATGAAACTCACAAGTAAAACAAAGAACTGAAAACCCCATGAAATTTAAATCAAGTTTAACAAGAGTAAAGCCTTGGCCAAATGCTCAAAGGAATGGGAACTTAAAGTATAAACTTATACCCAATGTTCAAAGGAATAGGAATTTAATGCATAAACCTAGGCCTAATGCCCAAAGGATCATGAACCAAAGGTATAAAGAAGGATATGGCATTACACTTACTAAAGAAGAAATTTGGGAGTGATGAGTCAAGTTGGAATGCCACAAAAAGTTATAAAGGGCATCAAAGAAGAAGAACATGAGAAAAACTCAAATTTAGATAAGCAAATCTGATTTAAGGCTCAAAGCTCTCATACCACCTAATGTGAACCCCAAAGAGTGCAATGAAACCCACAAGCAAAACAAGGAATTGAAAATCCTATGAAAGTTAAATCACGTTTAACAAAAGTAAAACCTTGGCCAAATGCTCAAAGGAACAAGAACTTAAGGTATAAACCTAGACCCAATGTTCAAAGGAAAAGAATTTTAATGTATAGACCTAGACCCAATGCTCAAAGAATCTTAAACCAAAGGTATAAAGAAGGATATGGGCATTACACTCTATAAAGAAAAAGATTTGAGAGTGCTAAGTTGAGTTGGAATGCAACAAAAAGTTATAAAAGGTAGCTAAGAAGTAAAACAAGAAAAAAAACTCAAAATTAGATAAGCAAATCTGATTTAAAGCCCAAAGCTCTCATGCCATCTAATATGAACCCCAAAGAGTGCAATGAAACCCACATGCAAAACAAGGAATTGAAAACCCCATGAAAGTTAAATCAAGTTTAACAAAAGTAAAACCTTGACCAAATGTTCAAAGGAATAGGAACTTAAGTTATAAACCTATACCTAATGTTCAAAAGGACATGAACTACTGGTATAAAGAAGGAGATAGGCACCACACTCCATAAAGAAGAGATTTGGGAGTGATGAGTTGACTTGGAATGCCACAAAAAGTTATAAAAGGCAGCTAAGAAGAAGAACAAGAGAAAAACTCAAATTTAGATAAGCAAATCTAATTTAGAGCCCAAAGCTCTCATACCACCTAAAGTGATGCCCAAAGAGCACAATAAAATCCATAAAAAGTGCAAGGAAACCCATAAGTAAAACAAGGAATTGAAAACCCCATGAATGTTAAATTAGGTTTAACAAAAGAAAAACCTTGGCTGAATGCTCAAAGGAACAGGAGTTTGTGGTATAAACCTTGATCCAATGTTTAAAGGTATACAAATTTAACATGTTGACCTAGACCCAATGCTTAAAGGATCATAAACCAAAGGTATAAAGAAGGATATGAGCATTACACTCTATAAAAAAGATATTTGGGAGTGATAAGTCGAGTTGAAATGCCACAAAAAGTTATAAAAGGCAGCTAAGAAGTAAAACAAGAGAAAATCTCAAATTTAGATAAGCAAATCTGATTTAAAGCCCAAAGCTCTCATATGACCTAATGTGAACCCTAAATATTGCAATGAAACCCACAAGCAAAATAAGGAATTCAAAACCTCATGAAAGTTAAATCAGGTTTAACAAAAGAAAAACTTTAACCCAATGTTCAAAGGAGCAGGAATTTAAGGTATAAAGCTAAACCCAATGTTTAAAGAAACAAGAATCTAAGGAATCAACCTAGAACCAATGTTCATGCTCATTTCAACATTAGGTCTAGGTTTATTCCTTAGTTCTTTCTCCTTTGAATGTTTAGGTTTATACCTTAAGTCTCAATTCCTTTCAACATTAGGTCAAGGTATTTCTTTTGTTAAGCCTAATTTAACTTTTGTAGGGTTTTGAATTCCTTGTTTTGCTACTTGGTTTCATTGTGCTTTTTCAAGTTCACATTAGGAGGTATTAGAGCTTTAGGCTTTAAATCAAATTTGCTTATCTAAATTTGGCTTTCTCTCTTATTCTTCATCTTAGCTGCCTTTATAACCTTTTGTGGCATTCCAGCTCAACTCATCACTTCCAAATGCCTTCTTTACTGAATGTGGTTCCCATATCCTTCTTTATACTTTTGGTTCATATTCCTTTGAACATTGAGTCAAGGTTTATTCCTTAGATTCCTATTCCTTTGAACATTGGGTTTAGCTTTACACCTTAAGTTCCAGTTTCTTTGAACATTAGGTCAAGGTTTTTCTTTCATTAAACCTGATTTAATTTTTGTGGGGTTTTGAATTCCTTGTTTTGATTATGGGTTTCATTGCACTCTTTTAGGTTCACATTAGGTGGTATGAGAGTTTTGGACTTTAAATCAGATTTGTTTATGCAAATTTGAGTTTATTTCCTCTTCCAAGCTGCTTATTATAACTTTATGTGACATTCCAACTCGACTTATCATTCCCAAATCTCTTCTTTTTGGACTGTGGTGCCCATCTCCTTCTTTATACCATTGGTTCTTGTTCCTTTGGACATTAGGTGTAGGTTTATACCTTAATTTCCTTTTCCTTTGAACATTGAGTCAAGCTTTTACTTTTGTTAAACCTGGTTTAACTTTCATGGGATTTTCAATTCAATGTTTTGCTTGTGGGTTTCATTCTGCACTTTGGGGTTCACATTAGGTGTATGAGAGCTTTAGGCTTGAAATTAGATTTGGTTATCTAAATTTGAGTTGTTCTCTTGTTCTTCTTTTTAGTTGCCTTTTACAACTTTTTGTGGCATTCCAATTCAACTCATCACTCCCAAATCTCTTATATATAGAGTGTGGTACCTATATCCTTCTTTATACCATTGGTTCAAGTTCTTTTAAACATTAGGTGTTGGTTTATATCGTAAGTTTCTATTCCTTTGAAAATTTTGGCAAGGTTTTACTTTTATTAAATCTGATTTAACTTTCATGATATTTTGAATTCCTTGTTTTGTGCATGTGTTTCATCACGCTATTTGGGATTGACATTAGGTGGCATGAGAGCTTTTGAATTTAAATTAGATTTGCTTATCTAAATTTTAGTTTTTCTCTTATTCTTCTTCTTAGATCTCTCTTAGAACTTTTTTATGGCATTCCAACTCTACTCATCACTCCCAAATATCTTCTTTATAGTGTCTAATGCCTATATCCTTCTTTATACCTTTGCTTCATGCTCCTTTCAACATTGGGCATAGGTTTATTCCTTAGATTCCTATTCCTTTGAACATTGGGTTAAGGTTTTTCTTTTGTTAAACCTGATTTAACTTTTGTGGGGTTTTAATTTCTTGTTTTCTGTATGGGTTTCATTCCACTCCTTCAGGTTCACATTAGGTGGTGTGAGAGCTTTGAACTTTAAATCGAATTTGCTTATCTAAATTTGAGTTTTTCCTCTGTTATTATTCTTAGCTGCCTTTTTTAAATTTTTGTGGCATTCCAACTCGACTCATCACCCCCAAATCTCTTCTTCGTGCAGTGTGGAGCCTATCTCCTTCTTTATACCATTGGTTCATGTTCCTTTGAACATTGGGTGTAGGTTTATACCTTAAATTCCTATTCTTCTAAGCATTGGGTCAAGGTTTTACTTTTGTTAAACCTGATTTAACTTTCATAAGGTTTTCAATTCCTTGCTTTGCTTATGGGTTTCATTACACTCTTTGGGGATCACCTTAGGTAGTAGGAGAGCTTTCGACTTTAGATCAGATTTGCTTATCTAAATTTGAGTTTCTCTCTTATTTTACTTCTTAGCTGCCTTGTTTAACTTTTTGTATCATTTCAACTCAACTCATCACTCCCAAATATCTTCTTTATAGACTGTAATGCCCATATCTTTTTTTATACCATTGGTTCATGATACTTTGAGCATTAGGTCTAGGTTTATAAAGTAAATTCCTATTCCTTTGAACATTGGTTCTAGGTTTATACTTTAAGTTCCTATTCCTTTGAACATTGGGTGAATGTTTTACTTTGGTTTAACCTAATTTAACATTCACAAGGTTTTCGATTCCTTGTTTTACTTGTGGATTTCATTGTGCTCTTTTGGGTTCATATTAGGTGGTATGAGAGCTTTAGGCTTTATATGAGATTTGCTCATCCAAATTTGAGTTTTTCTTGTGTTCTTCTTTTTAGCTGCCTTTTCTAACTTTTTGTGGCATTCCAACTCGACACATCACTCCCGAATCTCTTCTTTATGGAATATGGTGACCATCTCGTTCTTTATACCATTAGTTCATGTTCCTTTGAACATTGGGTGTAGGTTTATATCTTAAGTTCTTGTTCCTTTAAACATTGGGTCAAGGTTTTAATTTTGTTAAACCTAATTTAACTTTCTTGGAGTTTTCAATTCCTTGTTTTGCTTGCGGGTTTCATTGCATTCTTTGGAGTTCACATTAAGTAGAATGAGAGCCTTAGGCTTTAAATCAAATTTGCTTAATTAAAGTTGAGTTTTTCTCTTGCTCTTTTTCTTAGATTCCTTGCATAACTTTTTATGGCATTCTAACTCAAGTCATCACCCCCAAAACTCTTATTTTTAAAGTGTAATGCCCATATCCTTCTTTATACCCTTGGTTTATGATCCTTTGATCATTTGATCTATGTTTATACATTAGATTCTTGTTCCATTGAACATTGGGTCTAGGTTTATACTTGAAGTTCCTATTCCTTTAAGTTTTTGGCCAAGGTTTTGCTTTTGTTAAACTTGATTTAACTTTCATAGGGTTTTCCATTCCTTGTTTTGCTTATGGGTTTCATTATGCTCATTGTGGGTTTCATTGCACTCTTTAGGGTTCACATTAGACAGTATGAGAGCTTTAGTCTTTAAATCAGATTTGCTTGTCTAAATTTGAGTTTTCTCTTGTTCTTCTTCTTAGATGCCTTGTATAACTTTTTATGGCATTCCAACTCAACTCATCACTCCCAAATCTCTTCTTTATAAAGTATAATGCCCATATCCTTCTTTATACCTTTGGTTCATGATCCTTTGATCAGTGGGTCTATGTTTATACATTAGATTCTTGTTCCATTGAACATTGGGTTTATGTTTATACTTTAAGTTCTTGTTCCTTTGAGCATTGGGCCAAGGTTTTACTTTTCTTAAGCTTGATTTAATTTTCCTAGGGTTTTCAATTCCTTGTTTTGTTTATGGGTTTCATTGTACTCTTTGGGTTTCCCATTAGGTGGTATGAGAGCTTGAGCCTTTAAATTAGGTTTGCTTATCTAAATTTGAGTTTTTCTCTTGTTTTATTTTCTTAGCTGCCTTTCATAAATTTTTGTGGCATTCCAACTCGACCCATCGCTCCCAAATATATTCTTTATAGAGTGTAATGCCCATATCCTTTTTTATACCTTTGATTCATGCTCCTTTGAACATTGGGTCTAGGTTTATTCCTTAGATTCCTATTTCTTTCAACATTAGGTTTAGCTTTATATCTAAAGATTCAATTCCCTCAAGCATTGGGTCAAGTTTTTTTTTGTTAAACTTGATTTAATGATCGTGCAGTTTTGAACTCCTTGTTTTGTTTATGAGTTTCATTTTGCTCCTTTGGGTTCACGATGTCCCAAGTGGATTACCACTTAAAAGAGGAATTGAGCATCAAATTGATTTTATCCCTAGTGCATCCATCCCAAACTGACCAACATAGAGGAGTAATTCCAAGGAGACAAATGAGTTTCAAAGGCAGGTTGAGAAACTTATTTCGAAAGGATATATAAGGGAAAGCTTAAGTCCTTGTGCAGTTCTTGTCCTACTTATACCCAATAAAGATAAGACTTGGAGGATGTGTGTTGACTATTACACAATTAACAAAATCACTGAAAGGCACCCAATGAATCATGTTTTGCATCCATTCATTGGTAAATTTGTGGTTATGTAATTTGATAATATTTTGTTCTATATTAAAAGCTTAGAAGAGTATCTTGATCAGTTATATTCTATTTTAATTATTTAAAGTTCTAAGGAATTGTATATTAACTTCAAAAAATGTTCCTTTTGTACTAATCAGATCACATTTCTTAGTTATGTTGGGAGTGCTAAAGGTATTAAGGTTGATGAGGAAAAAGTTAGAGCAATTCATGATTGGCTTAATCCTATGTCAATTAGTGATGTGCATAGCTTTCATAATCTGGCTAATTTTTATATATGCTTTGTTAGGGGCTTTAGCACCATTATTGCACCACTAACTAAAGTTATCAAAAAGAACATGAGTTTTAAATGGGGTAGTAATCAAAACAAGGTTTTTAATTGTATTAAGGAAAAATTAAGTTTTGCACCCTTACTTGCCTTACCTGACTTTGCAAAAATATTTGAGATTAAGTGTGATGTTTCAAGGATTGGCATTAAAGCTATTTTGATGCAGGAAAAGCACCCAATTGCCTACTTTAGTGAAAAGCTAAGTGGAGTAAGTCTTAATTATCCTACTTATGATAAAGAGATGTATGCATTGATATGGGCTTCGGAGACATGGCAACATTACCTTTAGCCTAAGGAGTTTGTCATCCATACCGACCATGAATCCTTAAAGCACTTAAAGGGATAAGGAAAGTTGAACAAAAAACTTGCCAAGTGGATCAAATTCATTGAGACCTTTCCCTATATAATCAAATATAAATAAGGTAAGTAAAATGTGATAGCTAATGCATTATCTCACAAGTGTGCCCTTATCTTTACACTTATTGCAAAATTATTAGGATTTGAATATATTAAAGATTTATATGTGGAAGATCTTAACTTTGCTAATGTGTATGGAGAAGCCTCTGAGAAGTTTTATAGGCATGAGGGTTTCTTACTTAGGGAAAATTGTTTATGCATACCTATGAGCTCTTTAAGGGAGTTGGTTGTGAGAGAAGCTCGAGGGGGTGGTGTAATAGGTCATTTTGGAGTTAGGAAAACTCTAGATGTCCTAACTAAACATTTCCTTTGGCCACATATGAAATGAGATGTTGAGATAATATGTGAGAGATGCATAACATGCAAACAAACAGGCTAAATCTAAAGGTTTATCCCAAGGCTTGTATACCCCCTTACCCATATCTAACCATCACTGGGTTGATTTATCTATGGAAGTTTTATTAGTAGCATCGGGATCAAAAAGGTGTAAGGATTATGTATTTGTTGTTATTGATAGATTTTCAAAGATGGCACACTTCATCCCATGCCATAAAATTGATGATGCAAGTGCTGCACACCCTAACAGGCTGCCTTTTAAGGAGAAAATAATGACCCCAATAATGGTATCAAAGCCAACCCGACCCTGACTCCAGTGTCTCCCACCAAGCACTTCATGTGGAAGGAGTAGGCAGGGGGAGGCCCCAATTCTTGATGAGGACGTTGATGGATTCGGTGGGGGGCAAGTCCTTAGGTACAACCTAACTCCCACATCGGATAAGAAGAGGAGGATCTTAGGCCATATAAATATGGGTACTACACACCATAATAGGCTGCCTTTTAGGGAGAAAGTAATGACCCCATGATAGTGGTATTAGAGCTGACCTAACCCCAACTCCGGTGTCTTCTGCCAAGCACTTCATATGGAAGGAGTAGATAGGGGGAGGCCCCAATTCTCAATGAGGGCATCAATGGATTCAGGGGGGGCATGTCCTTAGGTACTACCTGACTCCTATATCATATAGGAAGAGGGAGATCCTAAGCCATATAAACATAGGTGTTGCATACCTTAACAGGCTGCCTTTTAGGGAGAAAGTAATTACCTCGTTACAATGGTATCAGGGTCGACCCAACCTCAACTCCAGTGTCTCCTGCCAAGCACTTCATGTGGAAGGAGTAGGCAAGGGGAGGCCCTGATTCTTAATGAGGACATTGATGGATTCGGTGGGGGGCAGGTCCCTCCTTGATCTAATGGTGGATATCACATCCCTTCAACTTCCTATCTACATACATTTATCAGCATTTATTACATGGCTGGTTCCAATGTATTGCCCTTCCCTAGGAGCCTTCTACATTCATAGTATTGCCCTTCCCTAGGAGGTGCCTACATTCAACGTATTGTCCACCCCTAGGTGCAAAGGACCATGACATTCTCCCCCACCTAATCAGACGATGCCTTCGTTGCTTCTTGAGCGTGGTATGTGTTAATCTCCTTCTTGAACTACCAAAGAGTTTTAGTAGGTTCCCAACTAGCTTCACTTTCTAGAAGACCCTTCCACTAAATAAAGTATTCATGCCTCAGCGTACAATACTGCTTCCACATGACCTGATCTGCCACTATGGATTCGACTTCTCGGTCATATGAAGTTTTCACTTCAAGGGGTGCTCGCTGTGACTCCCCTCGATCTGGATCTTCCTCGTCTACATGGTAAGGTTTAAGCATACTCACATGGAAAACTGGATGTACCTTTAATTTTGGTGGCTGCTCCAGCTTGTATGCGACCTTCCTGACCCGTTGTATCACTCAAAATGGCCCTTCGTAGCTATGGATCAGCCCTTGTGCACATCCTTGTACCAAAGAATGGCATGTAGTTTGGCTAGCACCAAATCCTTAACTTGGAACTCCATATGTCGTCGCTTTTTATCAGCCCACTTATTCATGCATTTAGAGGCTTTACATAGACATGCCCTTGCTAAGTTCGTTTGTTCTTGTCAATCCTTGTCAAATTTGTATGCAGGTGGGCTATTTCCCTGATAGCCCGATGCAACCGCACTTGGAGTTTGTGGTTGTTGCCCATTCATGATCTTGAATGAACTCTAGTTGGTAGACTCACTTCACTACAAGTTGTAGGAGAATTGGGCTATGTCAATCAACTTTGCCTAATTTGTCTGCGTTGTGCTCACATAGTGTTGAAGATAAATCTCCAAGAGTGCATTGACCCACTTGGTTTGACTATCAATTTGGGGGTGTAGGCTCGTAGAGAGATTCAACTCCGACCCCAACAGCTTAAGCAATTCAGACCATAAATTCCCAATGATCCGAGGGTTACGATCACTCATGATCATTTGTGGAACTCCCCAGTACTTGACCACATGCTTCATGAATAACTTGGCTGCCTCCTTAGCTGGGCAATCCTTTATTGCTGGCACAAATTTTGCATACTTGGAGAATCTCTCCACCACTACCATAAGAGTTTGACATCCTTCAAACTTAGGCAAGTTTACTATGAAGTCCATGGAAACACTCTCCTATGGATGAATTAGGATAGGAAGTGGCTCCAGGAGCCCTGGCGACAAATGTTGTTCAAGTTTGTCTTATTGGCAAACAAGACAGGTCTTTACATACACTTCAACGTCATCCCGCATTTAAGGCTAGTAGTATTGATCTTTGATAAGGGCCAAGGTGCGGTGGATCCCTAGATGACCCACCCACTTTGAATCATGGCACTCATGCAACACCTTTTTCCTTAACTCCCATGGAGTGGCATATATATAATCATCGCCCTTTTGTATATAAAAGATTGTCCTCACACCAAAACCATTGGGTCTTGCCCTTTTGTGCATACCCAATGAGAGTTTGAGCCTTCTGATCATGTTTGAGCCCCTCCTTGATGTGGTCGATCCATAAATAGCTAGGTCGACTCACTGTGTTTGCTAGCTCCATCTTCCTACTAAAGGCATCAGCTACGGAGTTAGCCTTCCCTAGCTTGTACTCCATCACATAGTCAAATTCTGCTAAAATATCCTGCCACTAAGCTTGCTTCGGACTTAGCTTCTTTTGGGTCTGAAAATAACTTGTGGCCACATTGTCCATCCTTACAACGAATTTAGACCCTAGGACATAATGCCTCCATGTCCGAGGCAATGGACCACTACAATCATCTCCTTCTCTTAAACAATATACCTTCACTCGGCATTGTTCAACTTCCATGACTCATATGCCACTGGATGTCCTTCCTGCATAAAAATACCACCAATAGCATAATCTGATGTGTTAGTTTCTAGCTCAAAAGGTTTAGTGTGATCGGGCAACACCAGCACTGGCTTCTTAGTCATAACTTGCTTCAATCGATCAAACGCCCTTTAGCATGGAATCCATCCATTCCCTCTAGCATCAATCTGTCCATTCACCATTAGTGGCATGGTGATGTTTGAGTAGTTCCGAACAAAACACTGATAGTAGTTGGTGAGGTCAAGGAACGATCTCAACTCCGTCACTTTCATTGGCAGCTCCCATTCAATGATGGCTTAGATCTTCACTGTCTCTATTTGTACTTGTCTACCCTCGACCATGTGCCCTAATAATGGGACTTCCTTTTGGGCAAAAGCACATTTCTCGCGTTTGATGTATAAGTCATTTTTGCGCAAGACTTGGAAGACTTGTCGTAAGTGCTTGATGTGCTCCTCGAGTGTCTAGCTATACACAACAATGTCATCTAGGTAAATCACTACAAAATGATCTAGGAATGGGTGCAATACCTTGTTCATAAGAGTGAAGAATGTGGCCAGAGCATTGGTTAGGCTGAATGGAATGATGAGGAACTCATAGGAACCATAACGCATCACACATGTTATCTTTGGCTCATTCCCTTCAGCAATCCGGACTTGATAATAACCTGACTGAAGATCAAGCTTGGTGAACCAACGTGCTCCACCAAGTTGATCGAAGAGATCTGCAATGAGTGGGATTGGGTACTTATTTTTTATGGTCAGCTTGTTCAGCGCCCAATAATCTATGCACATCTGTAGTGACCTGTCGTGCTTCTTCTAAAATAGGATAGGAGCACCGAATGGAGCCTTAGATGGTCGAATGTACCCAGCATCAAGCAACCCCTTCAACTGTTTCCTCAGTTCTTCCAATTCAGGGGGCGCCATGTGATTCGGTGCCATGGCGGGTGGTTGAGCGTTAGGCACTAGCTCGATCTAATGATCCATTTCTTTTTGAGGTGGAAGCTTCTTGGGCAACTCAGGAGGCATCACGTCCTTGAATGAATCAAGGACTTGGTTTACTGCTGTCAGGACTTTGCTCTCTTCACCCTTGCTGTCCTCGATCCTCAAGGTTGCTAGGATGGTCACCTCACCCTTATTTGCTCCTTTAGTGAGTTGCATTGCTGAGATCGCCTTCCAATCACGGTCCGACTTACAATGGACCGGAATCATGCATTGACACCATTTGTTTAGCACACAAATACACTCAGAAAAGGACAATATAACTGCATGGATTCTGTCCAGAAATTTCAACCCAATGACAAAGTCTTAGTCATCAAGGGGAATCACCTCAAGGGTCTCCTAGCTTCTCCATTGCCCAATATGCAGCTCCACATCCCTAGCAATCCCAATAGTAGGGACCTCCTAAGAGTTGACAGTTTTGAGCCACCTGGCTCCTTTCTCAACCTGAAGGTTAAGTTTCTTTGTAGGAAGGACATCCAGTGGCATATGAGTCATGCAAGTTGAATGATACTGAGTGACAGTATACCGTTCAAAAGAAGGAGATGATTGCAGTGGTCCATTACCTATGGACGTGGAGGCATTATCTCCTAGGGTCTAAGTTCGTTGTAAGGACGGACAACATGGCCACAAGTTATTTTCAAACCCATAAGAAGTTAAGTCCGAAGCAAGCTTGGTGGCAGGATTTTCTAGTAGAAAGCAATATGGCTGAAATAGTATGTTTACATGGCATGCCACGGAGCATTGTTTTAGATTGGGATACAAAGTTCTTAAGTTACTTCTAGAAGACTTTGTGGGGTAAGTTAGGTATTAAGTTATTGTTTTCAACTACTTGTCATCCATAAATGGATGGGCAAACTCTTTCTATTATTTTGTGTGATATTATTTGAATGAATTTGAAAACATGGGAAGATTGTTTACCGCATGAAGTTTGCATATAATAGGAGTGTTCATTCTGCTACTTGTTACTCTCCATTTAAAATTAATTGTATATGGTTTTAATTTGTTGACTCCTTTAGATTCAGTACCTATACCTACTGATAAGTATGCTAGTTTAAATGGTGAACGCAAGGCTGAAATGGTGAAGAAATTTCATGAGAAACAACATATTGAAAAACGAACTCAGTAATGTGCATCTCATGTCAATAAGGGGCGAAAGAATGTGGTGTTTGAACCTAGTGATTGAGTTTGGGTGCATATGTGCAAAGAACAGTTCGTAGCTTAGGGACGTTTAATGCTATAACCTAGAGGAGATGGTCCATTTCTAGTTATAGCACAAATTAATTGCAATGCTTATAAGTTGGACCTCTCCAGTGAGTATAAAATGAGTGCAACATTTAATGTTTAGGATCTTTCCCCTTTTGATGTCGGTGATGATTCAAGAATGAATCCTTTTGAGGAAAAGGGGAATGAAGAGAACCTTAGAGATGATGGGTGCAAAGTTTTAAAGGATGCAAGAGGTCTATTGCATATTTTAGAAGACCCAATAATATGAGTTAGAACCAAAAAAAATGAAATAAGTACTAAATGGGCTGATTGAGGACATTCGGGCCTACACAACTACAAATGATGCAAATTCAAGTTTGAAAGAGAGTCAAAACCTTATTAATATGATTAGAGTACTTCATGAGCCAAGACAAATAATAACATTCACTTCTAAATAATAGGTTATCCTAAATAAGTGATTTTATAAAAGTGAGTTTTCTACGTAAGAATTTTTCCTACATAGAAATTCCTCATAAATAAAAATTTATTCTAAATAGAAATTTAAGGAATAAACTTAAACCCAATGTTGAGAGGAACATGAACCAAAGTTATCAGGAAGGATATAGCGACCACAATTTATAAAGAAGAGATTTGGGACTAATGAGTGGAGTTAGAATATCACAACAAGTCATAAAAGGCAGCTAAGAAGAAGAACATAGGAAAAACTAAAATTTAGATAAGCAAATCTGAGTTAAAGCACCAAGCTCTCATACCACTTATTGTGAACCCCCAAGAGAGCAATGAAACCTATAAGCAAAACAAGGAATTGAAAATCCAATGAATGTTAAATTAGATTTAGCAAAAGTAAAACCTTGATCCAATGTTTAGAAGAATAGGAACTTAAGGTATAAACCTGAACCCAATGTTCAAAAGAACATGAACCAATGTTATACAGAAGGAGATTGGCACCACACTCCATAAAGAAGAAATTTGGGAGTGATGAATCAAGTTGAAATGCCATGAAAAGTTATAAAAGGAAGCTAAGAAGAAGACAAGAGAAAAACTCAAATTTAGATAAGCAAATCTGATTTAAAGCCCAAAGCCTTCATACCACCTAATGGGAACCCAAAGAGTGCAATGAAACCCACAAAGAGCGCAACAAAGCAAACAAGCAGAATAATGAATTGAAAACCCTATTAAAGTTAATTAGGTTTAACAAAAGTAAAACCTTGACCTATCTTTAAAGGAATAGGAACATAAGGTTTAAACCTAGAGCCAATGTCCAAAGGAACATGAATTAATGGTATAAAAATGGACATGGGCACCACACTCCATAAAGAAGAGACTTGGGAGTTATAAGTTGAATTAGAATGCCATAAAAAGTTTTAAAAGGCAGCTAAGAAGAAGAACAAAAAAGCTCAAAAATAGATAATCAAATCTGATTTGTAGCCCAAAACTCTCATACCACCTATTGTAAACCCCAAAGAGAGCAATGAAAACCATAAGCAAAACAAGGAATCAAAAACCCCATTAAAGTTAATTAGGTTTAACAAAAGTAAAACCTTGACACAATGTTCAAAGGAATAGGAACATAAGGTTTAAAACTAGAGCGAATGTTCAAGGGAACATGAAGTAATGGTATAAAGATGGAGATGGGCACCTCACTCCATAAAGAAGAGGCTTAGGAGTTATAAGTCAAGTTGGAATGCCATAAAAAGTTATAAAAGGCAGCTAAGAAGAAGAACAAGAAAAAAACTCAAAAATAGATAATCAAATTTAATTTATAACCCAAAGCTCTCATTCCACCTAATGTGAACCCCAAAGAGAGCAATGAAACCCATAAGCAAAATAAGGAAACAAAAGCCTTATTAAAGTTAAATTAGGTTTAACAAAAGTAAAACCTTGGCCAAATGTTCAAAAGAATAGGAACTTAAGGTATGAACCTAAAGCCAATGTTCAAAGGAACATGAACTAAAGTTATTACGAAGGATATGGGCACCATAATCCATAAAGAAGAGATTTGGGTGTGATGAGTTGAGTTGGAATGCCACAAAAATTCATAAAAGGCAAGGTTTAACAAAAACCTAATTAAGGTTAAATCAGGTTTAACAAAAGTAAAACCTTGACCCAATGTTTAAAGGAATATGAACCAAAGTTAAGAAGAAGAATATAGGCACCACAGTCCATAAAGAAGAGATTTGGGAGTGATGAGTTGAGCTAGAATACCACAAAAAGTCATAAAAGGCAACTTAGAAGAAGAATAAACGAAAAACTCAAACTTAGATAAGCAATGGAACCCACAAACAAAATAGGGAGTCAAAAACCTAATGAAAGTTAAATCAAGTTTAACAAAAGTAAAACGTAGACCTAGTGTTCTAAAGAATAGGAACTTAAGGTATAAACCTAAACCCAATATTCAAAGGAACATGAACCAAATTTATCAAGAAGGATATGAGCACCACAATCCATAAAGAAGAGATTTGGGAGTGATGAGTCAAGTTGGAATGCCATAAAAAGGTCATAAAAGGCAACTTAGAAGAAGAACAAGGGAAAAACTCAAACTTAGATAAGCAAATCTGATTTAAAGTCTAAACCTCTCATACCACCTAATGTAAACCCCAAAAAGCACAATGAAATCTACAAAGAGAGCAATGAAACCCATAAGTAAAACAAGAAATTTGAAACCCCATGAAAGTTAAATATAGTTTACTAAAAATAAAATCTTGATCCAATGTTCAAAGGAACAGGAACTCAAAGGAACATGAACCAATAGTATAAAGAAGGAAATGGGCACCACACTAAATAAAGAAGAGATTTAAGAGTGATGAGCCGAACTGGAATGCTACAAAAAGTTATTAAAGGTAGCTAAGAAGAACAACAAGAGAAACACACAAATTTAGATATAGAAATCTGATTTAAAGTTCAAAGCTCTCCTACCAACAAATGTGAACCTAAAAGAGCACAATGAAATGCATGAGCAAAATAAGGAATTCAAAACCCCATGATAGTGAAATTTGGTTTAACAAAAGTAAAACCTTGGCCAAATGTTCAAAGGAATACAAACTTAAGTTATAAACCTACACCCAATATTCAAAAGAGCATCAACCAATGGTATAAAGAAGGACATGGACACCACAATCCATAAAGAAGAGATTTGGGAGTGATGAGTTGAGTTGGAATGCCATAAAGAGTTATAAAAGACAATTAAGAAGAAGAACAAGAGAAAACCTCAAATTTATATAAGTAAATCTGATTTAAAGCCCAAACTCTCATACCACCTAATGTGAAACCCAAATAGAGCAATGAAGCCCACAAGTAAAACAAGAAATTGAAAACCCCATGAAACTGAAATTAGGTTTAACAGAATTAAATCCTTAACCTAATGTTCAATGGAATAGGAACTTAAGGTATAAACAGAAACCCAATGTTCAAAGGAACATAAAGTAAAGTTATAAAAAAGGATATGGGCACCACAGTCCATAATGAAGGGATTTGGGAGTGTTGAGTCAAGTTGGAATGCCATAAAAAGTTACAAAAGGCAGCTATAAAGATGAACAAGAGAAAAACTGAAATTTAGATAACCAAATCTGATTTAAAGCCCAAAACTCTCATACCACCTAATATGAACCCCAAATAGTGCAATGAAACCCGCAAAAGGTGCAATAAAGCCCACAAGCAAAATAAGGATTGAAAATGCCAAGAAAGTTAAATCATGTTTAACAAAAGTAAAACCTTGACCCAATGTTTAAATGAGCAGGAACTTAAGGTATAAACCTAGAGCCAATATCCCAGGGAACATGAACCAAAGGTATAAAGAAAGATATGGGCACCACAATCTAGAAAGAAGAGATTTGGGAGTGATGAGTCGCGTTGGAATGCCACAAAAAGTTATAAAAGGTAGCAAAGAAGAAGAACACAGGAAAAACTAGATACTTCTCTCCCTCACTTTTACCTTCCAATGATGGCACAGAATCATCATCTGATTCACTTGCAGTTTTAACATCACTATTACCTCTTAAGACCATTGCATGCTTATTTGGACATTAAGATGTAATATAACCCCTTCCCAAACACTTAAAAACATTTAACATCTCTATTTCTACTTGGTTGGGGATTAGAATTGCTTGCCTTCTTACTAGAACCCACATTCTTGCTCTTGGATAGCTTGGCTTTGGACTTGTAATCAGCCTTCTCATCCCTTTTACTCTAATTCAACTTCCAAGATGAGATAGAACTTGAATTTTGCCCAAACCATGTGGAACCCTTTGTTTAAGTTTCCTTTCAACATTATTACCACTTAACCAAGTTTACTATTTCTTTATTAGCCCTTGCATAAATCAAGCCATGGTTACCTCTCTAATCTTTTTCTACATTCGCCATTATCATGGTGTGTTGAATGAGTCCTTGCAGCTTTTGGTACAATTCCCTGTAATAGCAATTAAGGACGAACCTCCTTCTCATTATAGCCTTCATCTCCTCTCATGTATCAATGGGCCACTCTTGATTCCTTCTCTTAGTCAAAATTAGTTAATCCCACTAAATAATTGCATAATTAGTAAAGTCAATGGCAGCAAGCTTGATGTGAAAAACCCCAAAAAGACATGGCTTAGAGACCTAACACACATAAGGAATCAAAAAATATCTAGGAAAGCTAAATTAGATAGTAATAACACAAACCTTATACCTAACATTCAAAGAAACATAAACCTAAGGTATATAAGAATGATATGGACACCACACTCCAGGAAAGAAAGGAATTGAGAGTGATAAGTTGAGTTGAACACCAAAAGAACAGACATTTTTTGATAAGTTCTTCAATTCTCAAAAGAACCAAAGGAGAAAACCCTTACTTTTTATTTCACTCAAAATTGTTTGACCTTTTAGAGCTTACAAGGAGGTGCCTATTTATAGGCTAAGATAGCAATCCTAAAGAGGTATAAATTCCTATTTAGGACAAATCCTTATTTAGAAGTAATTCCTATCTAGGACAAATTTTTACACAGAAAACTTTCACTTTTATACAATTACTTATTTAGGATAAACTCTTTATTTAGGAATGAATGTTATTACTTAGTCTTATCCCATTAAGTACTTCAATCATATTAATAAGGCCTTGATACTCTTCCAAGCTTGAATTCGCACCATTAGTAGCTAGGTTGGCCTAAATGTCCTCAATCAGCCCATTTAGTGTTTCTTTCATCTTTCTTTCTCTAGCTCATGTTATTGGGCCTTCTAGAATGTGCAATGGACTTCTTGCATTCTTTAAAGCCTTCCACCCATCATTTTTAAGGTTCTCGTCATTCCCTCTTTCCTTAAAAGGATTCATCCTTGAATCATCACCTATATCAAATGGGGAAATATCACAAACATTAAATGTTGCATTGACATTATACTCACCAAGAAGGTCTAACTCATAAGCATTGTCATTAATTCGTGTTACAACTTAAAATGGACCATCTCCTCTAGGGTGTAGCTTTAAACACCTCTAAGTTGGGAATTGTTCCTTGTGCATGTACACCCAGACCTAATCACCAAGTTTAAACACCACCTTCATTTATCCTTTGTTGACATAAGATGTATGTTACTTAGTTCATTTTTCAACATGTCATTACACCTTCTCATGCAATTTTTTCACCATGTCAACCTTGCATTCACCATTTAAGCTAGCATACTCATTGATAGGAATAGGCACCAAATCAAAAGGAGTCAATGAATTAAAACCATATACAATTTTAAATGGAGAGTAACTAGTAGTAGAATAAACACTCCTATTATATACAAACTCAACACATGGTAAACAATCTTCCCATGTTTTCAAATTCATTTGAATAATAGCATGCAAAAGAGTAGGAAGAGTTCAATTAACCACCTTAGTCTGCTCATCAATTTATGGATAACAAGTAGTTGAAAACAATAGCTTAGTACCTAACTTACCCTACAAAGTCTTGCAGAATAAAGTCTTCCAGAAGTAACTTAAGAACTTTGTATTCTGATCTAAAACAATGCTTCGTGGCATGCCATGCAAAAGTACTACTTCTCTAAAAAATAAGTTAGTCACATTGCTTGCATCATTAGTTTTATGGCATAGGATGCAGTGTGCCATCTTTGAAAATCTATCAATAACAACAAATACAAAATCCCTACCCCTTTTTGATCATGGCAACCCTAGTACAAAGTCCATAGATAAATCAACCTAGGGATGGCTAAGTATGGGTAAAGAGGTATACAAACCACAGGGTAAAACTCTAAATTTAGCCTGTATGCATGTTATGCATTTCTCACATACCCTTTCAACATCTCATTTCATACGTGGCCAAAAGAAATGTTCAGTTAAGACATCTAGGGTTTTCCTAACTCTAAAATGACCCGTTAGACCACCCACATGAGCTTCTCTCACAACCAACTCCCTCAAAGAACTCATAGGCATGCATAAATGATTTCCCCTAAATAAGAAACCTTTATACTTATAAAACTTCTCAAAGGCTAACTTCTCACATACTCTATACACATTAGCAAAGTTAGGATCTTGCACATATAAATCTTTAATATATTCAAATCCTAATAGTTTTGCAATTAATGTAGAGATGAGGCATACTTGCAAGATAATGTGTCAACTACCACATTTTCCTTACCTTATTTATATTTGATGATGTAAGGAAAGGTCTCAATGAATTCAATCCACTTGGCTTGTCTTTTGTTCAAATTTTCTTGTCCCTTTAAGTGCTTTAAGGATTTATGGTTGGTATGGAATACATCTTCAAATTCCTACAAAAGGGAAATAACAACACTAGACAAAGACGGGTCAAACTTGTTAGTGTTAAAATAAGCCTCTTTGTACAAAGTATGATCATAGGTTGTTTGGTATAAATTGATCTTTTGACGTCACTTTCTTTTACATAGAAACTTTCTGTTTTCTTCTCTCTCTCTTGTGTCCTTATGTTTTCTTCCCTCATTTCTCTTTTTTAAATCTCTCTTTTTTGTTCACTCTAATTTTTAATCCTTATCTAATCCTCATAAGCTTGTTGAGGTGATAATGATACAAGAGTGACAGGTTTTTTTATTCATTACAAAGGAATATCGATTCTTGATGCCATCATGCATAACTCGCTCGTCAAATTGCCATGGCCTAGGATGCTTCTTATTAGGTAAATTTAGCTTTTCAACCATAGTTGTGCTAGCAACATTAGTGCAACACCCACCATCAATAATCATACTACTTACCTTATCTTTGATAAGACACCTCGTCTGAAAGATGTTATCTCATTGTACCTCATTTTCTTCCTTCCCTTACACATTCAATACTTGCCTTATGATAAGAGCTACTCCATTAATTGGATGCTCCTCTCCATCACTTTCACTCTTTGATGATGGCATAGAATTATCATCTAATTTACTTGTAGTTTCAACATCACTATTACCTCTCAGCATCATTGTACACTTATTTGGACATTGAGATGTAATATGACCCCTGCCCAAACACTTCAAACATTTAACATCTCTATTTCTACTTGGTTGGGTGTCAGAATTACCTACCTCCTTGCTAAAACCCACATTCTTATGCTTAGATAGCTTAGCTTTGGAGTTATAATCAGCCTTCTCATCCCTTTTCCTCCAATTTGACTTCCAAGATGAGGAAAAACCCAAATTCTGCCTAAACCATGTGGAACCCTTTTGTTTAAGTTGTCTTTCAACTTTCATTACCATGTGTATCGTATCTTCTAATTCCACATAGTGTTGCAATTCAACCACATTGGCTATATGTCTATTTAGCCCTTGTAGAAATCGAGCCATGGTTGCCTCTCTATCTTCTTCTACATTCTCCCTAATCATGGCAATCTCCATCTCGTTGTAGTAGTCCTCCACACTTTTGGTGCCTTAAGTGAGCCATTACAACCTTTAGTATAACTCCTTATAATAGTGATTAAGGACAAACCTCCTCCTCATGATAGCTTTCATCTTCTCCTATGTATCGATAAGCTACTCACGATTCCTTCTCCTAGACAAAACAAGTTGATCCCACCAAATAATAGCATAATCAGTAACTTCAATGACAACAAGCTTTACCTTTTTTTCCTCAAAATAGTTATGGTAGTTAAAAACCAATTCAACCTTCTTTTCCCATTCTAGGTACACATCAGGATCATTCTTACCTTAGAATGGAGGAATTGTCATTTTAATACTACCCAAATCATAACCATAGGTGCCTTACCTCCCAAAATCTCTCTAATCCCTTCTATTATTAGCAATTATAACCATAATAGTTTGATAGTCAAATTCATATCTTCTACATCATCTTTATGGTCATAAGCTTGTCTTAATTGCCTTTTTGTAGTGGGAGCCTCATAATCCCTATGCCTTCTTTGCAACTCTAATATTATAGTAGCTTATTCCTCCATCCTCTCCCTTATATCATCAAATCTGGTATTCATGCACTCAAATTGTTGTTACATAGCTTTGATCATGAAGGACACATCACTAACTCCCTTTTGAGCTGCATTTTTGTTTGTGGAAGTCATAGTATTACTTATACACAAATGATTAGGATGCCTCACATAACACTCCCTCATATGTTTCACTTTAAAGAAAAAGGTGTCACATTCCCTCATGTTTACACTTTTTATGCCTTTTTCTTAATATGAACTTGCACTCTTACCCTTTACCACTTAAATTTCCCCTTTTAGTTCTTTAAAGAACTAAACAAGCTAAATCAAGAGGATTGATTTTGAATAAAATGAGATAAATGGTGTATAATTGAACTGATTGGAGAACAAGGAGTTAAAAAAAGAAAGAAAAAGAAAAAGGATATCATGGCAAATGAATTTAATGAACTAAACTCACAAAAATCAGAAAAGGGGGTTAAACCTAGAGGACAAACTTGAATGACATAACAAGAAAATAGATGGTAAAATTGGAGTTGAGTAAGAAAATTGTATTATTATTATGGCCAATATGATCAAATTGTTTAACTTTTCTCAATAACTTGAATTTGATACCTTTTTTTTTTCCTCTTTTTTTCATTCCTCTTTTTTTTTTTGGCTCAACACAAAACAACAATAGAATACTTGGAAATAGCTATTGGAATTGAAACTAGCATGCTTTTGATAGTTATGATCTCAAACAAACAAGTAAAGTGAGAAGGGTTGCAAAAGAATAGATTAGTGCATTTGAATGGTTATGTGCTTAATAGACAAACTAAACAAAAATAAATAAATCACAAGGTAGCAAATTGTTAGTAGTTCTACCCAAATCATGATCATAAATGCCTTGCTTCCTAAAATCTCTCTGATCCCTTCTATTGTTAGTAGTTCTAACTATAGTAGTTTGATTGCCAAATTCATCATCTTCATGGTCATAGGCTCATCGCAATTGCCTTCTTGTATTAGAAGCCTTATAGTCCCCATGCCTCCTTATCAACTTTGTTATTGTATTAGCTTGCTTCTTCATCCTCTCCCTCATATCATCAAATTTGGTATTCATGTGCTCAAATTGTTGTTACATAGCTTTGATCATAATGGACACATCACTAACTCCCTCCTGAGCTGCACCTTTGTCTATTGAAGTCATGGTATTACTTTTACAAAAAATGATTAGGATACCTTACAAAACACACTTTCAAGTGTTTCACTTAAAAGAAAAGGTGTCACACACCCTCGTGTTTAAACTTTTTATGGTTTTTTCTTAATATAAACTTGCACTTTTTCCTTTTACCACTAAAATTTACCTTTTCAACTCTTTAAAGAACTAAACAAGCTAAATCAAGAGGATTAATTTTGAACAAAATAAGATAATGTTGTGAAATTGAACTAATTGGAGAACAAGATGTTGAAAGGAAAATGAAAAAGGATATCAAGGCAAAAAAATTTAATGAACTAAACTCACAAAAATTAGGATAAGGGGTTTGAGCGTAGAGGACAAATGTGGATGACATAATAGGAAAATAAATGGTAGAATTGGAGTTGAGTAAGAAAACTATATTATTATTGTGGCCAATATGACCAAACTATTTAACTTTTATGAATAACTTGAATTCGATGCCTCTTTTTTGTCCCTCCTTTTTTTTCATTCCTTTTTTTTTCTCATCACAAAACAATAGTAGAATACTTAGAGGCAGCAATTATAATTGAAATTAGCACATTTTTTATAGTTATGATCTCAAATAAATAAGCAAAGTGAGAAGGGTTGCAAACTAAATAGAAACAAATAAATCATAAGGTAGCAAATTGAAGAAATAGGTGATCCAACTTGATTTAGAACCAAGCTTTGATACCAACTAATGAGGAAAAGCCTTAAAAGATGTGGCTTAAAGGCCTAATGCACACAAGGAATCAAAGAATATCTAGGAAAGTTAAATCCAACTGTAATAACACAAACCATAGACCTAACATTCAAAGAAACATGAACCTAGGATATTTAAGAAGGATATGAATGCCACACTCCAAAAAAGAAAGGAATTAGGAATGATAAGTCAAGTTGAATGCTACAAGAAGAGGTACCTCTTGATAAGTTCTTTAGTTCTCGAAAGAACTAGAGGAGAAAACTTTTGCTTATTATTTCATTCAAAATTGTTTGATTTTGTAGAGCTTACAAAGAGGTGCCCATTTATAGGCTAAGATAGTAATCCTAAAGAGGCATAAATTTCTATTTAGAACAAATCCTTATTGTGGACAAACTCCTATTTAAGACAAACTTTTTACAAAAAACTTCCACTTTTATAACTAACAATCACTTATTTAGGATAAACTCTTATTTAAGAGTGAATGTTATTACTTAGTCTTGGCCCATTAAGTACTCCAATCATATTAATAAGGCCTTGACTCTCTTTCAAGTTTGAATTTGCACCATTTGTAACTTGGTTGGCCTAAATGTCTTAAATCAGCCCATTACGTGCTTCTTTCATCTTTTTGCCTCTAGCTTGTGTTATTAGGCCTTTTGGAATGTGCAATGGACCTCTTGCATCCTTTGAAGACTTCCAAGCATCATCTCTAAGCTTCTCATTAACTTGCTCCACTCGTTTGATAACACGTAGATGCACCAAGTTGAAAGCAACCAAAAGCACCTTAACAATGATGATGTTATGCAAGATTCCAAACACCCATATGAGTTGCAAAGTCAACTGTTAGTGAGTAAAGAAGGATTCTTAGCTCCTTTATAACCTTTATCTAATGCATCTATTCAACTATTTTGAAAGCATTTGGATGAGAAAGAGCTAAATGAGGCAGTTCTTTAGATTTAAGTTTTATCTTCTTAATTGCTTTTGTATGTTCATCCATCCATTCAAGAGGATTTTTCTTTAATCTTTCAAATAAAGATGAAGTTTTTTCAAACTAGGGTTAAGTTCCTTGGTCACTTCATAAAAAATGGTACAATTATTCCTATTGATCAAGCAATTGAGTTTGTTATAAATTCCCAAATGAAATTAGGAAAAAGCAACAATTGCAGAGGTTTTTAAGATGTTTGAATTATAATTCAGATTTTATAAAGAATTAGCTTATGATGCTAAGCCTTTATTTGAAAGGTTAAAGAGAAATCCTCCTTAATGGATAGATGTACATACAAAGGTGGTTAAGAAAATAAAACAATGTTCAAAGAAACAAGAACTTAAGGAATAAATGTACACCTAATGTTCAAAGGAATAGGGATCTAAGGTATAAACTTAGGCATAATGTTCAAAGGAACATGAACCAAAGGTATAAAGAAGGATATGGGCACCACAATCCATAAAGAAGAGATTTAAGAGTGATGAATCGAGTTGGAATGCTGCAAAAAGTTATAAAAGGCAACCAATAAGAAGAACAAGAGAAAACTCTAGTAAACATTTTATAACATTGGGCCTAAAAAGCACCCTTTTTAGTGATGGGGAAAAGTTTTTATTAAGGTTACCTACCTTATTTTCTAAAAGAGTCAAAAAAAAGATTAAAATCTTATCGTGGAGGAGTTATTGGTTACTCCAAATATACATATGGTGAGCTAATGGCTAAAATAGTAGCCAAAAGAGTTAAACTTTATAATGAAATAAAACTGCATAGATAGTTGTAGAAAGAAAAAGCCCAGGGCAAAAGGGCCTTAAGAGACTTTTGTGAATAGATAGGTTATCCATCCATGAAGTTTCCAAGAAAAACAAAGAAAAAGGGTCATAAACCCTTTCCTCAAAAGAAGCCCTTTTATGAAAAGGAAAAGTTTAACTGAAAAAATAACCCTGTTTTGCAGAAAGAGAAAAAAAAAAGACAGTTGTCTGCTATGAAAGCAAAAAGTGGGTCATTATTCTAAAAAATGTAAAATGAAAGAAAAAATTCAGGAATTATCTATTGATGAGGGCCTTGAGAGGTCATTAATGCATATCTTCTTATCAGAAGATGAATCCAAAAATTCAAATCTAGGTAGATCTTCTTAAAGAAGAAACCACCACTAAAGAAGAGTCTGATAATAGTGGTGATAAACGATGCAATTATTATCAAGTTTTATATAAAAGTAATGACTTATTAGTCCTTACAAAAGAAGAAAATATGATTTTGGATCTTCTTAATAAGATTATAGATCCAAAAGAGAAAAAGAGAACAATTGGAAAAATATCTCCATTTGTCTTAAAATAAAAATAAAGTTAAAAATCTAGAAGAAGGGTATAGTTTAAAAACTGCTATTTAAAGAATTAAAAATAATAAAACCTTCTATTGCAGAACTCAGAGCTAAAATTAATCAATTAAAAATTGTAGTTAGAGTTGGCTTTAGTGGTGAAGCCTTGGGCCCATTGATACAAATGATTCCATTTGCTATGTAGACTCCATCACTTAAAAAAATCAAACTTTTCCCACCAATAAATATTAATTCGCCTAGCCAACCATGGAATATGCTTATTGTCCACATCTACCACATTCATTTGTTTGGTCGTGTTGGTATAGTCCCATTTAATAATCCATGGAATATGATACCAAGCTGTGAACATCAATAATGGGTCTTTAACCCCTTCATTAGCTACATAAAACTGTTCATAAACAATTCTTATCTTATAGGGTAAAGTTAGATGATGTAAACCCTATTTGAAAAACTAGGTTTTAAACTAGTTGGGAAATTTCTTTGGATATTCAAAAGATGTATCTAAATGAACCAACTAAATTTCCTTTGTTAGCTTTTCAATATCAAAACCTTTTCCCATGCTTCAAAATAGCTAAAGGTTTTAACCTTCCACCACTTTTTTAATTCATGAAAGCCAAAGAGATCAGCTTGTTAGTCTTCAGGGAAAAGAATTTTCTTTACCTTGAATTTGGCATAAGCCTAATCTTTGAAGCCATAACCAGATTTGCTCATAGATCCTCTTTCTATGGGTTCAATAACCACTAAGCCTATTTCATGAAGTGTTTATTGATAATATAGGTAGTCTTTCACATTAGTTTGTGCAAACATATCGTCTTTCAAATAAAATTTTGTGACCTCATTAGGTTTGAACTAAGTATAATTATTTTCTATAGTACATAGAAAATCTATATGCTTTGGAATCAAAGGATATATGATGGATTTATCTAAAGGTTGCTTATAAGCATCTTCCTAAAGTTTATCAACTTCTTTTCTTGTATCTACTCCTTTAATTGGTGAATTAACCGACTTTGTTAAGGACTGAGGTCTTTACACCAAAGGCCTTTTACTCATTGATTAATTCCTTGAAAAAAATCACGAGTTAGGAAATCTAGTAAAGCATTAATATTTCCTTTAATAAACTGAATTTTGAAATCAAATATAGAAAGTATTTCTTGCCATCTTGCAAAATCTACTTAGAGGCAAGATTTTTAACGTCTTTAATAAAGAGGTCTTTCACAGCCTTACAATCAATTCTCAAAAGAAACTTTTGATTAATAAATCACTTTCAAATTTTTGAATGCTTAGCACAATAGCTAAAATCTCATTTTTAATAGTAGAGTAATTAACTCTTACTCCCTTTCAAACTCCAAAAGTAAAGACTAATTGCTCTTTTTAGTTAATCCTTTACTTAAGGATTCCTTTATAACCTTTATCTGATATATCTGTTTCAACTATTTTGAATGCATCAAGATTAGAAAGAGCTAAGCAAGGCAATTCTTCATATTTAAGTTTTACTTTCTTAACTGCCTTTGTATGTTTATCCATCCATTTAGAAGGATTTTTCTTTAACCTTTCAAATAAAGGCTTAGCATCACAAGCTAATTTTTTATAAAAATCTGAAATATAATTCATACATCCTAAAATCCTTTGCAATTGTTGCTTTTCCTTAATTTCATCAAGGAATTTAAAAGTAAACTTAATTGCTTGGCCGACAAGAATAATTATACCATTTTCAATGAAGTGACCAAGGAAGCTAACTTTGGTTTGAAATAACTTCATCTTTATTGCTAATACAGCAAGACCAACCTTTTTAATAACCTTTAGAAAAAGGTTCAAATGCTTAAAATGTTGTTCAATCATGTTAGAGAATACTAACACATCATTAATATAAATAACAATTAATGTTGTATAAGTATTAAATATTTCATTCATAGTTTTTTGAAATTTAGAGGGTACATTCTTTAACCTAAAAAGCATTATATTCCATTTGTAATGTCCAAATGGAATGGTGAATGCTGTTTTATACCTATATTCTTTATGAATATGGATTTGCCAAAATCCTAATTTCATATAAAATTTTGAAAATATTTGAGTTTATAAAGCCTATTCAATAAATCTTTCTTATTAGGTATTGGATACCTAATCCATCTTAAAATCTTATTTAAAGGCTTATAATTAATAACTAGTCTCAAAATTCCTTGTTCCACTTCAACAGCATTTTCAACATAAAATGCCAAACAACTCCATGGACTATTGCTTTTTCCAATAAGCCCTTTTTGCAGGAGATCATTTATCTCCTTTTTATATGTTTATAGATGTCTTGGTCCTATGGCTATGGGTTGAGCTTTAATGGGAATCTGACTTTCATTAAAGTCACTTCATAAGGCAGTCTTACCATGTGCCTTTTTCTATCCCATAAGGAAGTGGGAATCTACGCACGAACTAATGTCTTAAACCTTTTCTATATCTCCTGTATTTTATTTTGAATAACAAGAGAGTTGATCTTTTCTTGAATGTGTTTCCCCTTTACTTCACTTTGAAGAGATTGAATAAATCTCTCCTTCCTTCTTATTGATTTCTGAAGTAAATCAATCTCCCTAAATTAAAGGGTAGATATGAATTTAAAGCTAATAAGCTTTCTATTTATTTTTGAGAAAATTCAGCATATGAAGAAAAGGATTTCCCAAAATCACTTCTTGTGATAGGTTCTTAACCAATATAACTGGAATCTCAATACAAATACCTTCATTGCAAATATTAGCTTGAGATAACTACTATTTAACAACAAGCTTACTTCTATCAGTAATGTTTAACACTTCTATTGTTTTAGAAAAGTATTTTAAAGGAACTATACCTTCATGAATACAATTGATATTAGTGCTTAAATCAATTAAGGCTACTATACAAAAGACATATTCTTTGCTGACCACTATTGTGATTTGAGTATGCCATTTATGAGTAATAACTTAATTAATCAGATTAATATATTAAAGAGTACTTAATTCTTCCTTTAAGGAAGTACTTGGGATATATGAAGGATTAGTAAGATCTTTTCATTGTTTGGATACCAATTCTAATATTATTATTCTTCCTTTTAATTCTTTTATTTCAGTTTTTAACTAATTAATTTTAGTTCTAAGTTCTACAATAGAAGGTTCTATTGTTATTCTAATTCTTAAACTAGAATTGCTAAAATGATTATTTTTAATTTTTGAATAACAATTTTTAAATTGTAGTCTTCTTTTGGATTTTTGACTTTATTTTCATTTTGAGACAAATGGAGATATGTTTCCAATTATTCTCTTTTCTCTTTTGGATATGTAATCTTATCAACAAGATCCAAAATCATATTATCTTTTTTTGTAAGGACCAATAAGCCATTACTTTTACATAGAGCTTGATAATAATTGCATCATCCATCACAACTATTATTAGACTCTTCTTCAGAGGTGGTTTCTTATTTAAGAAGATCTACTTTTAGATCCAAATTTTTGGTGTCATCTTCTAATAAGAAGATGTGAATTAATGACCTTTTAAGCCCTCGTCAATAAATAATTCCTAAATTCTTAGTTTCATTTTACATTTATTAGAATAATGACCCACTTTTCCACATTTATAATAAACAACTATCTTTTTCTTCTTTTTCTGTAGAGTAGGTTTCTTTTTTCTATTTAACTTTTCCTTTTCATAAAAAGGCATCTTTTAAGGAATGGGATTATAACCCTTTTTCTTTATTTTCCTTGGAAACTTCATTGGTGGATAACCTACCTATTCACGAAAGTCTTCTAAGGCCCTATTGCCTTGGGCTTTTTCTTTCTACAACTATTTATGTAGTTTTATTCCATTATAGAGTTTAACTCCATCAACTACCACTTCAGCTACTAGCTCACCATACGTAAAACTAGAGTAGTCAATTGCTCCTGTATGATAAAATTTTAATCTATTTTTGACTTTTTTAGACTATAGGGTAGGTAAAAACTTTTGAAAAGTAAACATCTTCATACCACTTAAATTGGAATAAATCTGAACATCTTAAATTAATAAGTTGCTCATAAGTTCTATAAACCAATAAAGTAGTTGAGCCAACAAAATGATTAGTAATTGTATAAATTAGTGTATTAACATTATTAGACAATTGTAAATCTTATTCTATAATGCTTGCAAATTTTAATAATATTAAATATTTGAAGCTTAGTTTCATTTGGTAGATAAGAATTCTATCAACCTTTAAGTTGGCTTGTAAAGTCGTTAACAATAAATCTTACTATTTCAAGGTCAAAATTATTTCCCTTAGTTTTTGTCGTAATAGCAAACATCATCATATAATGTATTAGAATGAGAATCCAATTTTCAAACATTCCATCTAAATTTCATTCTACAATGCTACTATTGTTATATTGTACATACTTGTACTTACATTTTTTTTCTAATAAGAAGTCAATCAAAATAAGTCTTGGATAATACAGTTTTATGAGTGCTTTATTAAAAGCCATTTTATTAATTTCCATAGTTCTTGCCTTACTAGAAGACAATGGATCCTTTGGGTTTTGTTTTAATAAGAACAAAGCTTAAAATTTTCTTAATATAATCTTTAAAAATTGAAGATTATTTATCTGATACTTCTTTTATTACTTCCTCTTTCCTTAACATATAGGCATTTTTTTCTTTTAGTCTAAGGTTACTTAACCTTTTGACTATTTTTTTAGCCTTTTATGACTTTTCAGGAGTTTTACCTATCATATTATACTTTATTTTTTCTAATGTCATGGCTTTAAATAAAACCCTTTGTTCAATTTTTGATTTAACTAGAGATCTTGGAATTTGCTTAATTACAGATTTCTATACTACTTCATCTATTTTTTCTTCACCTCTCTTGAGTTGATTTTTGATTGACTGAAAATATACATTGGTATAATTTCCTTGTTCCACAATAGAACTTGCTATGGATATTTCCCTGAATGGAGAGGTTACTACCTCTTTGTCTTTAATTTTAATATTTTAATTAAGTGTAGGAGGGTGAACAAAATTAACCCTATTACATTTCATGTAATGCATTCTTGATATTCTTTTTCAACAACCATACACTTTTTCAAGTTAGAAAAAATTGGAAATGGTCTTTTCTTAAGTTTATAAACTTTGTCTAAATAAGCAAATATATCAATTAGTTCTTCTGCTGATTCCAATTTTTTAACATATAATTTATGGCATTTATGCTAAACTATTCTTTGTGTTTCATCAAAGGTAACAAATAACCATTTTCTTTTTAGAGTATTTTTAAGAGAGTAAAATAACTCTCTTAATTTTTCTTCTATTTCATCAATTTTCTCTAAAACATAAAGACTCCTATCTTTATCCAAATAACTTATATCCGAGTAAGAAGGAGATGTAGGCCTATTGGCCTAACTAGATGTATCTTGTGGTTCATTAACCATCAAGGACAAAGTTAAGGGAGGAAAGTCAACTTTGTACTGGGTTTAACAAACCTGCTTTCTTGTCCTCTGAATACCATCTAGCTTAGTGATGGGCACTGAGGAGGTAGAATATCTTGGTTTAACCTTTTCTTTACTATTTTTGAGGTTTAACCTCACACTTTTAGATGGAGCAAAATGAATTTCAACATCCCTATCTTGATATTCAACAACTTCTTTGACTTGTCTATTAACCTGTTTAAGAGGTTCAATGACCTTTTCTAAGACCTATTTCTCATGTAATTTAACTTGAATCCTACGTTATGGCCTTTGGAATCATTACATTAGATTTTGACATATTAGTCAAAAACAATGTAGTGGTTCCTTTATCAGCATATCTTGCTAGGATTTCTTTGATTCCAAGAATTGTGGTACTCATAACCTTATATTGTATCTTGTAAATAAGAATTAAATTTTCTGAAATAGGCATCATATCAAATCCTTCAATTTTAATATCTAAACATAAATCATGTATAAGATTTGGATTTAATAATGACAAAGTAAAGTTCAAAAAATAGGAGAACCAAATAGGTCCATCACTTAAGGTGGATTCAATTACTCCTAATAAGGAATCATGACAACAATTATGTGTTTTATATATGATACAAATAATTGTCGAGTTATTTAAACCAAGTCTAGTAGTATGTTTTAATGCTACTTCCATCATACCAATATGAAGAAATTTATACTTTTGTTGGTGAGAACTAATAAGCTCTTAAGATAATAGAAAGAAATCGTTATAACCTAAAGTTAAGGGTAATGATTGTTCAACAATTTTTATAACATAATCAATTTTTGAAAATAAACTTCCCTATTTGTAAACTTAGGAAGAAGAAGAAAAAGGCAAAGTCTAGTTTTATAAATAATTATTATATAAATTTTCATTAATTATTATTTCTTTATTTTTTGAGAATCTATTACTACTACCATAATCCCTAGCTAAATTATTAGTCCTAAATGATTTATTTGGTTTTAACCTATCCATGGCTCATCATATAATTATTAATGATTTATGCCATAACCTTGATACATTAACATAGAAAAAATGAGTACAAAGGCAATGTGACTTGAGGTTTTAATGAGGAGTCACAAATGAATCTAGATCTTGACCTTTAAGATTACATTTAAGATAAAGTTTACATAGAGGGATAATATACACCTTTACTAGCTTGTGGTGCCATATCCTTCTTTATACCTTTGGTTCATGTTCTTTTGAATATTGTGCCTAGGTTTATACCTTAGATTCCAAATCCTTTGAACATTGGTTCTACATTTATACTTTAAGTTCCTATTCCTTTGAACATTAGGTCAAGGTTTTACTTTTGTTAAACTTGATTTAACTTTCATGGGATTTTAAATTTCTTGTTTTGTGCCTAGGTTTCATTGCACTCTTTGGGGTTCACATTAGGTGGTATGAGATCTTTGGGCTTAAAATCAGATTTAATTATCTAAATTTGAGTTTTTCTCTTATTCTTCTTCTTAGATGCCTTTTATAACTTTTTGTGGCATTCCAACTCGACTCATCAATCCAAATCCCTTCTTTATGGATTGTGGTGCTTATATCCTTCTTTATACCTTCGATTCTTGATGAGAACCTTGAAGATGATGAATTATAGCCAAAAAGATGAAAGAAGCTCTAAATGGACTGATTGATAACATTCAAGCCAACCAAGTTATAAATGGCATGAATTTAAGCTTAAAAGAAAGTCAAGATCATATTAACATGATTGGAGTACTTAATGGGTCAGGACTAAGTAATAGTATTCACTCCTAAATGGGAGTTTATCCTAAATAAGTGATTGTATAAAAGTGAAAGTTTTTTGTGTAAAAATTTGTCCTAGGTAGGTGTTCCTCATAAATAAGGATTTGTCCTAAATAGGAATTTATGCCTCTTTAGGATTGCTATCTTAACCTATAAATAGGCACCTCTTCATAAGCTTTAAAACATTAGACAATTTTGAGTGAAATAAAAAGCAAGGGTTTTCTCTTTTGGTTCTTTCAAAAACTAAAGAACTTATCAAGAGGTGCCTTTTCTTATGGTGTTCAACTTGACTTATCACTCCCAATTCTTTGCTTTTCTAGAGTGTGGTGTCCATATCTTTCATAAATACCCTAGATTCATGTCCCTTTAAATGTTGGGTCTAAGGTTTGTGTTATTACAATCTAATTTAGTTTTCTTGGACATTCTTTGATTCCTTGAATGTTAGTATTGACTAACATTATTAGAATTGGTATCTGAACAAGGAAAAGATCTTTCTAGTCCTTTCGATATCTCAAATACTTCTTCAAAGGAAAAAGTAAATACTCTTTAATATATTAATCTGATTAATCAAGTTATTACTCATAAATGGCATACTTAGATCATAGTAATGGTCAATAAAGAATATGTCTTTTTTACAATTGCCTTACTTAATGCAGGCACTAATATGAATTGTATTAATAAAGGTATATTTCCTTTAAAATAATTTCTAAAATAATAAAAGTGCTAAACATTGCTGATAAGAGTAAACTTCTTATCAAATACAAGCTATCTCAAGCTATTATTAGTAATGAAGGTAATTGTATTGATATTCCGTTTATATTGGTTAAGAACCTATCACAAGATGTCATTTTAGAAATCCTTTTCTTCATATGCTATATCCTATTAAGGAAATAAATGATAAAAGGATTTTCTCAAAAATAAATGGAAAGCTTTTTAGTTTTAAATTCAAATTTACTCCTCAATTTAGGGAGATAAATTTACTTTAGAAATCAATAAGAAGGAAAGAGAGATTTATTCAATCTCTTCAAAGTGAAGTAAAGGGGAAGCACCTTTAAGAAAAAATCACCTCTCTTGTTATTAAAAATAAAATACAAGAGATGCAAAAAAGGTTTGAGACATTAGTTTGTGCAGAGATTCCCATTGTCTTTTAGGATAGAAAAAGACACATGGTAAGACTGCCTTATGAAGTGACTTTTAATGAAAGTCAGATTCCCACTAAAGCTTGACCCATAGCCATGGGATCAAGACATTTGGAAACCTGTAAAAAGGAGATAAATGATCTCCTATAGAAAGTGCTTATTAGAAAAAGCAATAGCCCATGGATTTATGCGATATTTTATGTTGAAAATGCTGCTAAAGTGGAACAAGAAGTTCCAAGACTAGGTATCAATTATAACTCTAAGTTAAGGGTAATGATTGTTCAATAGTTTTCATAACATAATCAATTTTTGAAAAGAAACTTCTTTATTTATAAACTTAGGAAGAAGTGGAAGAAGACAAAGTTCAATTTTGTAAATAATTATTATCTAAATTTTCATTAATTATTATTTCTTTATTTTTTGAAAATCTACAACTACTACTACTATCCTCCTTAGCTAAACTATTACTCCTAAATAATCTATTAGGTCTTAACCTATCCACAACTTATTATATCACTATCAACAATTTATGCCACAACCCTAATACACTAACATAGCAACAATAGGTATAAAGACATTATGACTTGAGGTTTTAATGATAATTTATAGTGAGGCATAATATACACCTTTGCCAAGGTTTTGGGTCTGATACCATTCACACATAGCAATATTTAAACATGCAATATTCAATACAAGCAAAATTAAAACAGATAAATAGACAAACGAATAATTAATACTCAAATCATTATTATCCTAGAAGGAATCTCTTTTTCAAAGTAGATGCTTCATCATTGTTCCTTCTTTACATGCTTTGTTAAAGTGGTATGGCCTTCTTTACTCATTGATAGTTGCCTTTATATCTTATGTGGGTCCTAAGAATCTTACATAATATCATCATTATTGAGGTGCTTTTGGCTACTTTCAACTTGGTCTGTTTGCATGTCATCAAATGAGTGGAGCAAGTCGACCATCATTTCCAATAAGCTCTCTTTTGATACAGAATCCATTAAGGTCTTTAGTACTTCTTTAGGAGTAGTTGGAGTTGGCTTTAGTGGTCAAGCCTTAGGTCCATTGATACAGATAATTCCCTTTTTTGTGTAGACTCCATCACTAAAATAAATCAAACTTTTCCCACCAATGGATATTAATCCGCTTAGCCAACCATGGAATATGTTTAATATCCATATCTAGCACATTCATTTGTTTGGCCATAATGGTATAGTCTTATTTAATAATCCATGTAACATGACACCATGCTATGAACATTAATAATGAGTTTTTAACCTCTTCATTAGCTGCACAAAACTATTCATAAACAATTCTTATCTTATGGGATAGAGTCAGATGATATAAACCCCATTTGAAAAACTAGGTTTTAAACTAGTTGGGAAATTTCTTTGGATCATTTAGAAGATGTATCTGAATGAACCAACTGAATTCCCTTTGTTGATTTTGATATATCAAAGCCTTTTCCCATGCTTCAAAATTGTTAAAGGTTTTAACCTTCCACCACTCTTTCAATTCATGAAAGCCAAAAAGATCAACTTACCAATCTTTGAGGAAAAGAATTTTCTTTACCTTGAATTTAGCATAAGCCCAATCTCTAAAGCTATAACTAGATTCGCTTCCAGATCCACTTTCTATGGATTCAATAACCATTAAGCCTAGACCGTGATTTGGGCAGTATTAAAATGACAATTCATCTTTTCCAAGATTGAATTGGTTTTTGACTGCCACAATGATTTTAAAGAGAAAAAGGTAAAGCTTGCTACCTTTGAATTTATTGATTATGCTATTATTTGGTGGCATTAACTTGTTTTGACTAAGAGAAGGAATCATGAGCAGCCTATTGATACATGCAAAGAGATGAAGGCTATCATGAGGAGGTTTATCCCTAATCACTATTATAGGGAGTTATACCAAAAGCTGCAAGGGCTTATTCAAGCCACCAAAAGTGTGGAGAACTATCATAGGGAGATGGAGATTGCCATGATAAGGCAAATGTAGAAGAAGATAAAGAGGCATCCATGGCTCAATTTCTGTAAGGGCTAAATAGAGACATATCTAATGTGGTTGAATTGCAACACTACTTGGAATTAGAAGACATAGTGCACATGGCAATAAAAGTTGAAAGACAACTTAAACAAAAGGGTTCCACATGGTTTGGATAAATTTTGGGTTCTACCTTATCTTGGAAGTTGAATTGGAGTAAAAGGAATGAGAAGGCCAATTACAAGTCCAAAGCTAAGCTATCCAAGTGGAAGAATATATGTTCTAGCAATGAGGTAGGTAATTATAACCCTCAACCAAGTATGCTTTGGAATCAAAGGATATACGATGGATTTATCCAAAACTCACACATAAGCATCTTCTCAAAGTTTATCAACTTCTTTTCTCATAGTTACTCCCTTAGCCAATGAATTAACCAACTTTGCTAGGGATTAAGGCCCTTGCACTAAAGGCCTTTGACTCATTGGTTAATTCCCTGTAAAAACAGACAAATTATGGAATCTAGCAACGCATTAGAATTCCCTTAATAAACTCAATTTCAAAATTAAATACATAAAGTATTCCTTGCCATCTTGCAAAAATCTGCTTATAGGCAAGATTTTTAACATCTTTAGTAAGGATGTCTTTTGCAACATTACAATCAATTCTTAAAAGAAACTTTTGATTTAATAAATCACTTTTAAATGTTTGAATGCTTAGCATAATAGCTAAATTTTATTTTTTTACTAGTATAGTAATTAACTCTTTAGATTTAAATTTTATTTTCTTAACTACCTTTGTATGTTCATTTGTCCATTCAAGAGGATTTTTCTTTAACCTTTCAAATAAAGGCCTAAGCTAACTCTTTATAAAAATCTGGAATATAATTCATGCATCTTAAAAATCTTTGTAATTCTTGCTTTTCCCTAATTTCATTAGGGAATTTAGAAGCAAACTCAATTGCTTAATTGATAGGAATAATTGTACCATTTTTTATGAAGTGACCAAGGAACTTAACCCTAATTTGAAATAACTTCATCTTTCTTGCTAATATAACAAGACTTGATTTTTCAATAACTTTTACAAAAGAGTTCAAATGCTTAAAATGTTGTTCAATCATGTTAGAAAATACTAACATATCATCAATATAAACAATAATGAATATTTCATTCATACTTTTTTGAAACACAAAGGGTGCATTCTTTAACCCAAAAGGCATTACATTCCATTCATAATGTCTAAACGGAATGGTGAATGCCATTTTATACCTATCTTCTTCATGAATCTAGATTTGCCAAAATCATGATTTCATATCAAATTTTGAAAATATTCGAGCTTTATAAAGTCTATTCAATAAATCTTTCTTATTAGGTATTGGATACCTAATCCATCTTAAAATCCTATATAAAGGTTTCTAATTAATAACTAGTCTTAGAACTCCTTATTCCATTTCAATAGCATTTTCAACGTAAAATGTTGGACGACTCTATGGGCTATTGGTTTTTCTAATAAGCCCTTTTTGTAGTAGATCATTTATCTCCTTTTTATAGGTTTTTAGATGCTTCAGTCCCATGGCTATGGTTCCTTAAAAGTCACTTTTTAAGGCAGTCTTACCACATGCCTTTTTTAGTCCCAAAAAGCAGTGGGAATCTTTACACATACTAATATTTTAAACCTTTTTTGTATCTTTTATATTTTATTTTGAATAATAAGAGAGTTGATTTTCTCTTGAAGGTATTTCCCCTTGACTTCACTTTAAAGAGATTGCATAAATCCCTCCTTCCTTATAATTGATTTCTAAAGTAAATCTATCTCCCTTAATTGAGGAGTAAATATGAATTTAAAGCTAATAAGCTTTCCATTTATCCCTAAGAAAATCCCTTTATTATTTGTTTCCTTAATAGGATACAACATATGAAGAAAAGGATTTCCCAAAATCACTTCTTGTGATAGGTTCTTAATTAATATAAATGGAATCTTAATACAAATCCCTTCATTGCAAATAACAGCTTGAGATATCTTGTATTTAATAACAAGCTTACTCTTATCGGTAGTGTTTAACACTTTTATTGTTTTAGAAAAGTATTTTGAAAGAACTATACCTTCATTAATATAATTCACATTAGTGCTTAAATCAATTAAGGCTACTATAGAAAAGACATTCTTTATTGACCACTACTATGATTTGAGTATGCCATTTATGAATAATAACTTGATCAATCAAATTAACATATTGAAGAGTACTTAATTCTTCCTTTAAGGAAGTACTTGGAATATCTAAAGGATCAGAAAGATCTTTCCTAGTTTGGATACCGATTCCAATATTGTTATTCTTCCTTTTAATTCTTTTGTTTTAATTTTTAATTGATTAATTTCAACTTTTGAGTTTTACAATAAGAGGTTCATTATTGTTCTAGTTTTTAAACTATAATTACTAGAATGATTACTTTTAATTCTTTGAATAAAAGTTTTTAAATTGTAGCCTTCCTTTGGATTTTTAACCTTATTTTCATTTTAAGACAAATAGAGATATTTTTCTAATTGTTCTCTTTTTTTTATTGGATCTATAATCTTATCAATAAGATCCAAAATCATAAGATCTTCTTTTATATGGACTAATAAGCCATTACTTTTACATAGAACTCGATAATAATTGCATTGTTCATCATAACTATTATTAGACTCTTCCTTAGAGGTGTACTCTTCTTCAAGAAGATCTACTATTATCATCACCCCATACCTAGTTTAGATGAGATGTTGGATGAATTGCATGGTTCATGTGTCTTTTCTAAAATTGATTTGAAAAGTGGATATCACTAGACTAGGATGAGAGAGGGAGATGAGTGAAAAACAACTTTCAAAACTAAGTATGGTTTATATGAATGGCTTGTTATGCCCTTTGGTCCCACTAATGCAACAAGCACTTTTATGTGAGTAATGAATCACGTTTTGCATCCATTCATTGGTAAATTTGTGGTTGTGTATTTTGATGATATTTTGGTCTATAGCAAAATCCTAGAAGAGCATCTTGATTATTTATGTTCTATTTTAATTGTTTTATGTTCTAAGAAATTGTATGCTAACTTTAAGAAATGTTCCTTTTGTACTAATTAGATCACATTTCTTGGCTATGTTATAAGTACCAAAGGTATTGAGGTTGATAAAGAAAAGGTTAGGGCAATTTGTAATTGGCCTACACCTAGGTCAATTAATGATATGCGTAGGTTTCATGGTCTAGCTAGTTTCTATAGACACTTTGTTAAGAACTTTAGCACCATGGATGGACCACTCACTGAGATTATCAAAAAGAACATGAGTTTTAAGTGGGGTAGTGATCATGACAAGGCTTTTAATTGCATCAAGGAAAAATTAAGTTTTGCACCCTTACTTACTTTACCTAACTTTGCAAAAACTTTTGAGATTGAGTGTGATGCTTTAGCTATTGGCATTGGAGCTATTTTGATACAGGAAAAGTGCTCAATTTCCTAATTTAGTGAAAAGCTAAGTGGAGCAAGCCTTAATTATCCTACTTATGATGAAAAGATGTATGCATTGGTACAAGATTTGGAGACATGGTAACATTACCTTTAGCCCAAGGAGTTTGTTAGACATACTGACCATGAATCCTTAATGCACTTGAAGGGACAAGGAAAGTTGAACAAAAGACATGCTAAGTGGATTGAATTCATTGAAACCTTTCACTGCATCATCAAATATAACAAGGTAA
This sequence comes from Bruguiera gymnorhiza, assembly GCA_020883675.1. Taxonomy (NCBI): domain Eukaryota; kingdom Viridiplantae; phylum Streptophyta; class Magnoliopsida; order Malpighiales; family Rhizophoraceae; genus Bruguiera; species Bruguiera gymnorhiza. The sequence continues at coordinate 53,550 of JAIRCJ010000261.1, forward strand.
GGAAAATGTAGTAGCTGATGCATTATCTTGCAAATATGCCCTAATCTCTACACTTACTGCAAAATTATTAGGATTTGAATATATTAAAGATTTATATGTGAAAGATCCTGACTTTGGTAATATGTATGGAGCATATGAGAAGTCAACTTTTGAGAAGTTTTACAAGCATGAGGGTTTCTTATTTAGGGAAAATCATTTATGTGTGCTTATAAGTTCTTTAAGGGAGTTGGTTGTGAGAGAAGCTCATGGGGATGGTCTAATCGGTCATTTTGAAGTTAGGAAAACCTTAGATGTCCTAACTAAACATTTTTTTTGGCCACACATGAAACGAGATGTTAAGAAGGTATGTAAGACATGTATAACACGCAAACAGGCTAAATCTAGAGTTTAACCCCATGATTTGTATACCCATTTACCCCTTCTCAAAAGGGGTTGGGATTCTATATTTATTGTTGTTGATAGATTTTCAAAGACGGCACACTTCACCCTATGTCATAAAACTGATGATGCAAGCAATATGGTTGACTTATTCTTTAAAGAAGTAGTATATTTGCATGGCATGCCACAAAGCATTGTTTCAAATTAGGATACAAAGTTCTTAAGCTACTTCTAAAAGACTTTATGGGGTAAGTTAAGTACTAAGCTATTATTTTCAACTACTTGTCATCCACAAATTGATGGACAAACTCAAGTGGTTAATCAAACTCTTCTTTTGCGTGCTATTATTCAAATGAATTTGAATACATAGGAAGATTATTTGCTGCATGTTGAGTGTGTATATAATAGGAGTGTTCATTGTGCTACTAGTTACTCTCTATTTGAAATTTATATGGTTTTACTCCGTTGACTCCTTTGGATTTGGTGCTTATACCTATCGACAAGTATGCTAGCTTAAATAGTGAACACAAGGCTACCATGGTGAAGAAATTACATGAGAAGGTGTGGCAACATATTGAAAAACAAACTGAGCAATATGCATCCCATGTCAATAAAGGGCAAAAGAAGGTGGTGTTTCAACCTAGTGATTGGGTTTGGGTGTAAATGCACAATGATCAGTTCCCAACTTAGAGACATTCAAAGCTACAACCTAAAGGAGATGGTCCATTTCAAGTTGTAACACAAAATAATGATAATCCTTCCCGATGAGTATAATATAGGACCTTCCTAGTGAGTAAAATATGAGTGCAACTTTTAATGTTGCTAATCTTTCCCCTTTTAATATAGGTGATGATTTGAGAATGAATCCTCTTGAGGAGAAAGGGAATGATGAGAACATTAAAGATGATAGGTGGAAGATTTCAAAGGATGCAATAGGTCCATTGCACATTCTAGAAGGCCAATAAACATGAGTTAGAACCAGAAAGATAAAAGAAGCACTAAATGGGCTGATCGAGGACATTTAAGCCAACCCAGCTACAAATGGTGAGAATTCAAGCTTAAAAGAAAGTCAAAGCCTTATTAATATTATTAGAGTACTTAATTGGTCCAAACTAAGTAATAGTATCGACTCATAAATAGAAGTTTATCCTAAATAAGTAATTGTATAAAAGTAAAAGTATTTGTGTAAAAATTTGTCCTAGATAGGAATTCCTCTTAAATAAAGATTTGTCCTAAATCGGAATTTATGCTTCTTTAAGATTGCTATCTTAGCCTATAAGTAGGCACCTCTTTGTAAGCTCTAAAAAATCAGACAACTTTGAGAGAAATAAAAAGTAAGGGTTATCTCCTTTGGTTCATTCAAGATCTAAAGAACTTATCAAGAAGTACCTCTTTTTTATGGCATTCAAGTAGACTTATCACTCTTAATTCCTTTCTTTTCTAAAGTGTGGTCTCTATATCCTTTTTAAATGTCCTAGGTTCATGTTCCTTTGAATCTTGGGTCTAGGGTTTATATTATCAAAATATGATTTTGCTTTCCTAGATATTCTTTGATTCCTTGTGTGTGTTGGGTCCCAAAGCTATGTCTTTTTGCAATTTTCTGCATTATAGAGGCATGATTTTAACATTTTTGGTAAGGAGGTCTTATACAGCCTTACAATCAGTTCTTAAAAGAAAATTGTTTTCTAATAAATCACTTTTAAATTTTTGTCTACTTAGCATAATAGCTAAAGTCTCATTTTTAATAATAGAATAATTAACTCTTACTCCCTTCTAGACTTCAGAAGTAAAGTGGACTAACTGCTCTTTGGAGTTAATCCTTTACTTAAGGATTCCTACATAACCTTTATCTGATGCATCTATCTCAACTATTTTGAAAGCTTCAGGATGACAAAGAGCTAAGTAAGGTAGTTCTTTACATTTAAGTTTTATTTTCTTTACCACTTTTCAAATAAAGGCTAACCATCATAAGCTACTTCTTTATAAAAATTTAAAATATAATTTAAACATCCTAAAAACCACTACAATGGTTGCTTTTCCCTAATTTCATCAGGGAATTTAGAAACAAACTTAATTGCTTAATCGATATGAATAATCATACCATTTTTTACGAAATGACCAAGGAACCTAACCCTAGTTTAAAATAACTTCATTTTTCTTACTGATACAACAAGACTTGCCTTTTCAATAACCTTTAGAAAAAGGTTCAAATGCTTAAAATGTTGTTTAGTCATGTTAGAGAATACTAACACATCATTAATATGAAGATGTGCATTAACAACCTCTTAAGGTCCTTATCAATAGATAATGCCTAAATGTTTTGTTTCATTTTTCATTTATTAGAATATTGACCCACTTTCCTACATTTATAGCAAACAATTGTCTTTTTCTTCTTTTTCTGTAGAGCAGGGTTTTTTTTTTTCGTTTGGCTTTTCCTTTTCATAAAGGGGCTTTTTTTGAGGAATGAGTTTATAACCCTTTTTCTTTGTTTTTCTTGGAACTTTATGGGTGGATAACCCTTCATAAAAGTCTCTAAAGGCCTAATGAGAGCCTTATAGATGATGGGTAGAAAGTTTTAAATGATGCAAAAGGTCCGTTGCACATTCCAAAAGGTCCAATAACATAAGCTAGAGCCAAAAGGATGGAAAAAGACACTAAATGGGCTAATTGAGGACATTCAAGCCAACCCAACTACAAATGGTGCAAATTCAAGCTTGGAAAAGAGTCAAAGCCTTATTAATATGATTGGAGTACTTAATGGGCTAGGACTAAGTAATAGCATTCACTCCTTAATAAGAGTTTATCCTATATAAGTGATTTATTAAAGTGAAAGGTTTTTATGTAAAAATTTGTCCTAGATAGAAATTCCTCCTAAATAAATATTTGTCTTAAATCAAAATTTATGCCTATTTAGGATTGTTGTCTCAACCTATAAATAGGCACCTTCTTGTAAGCTCTAGACCATCAGACAACTTTAAGAGAAATAAAAGGTAAGGGTTTTCTTCTTCGGTTCTTTTGAAAACTAAAGAACTTATCAAGAAGTATCTCTTCTTGTGGCGTTCAAATCAAATTATCACTCCTAATTCCTTTCTTTTTTGGAGTGTGACATTTATATCCTTCTTAAATACCTTAGGTTTGTATTCCTTTGAATGTTGGGTCTAGGGTTTGTGTTATCAAAGTTTGATTTAACTTTCCTAGATATTTTTTGATTCCTTTTGTATGTTGGGTCCCTAATCCATGTCTTCTAGGGTTTTCCACATCAGGGCCCTTTTGTCTTGGGCTTTTTCTTTCTGCACCTATTTATGTAGTTTTATTTCATTACAAAGTTTAACTCCTTTGGCTATTACCTTAGTCGCTAGCTCACCATACATATAACTAGGGTAGTCAATAACTCCTCCATGATGAAATTTTAATTTATTTTTGACTCTTTTAGAAAATAGGGTAGGTAACCTTGATAAAAACTTTTCTATCTAAAAAATACTTTGACTATCTTCTCTAGTAAAAACTTTTGAAAAGAAAACATCTTTATACCACTTAAACTAAGATAAATTTGAACAACCTAAATTAATAAGATTTTCATAAATTCTATTAACTAGTAAAGTAGTTGAGTCAACAACATTATTAGCAATTGTATAAATTAGTTTATTAACACTATCAGATACTTGCAAACTTTGTTTGATTTTAGTAACATTAAAGATTTGAAACTTAGCTTCATTTGGTAAATAAAAATCCCATCAACCTTTAAGTTGGCCTATAAGATTGTTAACAATAAACCTTGCTATTTTAGGGTTAGAATTATTACCCTTAGTTTTCGCTATCGTAGCGAACATTATCATATAATGTAGTAGAATGAGAATTTGATTTTTAGACATTCCATCCAAATTTCATTCTACGATGCTACTACTATCATATTATACATAATGATACTCATATTATTTTTCTAATAAGAGTTCAATTGGAGTAGGTCTTGGATAATACAATTTTGTGGGTGCTTTATTAAGGGCCATTTTATTAATTTCCATCATTCCTCTCTTACTAATGGATGATGGATCATTTGGGTTTTGTTCTGATAAGAACAAATCTTGAATTATGGGTGTTTTATTGAAAGCCATTTTATTAATTTTCATAGTTTCTCTCTTATTAAAGGACAATGGATCCTTTGGGTTTTGTTTTGATAAGAACAAATCTTGAATTTTCTCAATATAATCAACAAAAATTAAAGATTCTTCATCCAATACTTCCTTTGTTATTTCCTCTTTCCTTAACACAAAGGAATCTTTTTCTTTTATTCCAAGGTTACTTAACCTTTTGACTATTTCTTCAACCATTTATGACTTTTCAAGAGTTTTACTTGTCATATTATACTCTATTTTTCCTGACATTGTGGGTTTAAATAAAACCCTTTTTTCAATTTATGGTTTAACCAGAGATCTTGGAATTTGCTGAACTATTGATTTATGTACTACTTCATCTTTTTTTTGCTTTAACTCTTTAATTTGATCGAGAAAAGGTACAAATTGGTGTAGTTTCCTTGTTCCACAATAGCACTTGTAGTGGATATTTCCTTGTATGGAGAGGCTACTACCTCTTTGTCTTTAATTTTAATATTTAAATTAAGTGCAAGAGGGTGAATAGAATTAATCATGTTACCTTTTTAAGTAAGGTATTCTTGATATGTTTTTTTCAAGAACCATACACTTTTTTGGGATAAAAAAATTCATAAATGGTCATTTCTTAAGTTTATAAACTTTTTCTAAATAAACAAATATATCAATTGGCTCTTTTTTTGATTCCATTTTTTTAACATATAATTTATGGCATTTATGCCAAACTATTATTTGTTTTTCATCAAAGGTAACAAATAACCATTTCTTTTGAGAGTATTTTTAGGAGACTAAAATAACTCTCTTAATTTTTCTTCTATTTCATCAATTTCTCTAAAACATAAAGACTCCTATCTTCATTTGGATAACCTATATACGAGTAAGAAGGAGATTTGGGCCTATAGGCCTAACTAGATGTATCTTGTGGTTTATTAACCATGAAGGCTGAAGTTGAGAGAAGAAAGTCAACTTTGTATTGGGGTTGACTAACTTGCTCTCTTGTCCTCTGAATACCATCCAACTCAATAACAGGCACTTAAGGCACCAAAAGTGTGAAGGACTACCATAAGAAGATGAAGATTGTCATGATTAAGGCGAATATAAAAGAAGATAAAGCAGCAACCATGTATTGATTTTTGCAAGGGCTAAATAGAGAAACTAATGAAGACAATCAAACAATTAAGTTCATACCTTGATCGAATAAACAAAATAAAATAATAAAAAACATAACAACAGATAACTTAAAAACACTACGCATAGTTTGATTTAAATTCAACACACTAAAGCCCTTAACTTGCAATTGCCAACCTTAATTTTCCTTAAAAATTTGTTCTAAAAAGAAACTTGAAAAGCAACAAACAAGCTTTTCTCCATCTATTCAATGAAGAAATGTGCTTTTTAGTCAATTTCACTTCTCTTTTCAAAGCTTTCACTAAACCAGTAGATCGCTAGGGAAACTTATACCAAATAGGGAGTAGCAAAGGTCAAAGTCTCAAAAACTCCATCTACCTCCCTACAATGATGCGAAAAACCCCAAAAGACGTGACTTAGGGATCCAACACACACAAGGAATCAAAGAATATCTAGGAAAGCTAAATCAAACTTGAATAACACAAACCCTAGACCCAACATTCATAGGAACACAAACCTAGGGTATTTAAGAAGGATATGGATGTCACACTCCTAAAAAGGAAGGAATTAAGAGTGTCTAATGGTGCTTCTTATTTGAGAGAAAGGAATTAAGCACTAGACCACAAAAAGAGGTACTTCTTCATAAGTTCTTTAGTTCTCAAAAGAACCAAAGGAGAAAACCCTTGCTTTTTATTTCTCTTAAAGTTGTTTGATGGTCTAGTGCTTATAAGGAGGTGCCTATTTATAGGCTAAGATAGGAATCCTAAAGAGGCATAAATTCTGATTTAGAACATATCTTTATTTAGGAGGAATTTTGATCTAGGACCAATTCTTACACAAAAAACTTTTACTTTAATACAATCACTTATTTAGGATAAACTCCTATTTAAAAGTGAATGCTATTACTTAGTCCTGACCCATAAAGTACTCCAATCACATTTATAAGGCCTTGACTCTCTTCTAAGTTTGAATTCGCATCATTTGTAGTTGGGTTGGCCTGAATGTCCTTAATCTCCCCATTTTGTGCTTCTTTCATCATTTTGGCTCTAGCTCATGTTATCAGACCTTCTAGAATGTGCAATGGACCTCTTGCATCCTTTGAAGCCTTCCACCCATCATCTTTAAGGTTCTCATCATTCCCCCTCTCCTCAAAAGGATTTGTCCTCAAATCATCACCTACATCAAAAGGGGAAAGATTAGAAACATTAAATGTTGTCATCACATTATACTTATTGAGAAGGTCTAATTTATAAGTATTGTCATTAATTCATGCTACAACTTGAAATAGACCATCTCCTCTAGGTTATAGTTTTGAATGCCTATGAGCTAAAAACCGTTCCTTATGCATATGCACCCAAATCTAATCACCAAGTTCAAACACCACCTTCTTTCACTCTTTTTGACTTAAAATGCACATTGCTCAGTTTGTTTAGCAATAAGTTATCGCACCTTCTTGTGTAATTTCTTCACCATGTCAGCCTTGCATTCACCATCTAAGCTAGCATACTTATCAATAAGTATAGGTACCAAATCCAAAGGAGTCAACGAATTAAAACCATATACAATTTCAAATGAAGAGTAACTAGTAGTAGAATGAACACTCATATTATGTGCAAATTCAACATACAATAAACAATCTTCCTATGTTTTCATATTCATTCAAATAATAGCATGCAAAAGAGTAGAAAGAGTTTGATTAACCACCTCATTCAAGTTTGCTAATCAAAATTGGAGTTTCTTCTCAAGTTTTTCTTCTTAACTGCTTCTTATTACGTTTTTTTGCATTCCAACTCAGCTCATTACTACCAAATCTCTTCTTTCTAGATTGTAATGCCAATATCCTTCCCTCACCTTTGGTTCAAGATGCTTTGGACAATGGGTTTAGGATTATACCTTAAGTTCTTGTTCCTTTAAGCTTTGGACCATGGTTTTACTTTTGTTAAAGCTTAATTATGTTTCCTAGGGTCTTCAATTCCTTGTTTTCATTATGGGTTTCGTTGCATTATTTGTGTTTAACATTGGGTGTTATGAAAGCTTTGGGCCTTAAATCAAGTTTACTTATCAAAATTGTAGTTTTTTATGTAGTTTTTCTTCTTAGCTACCTCTTATTACATTTTGTTGCATTCCAACTCGGTTCATTACTACCAAATCCCTTCTTTCTTGATTGTAATGCCAATATCCTTCCTTCACCTTCAGCTTATGAAGCCTTGAATAGTGGGTATAGGATTAACCCTTAAGTTCTTGTTCCTTTGAGCATTGGGTCATGCTTTTACTTTTAGTAAAGCTCAATTATGTTTCCTGGGGTCTTCAATTCCTTGTTTTGATTGTGGGTTTCATTCCATTCCTTGTGTTTAACATTGGGCACTAGTTTAGCTTTCGGCTTTAAATCATGTTTGCTTAGCAAAATTGGAGTTTTTTTCTCTAGTTCATCTTCTTAGCTACCTCTTATTACGTTTTGTTGCTTTCCAACTAGGCTCATTACTACCAAATATCTTCTTTCTAGATTGTAATGCCTATATCCTTTCTTTCACCATTGGTTCATGATGCTTTGAACTATAGGAATAGGATTATACCTTAAGTTCTTGTTCCTTTGAGTTTTAGGCCAAGGTTTTACTTTTGTTTTTGTTCCTTGTGGTCTCCAATTCCTCGTTTTGATTATGGGTTTCATTGCATTCTTTGTGTTTAACATTAGGTGCTATGAGTGCTTTGGCCTTTAAATCAAGTTTACTTATGAAAATTGGAGTTTTTTTTTCTCTAGTTCGTCATCTTAGCTGCCTCTTATTACATTTGGTTGCATCCTAACTCGGCTCATTACTACCAAAACTCTTCTTTCTAGATTGTAATGCCTATATCCTTCCTTTCACCATTGGTTCATGATGCTTTGAACTGTGGGTATAGGATAGTCCCTCAAGTTCTTGTTCCTTTGAGCATTGGGCGAAGGTTTTACTTTTTTTAAACATCATTTTTGTTCCTTGGGGTCTTCAATTCTTCATTTTGATTATGGGTTTCATTGCATTCTTTGTGTTCAACATTGGGTACTATGAGAGCTTTGGGCTTTAAATCAAGTTTGCTTATCAAAATTGGAGTTTTTTTCTCTAGTTTTTCTTCTTAGCAGCCACTTATTATGCTTTGTTGCATTCCAACTTGGCTCATTACTACCAAAGCTCTTCTTTCTAAATTTTAATGCCAATATCCTTCCTTTACATTTGGTTCATGATGCTTTGAACTATGGGTATAGGATAATACCTTAAGTTCTTGTTCCTTTGAGCATTGGGCCAAGGTTTTACTTTTGTTAAACATCATTTTTGTTCCTTGGTGTCTTCAATTCTTCGTTTTGATTGTGGGTTTCATTGCATTCGTTGTGTTCAACATTGGGTGCTATGAGAGTTTTGGGCTTTAAATCAAATTTCCTTATCAAAATTGGAGTTTTTTCTCCAGTGTTTCCTCTTAGCTGCTTATTATTACATTTTGTTGCATTGCAACTCATCCCATTACTACCTAATCAATTCTTTCTAGATTGTAAGGCCAATATCCTCCCTTCACCTTTGGTTCATGATCCTTTGAATAGTGGGTTTAGGATAATACCTTAAGTTCTTGTTCTTTTAAGCATTGGGCCAAGGTTTTACTTTTGTTAAACATCATTTTTGTTCCTTAAGGTCTTCAATTCTTCGTTTTGATTGTGGGTTTCATTGCATTCTTTGTGTTCAACATTGGGTGCTATGAGAGCTTTGGGCTTTAAATCAAGTTAGCTTATCAAAATTGGAGTTTTTTCTTTAGTTTTTCTTCTTAGCAGCCACTTATTACACTTTGTTGCATTCCAACTCGGCTCATTATACCTTAAGTTCTTGTTCCTTTGAGCATTGGGCAAAGGTTTTACTTTTGTTAAACATGAATTATGTTTCTTAGGGTCTTCAATCCCTTATTTTGATTGTGTGTTTCATTCCATTCTCTGTGTTTAACATTGGATGCTATGAGAGCTTTGGGCTTTAAATCAAGTTTCCTTATCAAAATTGGAGTTTTTTCTCCAGTCTTTCTTCTTAGCTGCCTATTATTACATTTTGTTGCATTCCAACTCGGCCCATTACTACCTAATCAATTCTTTTTAGATTGTAAGGCCAATATCCTTCCTTCACCTTTGGTTCAAGATGCTTTGGACAATGGGTTTAGGATTATACTTTAAGTTCTTGTTCTTTTAAGCATTGGGCCATGGTTTTACTTTTGTTAAAGCTCAATTATGTTTCTTAGGGTCTTCAATTCCTTGTTTTGATTGTAGGTTTCATTGCATTCTTTGTGTTTAACATTGGGTGCTATGAGTGCTTTTGGCTTTAAATCAAGTTTGCTTATCAAAATCAATGTTTTTTCTCTAGTTCATCTTCTTAGCTACCTCTTATTACATTTTGTTGCATCCCAACTCGGCTCATTACTACCAAAACTCTTCTTTCTAGATTGTAATGCTTATATCCTTCTTTTCACCAATGGTTCATGATGCTTTGAACTATGGGTATAGGATAATACCTCAAGTTCTTGTTGCTTTAAGCAGTTGGCCAAGGTTTTAATTTTGTTAAACATCATTTTTGTTTCCTGGGGTCTTCAATTTCTTATTTTGATTGTGGGTTTCTTTGCATTCTTTATGTGTTAACATTGGGTGCTATGGGAGCTTTGGGCATTAGATCAAGTTTGCTTATCCAAATTGGAATTTTTTCTTTAGTTTTTCTTCTTAGCTGCCTCTTACTATCTTTTGTTGCATTCCCACTCTGCACATTACTACCAAATCTCTTCTATCTAGATTGTCATGCCAATATCCTTCCTTAACCTTTGGTTCATGATGCTTTGAACAATGGGTTTAGGATTATACCTTAAGTTCTTGTTCCTTTAAGCATTGGGCCATGGTTTTACTTTTGCTAAAGCTCAATTATGTTTCCTAGGGTTTTCAATCCCTTGTTTTGATTGTGGATTTCATTGCATTGTTTGTGTTCAACATTTGGTGCTGTGAGAGCTTTGGGCTTTAAATCAGGTTTGCTTATCACAATTGGAGTTTTTTCTCTAATTCATCTTCTTAGCTGCCTCTTCTTATATTTTATTGCATTTCAACTCAGCCCATTACTACCAAATCTCTTCTTTCTAGATTGTAATGCCAATATCGTTCCTTCACCTTTGGTTCATGATGCTTTGAAGAGTGGGTTTAGGATTATACCTTATGTTCTTGTTCCTTTGAGCATGGAGCCATGGTTTTACTTTTGTTAAAGCTCAACTATGTTTCCTTGGGTCTTCAATTCCTGGTTTTAATTGTGGGTTTCAAAATCGTAGTTTTTTCTCTAGTTCTTATTCTCAACTGCCTCTTTTACGTTTTGTTGCATTCCAACTTGGTTAATTACAACCAAATGTCTTCCTTCTAGATTGTAATGCCAATATCATTTCTTCACCATTGGTTCATGATGCTTTGAACTGTCGGTATAGGATTATACCTTAAGTTCTTGTTCTTTTGAGCATTGGGCAAAGGTTTTACTTTTGTGTAAAATCATTTTGTTTCTTGAGGTCTTCGATTCCTCGTTTTCATGATGGGCCTCATTGCATTCTTTGTGTTTAACATTGGTTGCTATGAGAGCTTAGGGCTTTAAATCAAGTTTGCTTATCAAAGTGGAGTTTTTTCTCTAGTTTTTCTTCTTAGTTGCCTCTTATTACATTTTGTTGCATTCTAACTAAGATCATTACTATAAAATCTCTTCTTTCGAGATTGTAATGCCTATATCCTTCCTTTTGCCATTGTTTCATGATGCTTTAAACTATGGTTATAGGATTATACCTTAAGTTCTTGTTCTCATGAGCATTGGGCGAAGGTTTTACTTTTGTGAAAAATCATTTTGTTTCTTGGGGTCTTCAATTCCTCGTTTTCATTGTGGGTCTCATTGCATTCTTTGTGTTTAACATTGGTTGTTAGGAGAGCTTTGGGCTTTAAGTCAAGTTTGCTTATCAAAAGTGGAGTTTTTTCTCTGGTTTTTCTTCTTACCTGCCTCTTATTACATTTTGTTGCATTCCAACTAAGCTCATTACTATCAAATCTCTTCTTTCAAGATTGTAATGCCTATATCCTTCCTTTCACCATTGTTTCATGATGCTATGAACTATGGGTATAGGATTATACCTTAAGTTCTTGTTCTCTTAAGCATTGAGCCAACATTTTTCCTTTCTGAAACCTCATTTTTGTTTCTTAGGGTCCTTAATTTCGTGTTTTGATTGTGGGTGTAATTGCATTCATTGTGTTTAACATTGGGTGCTATGAGAGCTTTGGGCTTTAAATCAAGTTTGCTTATCAAAATTGGAGTTTTATGTCTAGTTTCTCTTCTTATCTACCTCTTATTACATTTTGTTGCATCCCAACTCGGCTCATTACTATCAAATATCTTCTTTTAGATTGTAATGCCAACATCCTTCCTTTCACCATTGGTGCATGATGCTTTGAACTGTGGGTATAGGATTATACTTGAAGTTCTTTTTCCTTTGAGCATTGGGCCAAGGTTTTACTTTTATTAAACCTCAATTATGTTTCTTGGGGTCTTCAAATCCTTCTTTTTGTTATGGGTTTCATTGCATTCTTTGTGTTTAACATTTGTTGCTAAGAGAGTTTTGGGCTTTAAATCAAGTTTGCTTATCAAAAATGGAGTTTTTTCTCTGGTTTTTCTTCTTAGCTGCCTCTTATTACATTTGGTTGCATTCCAACTAAGCTCATTACTACCAAATCTCTTCTTTCGAGGTTGTAATACCATTATTTCATGATGCTTTGAACAGTGGGTATAGGATTATACCTTAAGTTCTTGTTCTCTTCTGCATTGGGCCAAGGTTTTACCTTTGTGAAACTTCATTTTTGTTTCCTAGGGTCCTTAATTCCTTGTTTTGATTGTGGGTTTCATTGCATTCTTTGCATTCAACATTGAGTGCTATGACAGCTTTGGACTTTAAATCAAGTTTGCTTATCAAAATTGGAGTTTTTTTTGTCTAGTTTCTCATCTTATCTACTTGTTATTACATTTTGTTGGATCCCAACTCGGCTCATTAATACCAAATCCCTTCCTTCTAAATTATAATGCCAATATCCTTCCTTTCACCATCGGTTCATGATGTTTTGAACTATGGGCATAGGATTATACCTTATGTTCTTGTTCTTTTGAGCATTGGGCCAAGGTTTTACTTTTGTTAAACCTCAATTATATTTTTTGGGGTCTTCAAATCCTTCCTTTTGTTGAGGGTTTCATTGCATTCTTTGTGTTTAACATTGGGTGGTATGCATGTTTTGGGCTTTAAGTTAGGTTTGCTTCTCAAAATCAGAGTTTTTTCTCTAGTTCTTATTCTCAACTGCCTCTTTTTACTTTTTGTTGCATTCCAACTCGACTCATTACTACCAAATCTCTTTTTTCTAGATTGTAAAGCCAATATCCTTCTTTTCACCATTGGTTCTTGATGCTTTGAATTTTGGGTATAGGATTATATCTTAAGTTCATGTTCCTTTAAGGATTGCGCCAAGGTTTTACTTTTGTTAAACATCATTTTTGTTTCCTTATGTCTTCCATTCCATGTTTTGATTGTGGGTTTCCTTAAATTCTTTGTGTTTAACAGTGGGTGCTATGAGAGTTTTGGGTTTTAAATTAAGTTTGCTTATCAAAATTGGAGTTTTTTTCTCTATTTTTTCTTCTTAGCTGCCTCTTATTACATTTTGTTGCATTCCAATTCAGTTCATTACTCCCAAATCTCTTTTTTCTAGATTGTAATGCCAATATCCTTCCTTCACCTTTGCTTCATGATTCTTTGAACTGTTTGTATAGGATTATACCTTAAGTTATTGTTCTTTTGAGCATTGGGCAAAGGTTTTTGTTCTGTGAAAAATCATTTTTGTTTCCTGGGGTCTTTAATTCCTTGTTTTCATTATGGGTTACATTACATTTTTTGTGTTTAACATTGGTTGCTAGGAGAGCTTTGGGCTTTAAATCATGTTTGCTTAACAAAGGATTTTTTTCTCTAGTTCTTCTTCTTAGCTGCCTCTTATTATGTTTTGTTGCATTACAACTCAGTTCATTACTACCAAATCTCTTCTTTCTAGCTTGTAATGCCTATGTCCTTCCTTTCACCATTGGTTCATGATGCTTTGAACTGTGGTATAAGATTATATCTTAAATTCTTGTTCCTTTGAGAATTCGGCCAAGGTTTTACTTTTCTTAAAGGGAATTATGCTTTTTGGGGTCTTCAATTCCTTTTATTGATTATGGCTTTCATTGCCTTCTTTGTGTTTAACATTGGGTGCTACGACAGCTTTGGGCTTTAAATCAAGTTTGCTTATAAAAATTGGAGTTTTTTCTCAAGTTTTTCTTCTTTCTAGATTGTAATTCCTATATCCTTCCTTTCACCATTGGTTCATGATGCTTTGAATTGTGGGTATAGGATTGTACCATAAGTTCTTGATGCTTTAAGCATTGGGCCAAGGATTTACTTTTGTTAAATATCATTTTTGTTTCCTAGGGTCTTGAATTCCTTGTTTTGATTGTGTGTTTTATTGCATTCTTTGTGTTGACCAATGGGTGCTATGAGAGCTTTCGGCTTTAGATCAGGTTTGCTTACCGAAATTGGAGTTTTTCTTGAGTTAATCTTCTTAGCTGCCTTATATTACGTTTTGTTGCATTCCAACTTGGCCCATTACTACCAAATCTCTTCTTTCTAGAATGTAATGCCACTATATTTCTTTTCACCATTGGTTCATGATGCTTTGGACAATGGAAATAGGATTATACCTTAAGTTCTTGTTCTTTTGAGCATTGGGCCAAGGTTTTACTTTTGTAAAACATCTTTTTTGTTTCCTTGGGTCTTCAATTCCTTGTTTTGATTGTGTGTTTCATTGCATTCTTTGTGTTGACCATTGAGTGTTATGAGAGCTTTGGGCTTATCAAAATTAGAGTTTTTTTCTCTAGTTCATCTTCTTAGCTGCATCTTATTATGTTTTGTTGCATACCAACTTGGCTCATTACTACCAAATCTCTTCTCTCTAGATTGTAATGTCAATATCCTTCCTTTCACCATTTGTTGATGATGCTTTGAATTGTAGGTGTAGGATTACACCTTAAGTTCTTGTTCCTTTGAGCTTTGGGCCAAGGTTTTACTTTTGTTAAACATCGTTTATGTTTCTTGGGGTCTTCAATTCCTTATTTTGTTTGTGGGTTTCATAGCATTTTGTGTCTTTAACATTGAGTGCTATGACAGCTTTAGGCTTTAAATCAGGTTTGCTTCTCAAAATTGGAGTTTTTTCTCTAATTCTTGTTCTGTGCTGCCTCTTATTACGTTTGGTTGCATTCCAACTGGGCTCATCACTACCAAATTTCATCTTTCTAGATTGTAATGCCAATATCCTTCCTTTCACCATTGGTTCATGATGCTTTGAACTATGGGTATAGGATTATACCGTAAGTTCTTGTTCCTTTGAGCATTAGGCCAAGGTTTTACTTATGTTAGACATCATTAATGTTTCTTGGGGTCACCAATTGCTTCTATTGATTCTGGGTTTCATTGCATTCTCTTTGTTTGCCATTGGATGCTATGAGAAATTTGGGCTTTAAATCACGTTTGCTTGTCAAAATTGGAGTTTTCTCTCTCGTTTTTCTTCTTAGCCGCCTCTCATTACATTTTGTTGCATTCCAACTTAGCTCATTGCTACCAAATCAATTCTTTCTAGATTGTAATGCCAATATCCTTCCTTTCACCATTGGTTTGTGATGCCTTGAACTATGGCTATAGGATTATACCTTAAGTTTTCATTCCCTTAAGCATTAGGCCAAGGTTTTACTTGTGTTAGACATCATTTACATTTCTTTGGGTCTTCAATTCCTTCTTTTGATTGTGGGTTTCATAGCATTCTTTGTGTTTAACATTGGGTGCTATGAGAGCTTTGGTCTTTAAATTAGGTTTTCTTCTCAAAGTTGGAGTTTTTTCTCTAGTTCTTCTCCTTTGCTGCCTCTTATTACGTTTTGTTGGATTCTAACTCAGCTCATTACTACCAAATCTCATCTTTCTAGATTGTAATGCCAATATCCTTCCATTCACCATTGCTTCATGATGCCTTCGACTGTGGGTATAGGATTATATCTTAAGTTCTTGTTCCTTTGAGCATTGGGCTAAGGTTTTACTTTTGTTAGACATCATTTATGTTTCTTGGGGTCTTTAATTCCTTCATTTGATAGTGGGTTTCACTGCATTCTTTCTATTTAACATTGGGTGTTATGAGAGCTTTGGGCTTTTAATTAGGTTTACTTGTCAAAATTATAGTTTTTTCTCTTGTTTTTCTTCCTAGCTCCCTCTTATTACATTTTGTTGCATCCCAACTGGCCTCTCTACTACAAATCTCCTCTTTCTTGATTGTAATGTCAATCTCCTTCCTTTCACCTTTGGTTCATGATGATTTGAATAGTGGGTATTCCTTTTTACCTTAAGATCTTGTTTCTTTTAGCATTGGGCCAAGGCTTTAGTTTTGTTAAACTTGAAATATGTTTCTTGGGGTCTTTAATTCCATCTTTTGATTATGGGTTTCATTGCATTCTTTATGTTTAACATTGGGTGCTACGAGAGCTTTGGGCTTTAAATCAGGTTTTCTTATCAAAATTGGAGTTTTTTTCTCTCATTCTTCTTCTTAGCTGCTCTTTTTAAGTTTTGTTGCTTTCAAACTAGGTTCATTACTACCAAATCTCTTCTTTCTAGATTGTAATGCCAATATCCTTTCTTTTACCATTGGTTGATGATGCTTTGAACTATGGGTATAGGCTTACACCATAAGTTCCTATTCCTTTGAGCTTTGGGCCATGGTTTTGTTTTTGTTAAACATCATTTATGTTTCTTGGGGTTTTCAATTCCTTCTTTTGATTGCGGGTTTCATAGCATTCATTGTGTTTAACATTGGGTGTTATGACAGCTTTGGGCTTTAAATTAGGTTTGCTTCTCAAAATTGGAGTTTTTTCTCTAGTTCTTGTACTGTGCTACCTCTTATTACATTTTGTTGCATTCCAACTGGACTCATCACTACCAAATCTCGTCTTTTTAGATTGTAATGCCAATATGCTTCCTTTCACCAGTGGTTCATGATGCCTTAAATTGTGGGTGGAGGATTATACCTTAAGTTCTTGTTCCTTTAAGCATTGGGCTAAGGTTTTACTTTTGATACACATCATTTATGTTTCTTAGGGTCTTCAACTCCTTCTTTTGATTGTGGGTTTCATTGTATTCTTTGTGTTTAACATTGGGTTCTATGAGAGCTTTGGGCTTTCAATCAGGTTTGCTTATCAAAATTGTTGTTTTTTCTCTTGTTTTTCTTCTTAGCTGCTTATTATTACGTTTTGTTACATTCAAACTCACCCCACTACTTTCGAATCACCTCTTTCTTGATTGTAATGCCAATATCCTTCCTTTCACCTTTGGTTCTTGATGCTTTGAACAGTGGGTATAGGATTATACCTTGAGATCTTGTTCGTTTCAGCATTGGGCCAAGGTTTTAGTTTTGTTAAATCTGAATTATGTTTCTTGGGGTCTTATATTCCTTCTTTTGATTGTAGGTTTCATTCCATTCTTTATGATTGACATTGGGTGCTGTGAGCACTTTGGGCTTTAAATCAGATTTGCTTATCAAAATTGGAGTTTTTCCTCTCATTCTTCTTCTTAGTTGCCTATTCTTATGTTTTGTTGCATTCCAACTCGGCTCATTACACCCAAATCTCGTCTTTCTAGATTGTAATGCCAATATCCTTCCATTCAACATTGGTTGATTATGCTTTAAACTATGGGTATCATATTATACCTTAAGTTCCTGTTCCTTTGAGGATTGGGCCAAGGTTTTACTTATGTTAGACATCATTTATATTTCTTGGGGTCTTCAATTCCTTCTTTTGATTGTACACTTCATTACATTCTTTATGTTTAACATTGGGCGCTATGAGAGCTTTGTGCTTTCAATCAAGTTTGCTTGCCAAACTTGTAGTTTTTTCTGTAGTTTTTCTTCTTAGCTGTCTTTTATTACATTGTGTTGCATTCCAACTCAGCTCATTATTGCCAAATCTCATCTTTCTAAATTTTAATAGTGGTTCATGATGCCTTAAAGTATAGGTATAGGATTATACCTTAAGTTCTTGTTCCATTGAGCAATGGGTCAAGGTTTTACTTTTATTACACATCATTTATGTTTCTTGGGGTCTTCAATTCCTTCTTTTGATTGTGGGTTTTATTGCATTCTTTGTGTTTAACATTGGGTGCTATGAGAGCTTTGAGCTTTCAATCAAGTTCGCTTATCAAAATTGTTGTTTTTTTCTCTTGTTTTTCTTCTTAGCCGCCTCTTCTGACATTTTGTTGCATTCAAACTCGCCTCAGTACTTTCAAATCACCTCTTTCTTAATTGTAATGCCAATATCCTTCTTTTCACCTTTGGTTCTTAATGCTTTGAACAGTGGGTATAGGATAATACCTTGAGAACTTGTTCCTTTTAGCATTGGGCCAAGCTTTTAGTTTCGTTAAACCTGAATTATGTTTCTCAAGGTCTTATATTTCTTCTTTTGATTATGGGTTTCATTCCTTTTTTTTTTTTTGTTTAACATTGCGTGCTGTGAGAGCTTTGGGCTTTGAATCAGGTTTGCTTATCAAAATTGGAGTTTTTCCTCTCATTCTTCTTCATAGCTGCCTCTTATTACATTTTGTTGCATTCCAACTTGGCTCATTACACCCAAATCTCATCTTTCTAGATTGTAATGCCAACATCCTTCCTTTCACCATTGCTTCATAATGCTTTGAACTATAGGTATAGGATTACACCTTAAGTTCTTATTCCTTTAAGCATTAGGCCAAGGTTTTACTTTTGTTCAACATCATTTATGTTTCTTGGCATCTTCAATTCCTTATTTTAATGGTGAGTTTGATAGCATTCTTTCTGTTTAACATTGGGTGCTATGAGTGCTTTGGGCTTTCAATCAGGTTTGCTTCTAAAAATTGCAGTTTTTTCTCTAGTTCTTCATCTTAGCTGCCTCTTATTCCATTTTGTTGCATTCCAACTCAGCTTATTACTACCAAATCTCTGCTTTCTAGATTATAATGCCAATATTCTTCCTTTCTCCATTGGTTCATGATGCTTTAAACTATGGGTATAAGATTATAGCTTAAGTTCTTGTTCTTTTGAGCATTAGTTCAAGGTTTTACTTATGTTAGACATCATTTATGTTTCTTTGGGTCTTAAATTCCCTCTTTTCATTGTGAGTTTCATTGCATTCTTTGTGTTTAACATTGGGTGCTATAAGAGCTTTGGTCTTTGAATTAGGTTTGGTTGTCAAAATTGGAGTTTTTTCTCTAGTTCTTCTTCTTGGCTACCACTTATTACATTTTGTTGCATTCCAACTCAGCTCATTACTACCAAATCTCGTCTTTCTATATTGTAATGCCATTATCCTTCCTTTCATCTTTTGTTCATGATGCTTTCAACTGTGGGTATAGGATTACACCTTAAGTTCTTGTTCCTTTAAGCATTGCACCAAGGTTTTACTTTTGTGAAACATCGTTTATGTTTCTTAGGGTCATCAATTCCTTCTTTTGATTGTCGGCTTCATTGCATTCTCTGTGTTTAACAGTGAGTGCTATGAGAGCTCTGGCTTTCAATCAGGTTTGGTTGTCAAAACTAGAGTTTTTTTCTCTAGTTCTTCTTCTTAGTTGCCTCTTGTTACATTTTTGTTGCATTCCAATGTGGCTCATCACTGCCAAATCTCGTCTTTCTTAATTGTAATGCCATTATCCTTCCTTTCATCATTCGTTCATGATGCTTTGAACTGTGGGTATAGGATTACACCTTAAGTTCTTGTTCCTTTAAGTATTGCACCAAGGTTTTACTTTTGTTAAACATCATTTATGTTTCTTGGGGTCTTCAACTCCTCCTATTGCTTTTGGGTTTCAAGCATTGTTTGTGTTCAGCATGGGGTCTTGCGAGACCTTTGGGCTTTATATCTTGTATGCTTCTTGAAATTGGAGCTTTTTCTCTTGTTCCTCTTCTTTACTGCCTCTTATTACATTTTGTTGCATTCCAACTCGGCTCATTACTATCAAATCTCGTCTTTCTAAATTGTAATGACAATATCCTTCCATTCACCATTCGATCATGACGCTTTGAACAGTGGGTATAGGATTATACCTTAAGTTCTTGTTCCTTTGAGCATTGGGCCAAGGTTTTACTTATGTTAGATATCTTTTATGTTTCTTAGGGTCTTTAATTCCTTCTTTTCATTGTAGGTTTCATTGCATTCTTTGTGTTTAACATTGGGTGCTATAAGAGTTTTGGGCTTTAAATCAAGTTCGCTTGTCAAAATTGGAGGTTTTTTCTAGTTTTTCTTCTTGGCTGCCTCTTATTATGCTTTGTTGCATTCTTATTCGACTCATTACTACCAAATCTTGTCTTTCTAGATTGTAATGGCAATATCCATCCTTTCACCTTTGGTTCATGATGACTGAACAGTGGGTATAGCATTATACCTTAAGATCTTGTTCCTTTCAACATTGGGCCAAGGTTTTAGTATTGTTAAACTTCAATATCCATCCTTTCTTGTGCTATAATGCAATTTGAAATGATTTATAAAATTTTTTCTTTCAAACATATTACAAAGGAAAAAGCAAATGCAGTGGACTCTAATAAGAAGTTTTCCCACTCCCCACTATACACATATGCTTGAAACAACAACGAGACTTGGGATTGCTATTTATAATATTCGACCACTAAAGTGTATTTTATATAATTGATTGCATTTCTTGCCTTTGTGTTCAATTAACATATTCAAATGTTATGTTTTCCACCCCAATCAAAGGCCATGACTTCAATAATAAAGCAAAAAACCAAAACATTGCATTTTTTGAATTCTAGAATTTTAACGCTTTCTAAGGTTAAATGCATTGTCAATAATCAGTGTAATTTAAATTTTGCAATTTTCTTAATTGTCCCCTGTACCATAATGCAATTTGAAATGATTTATATAACTTTCACTTTCAAACATATTACTAAGAAAAAAGCAAATGCAATGGACTCTAATAAGAAGTTTTCCCACTCCCTACTATACATATATGCTTGAGACAACAACAAAACCTAGGATTGCTATTTATAATATTCATCCACTAAAGTGTATTTTCTACAATTGATTCCGTTACTTGTATTTTTGTTCAATTAACATATTTAAATGTTACGTTTTTCACAGTAATCAAAGGCCATGACTTTCATAATAAAGCAAGAAACCAAAACATTTCATTTTTTGAATTCTAGAATTTTAAGGTTTTCAAGGGATAAATGCATTGTCAATAATTAGTTGAATTTAAATTTTGCAATTTTCATAATTGTCTCTTGTGTCGTAATGCAATTTGAAATGATTTATATAATTTTTTCTTTCAAACATATTACTAAGAAAAATGCAAATGCAATGGACTATAATAACAAGTTTTCCCACTCCCCACTATACATATATGCTTCAAACAACAACGAAACTTGGGATTGCTATTTATAATATTCATCCACTAAAGTGTATTTTATACAATTGATTGCATTACTTGCCTTTTTGTTCAATTAACATATTCAAATGTTATGTTTTCCACACCAATCAAAGGCCATGACATTAATAATAAAGCAAAAAACCAAAACATTGCATTTTTTGAATTCAAGAATTTTAATGTTTTTAAGGGATAAATTTGTTGCCAATAATTAGTTGAATTTAAATTTTCCAATTTTCTTAATTGTCTCTTGTGTCGCAATACAATTTGAATTGATTTATATAATTTTTCTTTCAAACAAGTTACTAAGGAAAAGGCAAATGCAATGGACTCTAATAACAAGTTTTCCCGCTCCCCACTATACATATATGCTTGAAACAACAACGAAACTTGGGATTGCTATTTATAATATTCATCCACTAAAGTGTATTTTACACAATTGATTGCATTACTTGCCTTTTTGTTCAATTAACATATTCAAATGTTATGTTTTCCACACCAATCAAAAGTCGTGACTGTAATAATAAAGCTAAAACCAAAACATTGCATTTTTTGAATTCTAGAATTTTAAGGCTTTCTAAGGTTAGATGCATTGTTAATAATCAGTGTAATTTAAATTTTTCAATTTTCTTAATTGTCCCCTATACCATAATGCAATTTGAAATGATTTATATAACTTTTGCTTTCAAACATAATACTAAGGAAAAAGCAAATGCAATGGACTCTCATAAGATGTTTTCCCACTCCCTACTATACAGATATGCTTGAAACAACAACGAAACTTAGGATTGCTATTTATAATATTCATCCACTAAAGTGTATTTTATACAATTGATTCCATTACTTGCCTTTTTGTTCAATTAACATATTCAAATGTTATGTTTTCCACACCAATCAAAGGCCATTACTTTAATAATAAAGCAAAAAACCAAAACATTGCATTTTTTCAATTCTAGAATTTTAAGGCTTTCTAAGGTTAAATGCATTGTCAATAATTAGTTGAATTTAAATTTTGCAATTTTCTTACTTGTCTCTTGTGCTGTAATGCAATTTGAAATGATTTATAAAATTTTTTCGTTCAAACATATTAGAAAGGAAAAAGCAAATGTAGTGGACTCTAATAAGAAGTTTTCCCACTCCCCACTATACATATATGCTTGAAACAACAACGAAACTTGGGATTGCTATTTATAATATTTATCCACTAAAGTGTATTTTATACAATTTATTGCATTACTTGCCTTTGTGATCAATTAACATATTCAAATGTTATGTTTTCCACACCAATCAAAGGCCATTACTTTAACAATAAAGCAAAAAACCAAAACATTGCATTTTTTGAACTCTAGAATTTTAAGGTTTTTAAGGGATAAAAGCATTGTCAATAATTAGTTGAATTTAAATTTTGCAATTTTCTTAATTGTCTCTTGTGTCGTAATGCATTTTGAAATGATTTATAAAATTTTTTTTTGAAACATATTACTAAGGAAAAAGCAAATGCAGTGGACTCTAATAAGAAGTTTTCTCACTCCCCACTATACATATATGCTTGAAGCAATAATGAAACCTGGGATTGCTATTTATAATACTCATCCACTAAAGTGTATTTTATACAATTGATTGCATTACTTGCCTTTTTGTTCAATTAACATATTCAAATGTTATGTTTTCCACACCAATCAAAGGCCATGACTTTAATAATAAAGCAAAAAATGAAAACATTGCATTTTTTGAATTCTAGAATTTGAAGGCTTTCTAAGGTTAAATGCATTGTCAATAATCAGTGTAATTTAAATTTTGCAATTTTCTTAATTGTCTTCTGTGCCTTAATGCAATTTGAAATCATTTATATAATCTTTGCTTTCAAAAATATTACTAAGGAAAAAGCAAATGCAATGGACACTAATAAGAAGTTTCCCCACTCCCTATTATACATATATGCTTGAAACAAGAATAAAACTTGGGATTGCTATTTATAATATTCATTCACTAAAGTGTATTTTATATATTTGATTGCATTTCTTGCCTTTGTGTTCAATTAACATATTCAAATGTTATGTTTTCCACACCAATCAAAGGCCATGACTTCAATAATAAAGCAAAAAACCAAAACATTGCATTTTTTGAATGCTAGAATTTTAACACTTTCTAAGGTTAAATGCATTGTCAATAATCAGTGTAATTTAAATTTTGCAATTTTCTTAATTGTCCTCTATGCCCTAATGCAATTTGAAATGATTTATATAATTTTTCCTTTCAAACATATTACCAAGGAAAAAGCAAATGCAGTGGACTCTAATAAAAAGTTTTCTCACTCCCCACTATACATATATGCTTGAATCAACAATGAAACCTAGGATTGCTCTTTATAATAGTCATCCACTAAAGTGTATTTTATACAATTGATTGCATTACTTGCCTTTTTGTTCAATTAACATATTCAAATGTTATGTTTTCCACACCAATCAAAGGCCATGACTTTAATAACAAAGCAACAAACCAAAACATTGCATTTTTTGAATTCAAGAATTTTAATGTTTTTAAGGGATAAATTCATTGCCAATAATTAGTTGAATTTAAATTTTGCAATTTTCTGAATTGTCTCTTGTGTCGTAATACAATTTGAAATGATTTATATTAATTTTCTTTCAAACATATTACTAAGGAAAAGGCAAATGCAATGGACTCTAATAAGAAGTTTTCCCACTTCCCACTATACATATATGCTTGAAACAACAATGAAACCTGAGATTGCTATTTATAATATTCATTCACTAAAGTGTATTTTATACAATTGATTCCCTTACTTGTATTTTTGTTTAATTAACATATTTAAATGTTACATTTTTCACAGCAATCAAAGGCCATGACTTTTATAATAAAGCAAGAAACCAAAACAATGCATTTTTTGAATTTTTAGAATTTTAAGGTTTTCAAGGGATAAATTCATTGTCAATAATTAGTTGAATTTAAATTTTGCAATTTTGTTAATTGTTTCTTGTGCCGTAATGCAATTTGAAATGATTTATAAAATTTTTTCTTTCAAACATATTACTAAGGAAAAAGCAAATGCAATGGACTCTAATAAGAAGTTTTCTCACTCCCCACTATACATATATGCTTGAAACAACAATGAAACCTGGGATTGTTATTTATAATATTCATCAACTAAAGTGTATTTTATATAATTGATTCCATTGCTTGCCTTTTTCTTCAATTAACATATTCAAATGTTATGTTTTCCACACCAATCGAAGTCCATGACTTTAATAATAAAGCGAAAAACCAAAACATTGCATTTTTTGAATTCAAGAATTTTAATGTTTTTAAGGGATAAATTCATTGTCAATAATTAGTTTGATTTAAATTTTGCAATTTTCTTAATTGTCTCTTGTGTCGTAATACAATTTGAAATGATTTATATAATTTTTCTTTCAAACATATTACTAAGGAAAAAGCAAATGTAATACACCCTAATAAGAAGTTTTCCCACTCCCCACTATACATATATGCTTGAAACTACAATGAAACTTGGGATTGCTATTTATAATATTCATCCACTAAAGTGTATTTTATACAATTGATTGCATTACTTGCCTTTTTGTTCAAATAACATATTTAAATGTTATGTTTTCCACACCAATCAAAGGCCATGACTATAATAATAAAGCTAAAACTAAAACATTGCATTTTTTGAATTTTAGAATTTTAAGGCTTTCTAAGGTTAAATGCATTGTCAATAATCAGTGTAATTTAAATTTTGCAATTTTCTTAATTGTCTCCTGTACCATAATACAACAACATTAACAATAAATTTAAAAATCAAAATATTGCATTTTTGCAATATTTAAAATTTTAAAATCTTCTAAGGATAAATGCATTCTCAATAATCTGTTGAATTTTAATTTTGCAATTTTCTTAATTGTCACATTTGCCCAAAGCAAATTGAAATGATTTATATAATTCCTGTATTCAAACAAATTACTTAAGAACAAACAAAAGTGATGGTCTCTAATAAGAAGATTCCCCACTCCTATCTAGAGATATATGGTTAACACAACATTAAAGTTTGGAATTGTTATTTATAATATTCATGCACTAAAGTGTATTTTATAAAATTGAGTCCATTACCGGTACTTTAATCAATTAAAAAATTCAAATATTATATTTCTCTTAGCAATCAAATGCAACAAAATTAACAATAAATTTAAAAATCAAAACATTGCAGTTTTGCAATTTTTTGAATTTTAAAAATTGCTAGGAATAAATGCATTCTCAATAATCTGTTAAATTTTAATTTTGCAATTTTTTTAATTCTCTACC
The DNA here is from genome assembly GCA_020883675.1 of Bruguiera gymnorhiza. Lineage (NCBI taxonomy): Eukaryota > Viridiplantae > Streptophyta > Magnoliopsida > Malpighiales > Rhizophoraceae > Bruguiera > Bruguiera gymnorhiza. The sequence continues at coordinate 79,007 of JAIRCJ010000261.1, forward strand.
TTGCCTCAAAGCAATTTGAAATGATTTATATAATTCTTGTCTTCAAACAAATTATTTAAGAAAAAGCAAAAGCAATGGACGCTAATAAGAAAGTTCTCCACTGCCATTTAGGGATATATAGTTAACACAATATTAAAGCTTGAGATTGCTATTTATAATATTCATCCACTAAAGTGTATTTTATAAAATTGAATCAATTACATGTATTTTTGTTCAATTAACAAGTTCAAATATCATATTTTTCCGACCAATTAAATGCAACGACATGAACAATAAATTTAAAAATTAAAATATCGCATTTTTGCAATTTTAGAAATTTAAAATCTATTAGGGATAAATACATTGTCAATAATTTGTTGAATTTAAATTTTGTAATTTTCTTAATTGTCTCTTCTGCCTCAATGGAATTTGAAATGATTTATGTAACTTTTGCCTACAAACATAATACTTAGGAAAAAGTAAATGCAATGGATTCTAATAAGAAGTTTCTCCACTCCTTCTAGAGATATATGCTCGACACAAAATCGATGTTTCGGATCCCTATTTATAATATTCATCTATTAAAGTGTATTTTATACAATTAAGTTCATTACGTGTATTTTTATTCAATTAACATTTTCAAATATTATATTTTTCCCACCAATCAAATGCAACGACATTAATAATAAATTTAAAAATCGAAATATCGCATTTTCGCAATTTTAGAAATTTAAAGTCTACTAGGGATAAATGCATTGTCAATAATCTATTGAATTTAAATTTTGCAATTTTTTTAATTGTCTCTTTTACCTCAATACAATATGAAATGACTTATATAACTTTTGGCTGCAAACATATTACTTAGGAAAAAGCAAATGCAATGGATTCTAATAAGAAGTTTCTCAACTCCTTCTAGAGATATATGCTTGACACAACAATGATGTTTTGAATCCCTATTTCTACTATTCATCCATTAAAGTGTATTTTATACAATTGAGTCCATTACTTGTATTTTTGTTTAATTAACATATTCAAATATTATATTTTTCTTACAATCAAATGCAATGACATTAACGAGAAATTTAAAAATCAAAATATGGCATTTTTGCAATTTTTGAATTTTTAAGTCTACTAAGGATAAATGCATAGTCACTAATCAGTTGAATATAAATTTTGCAATTTTCTTAATTGTCTCCTTTGCCTCAATGATATTTGAGATGATTTATATAATTCTTGTCTTCAAACAAATTACTTAAGAAAAAGTAAAAGCAATGGACTCTAAAACGAAGGTTCCCCAGTCCCACCGGAGGATATATGTTTAACTCAACATTAAAATTTGGGATTGCTATTTATAATATTCGTCCACTAAAATGTGTTTTATACAATTGAGTTTATTACCTGTATTTTTGTTCAATTAACACAATCAAGTATTATATTTTTCAAACCAATCAAATGCAATGACATTAACAATAAATTTAAAAATCAAAATATCACAATTTTTTAATTTTAGAAATTCAAAGTCTACTAGGGATAAATGCATTGTCAATAATTTGTTGAATTTAAATTTTGCAATTTTCTTAATTGTCTCCTTTTCCTTAATGCAATTTGAAATGATTTATATAACTTTTGCCTACAAACATATTACTTAGGAAAAAGCAAAAGAAAAGGATTCTAATAAAAAGGTTCCCCACTCCTTTCTAGGGATATATGCTTAACATAATATTAAAACTTAGGATTGTTATTTATAATATTCATCCACTAAAGTGTATTTTATAAAATTGAATCCATTACATGTATCTTTAATCAATTAACAAATTCAAATATTATAGTTTTCAAATATTATATTTCTCTCACCAATCAAATGCAACGACATTAATAATAAATTTAAATATCAAAATCTTGCATTTTTGCAATTTTTAGAATTTTAAAATCTGCTAGGGATAAATGCATTGTTAATAATATGTTGAATTTTAATTTTACAATTTTTTTAATTGTCGCCTTTGCCTCAAAGCAATTTGAAATGATTTATATAATTCTTGTCTTCAAACAAATTACTTAAGAACAAACAAAAACAATGGACTCTAATAAGAAGGTTCCCCATCGTCATCTAGGGATATATGGTTAACACAACATTAAAATTTGGGATTGTTATTTATAATATTCATTCACTAAAGTGTATTTTTTAAAATTGAGTCCATTACATGTATTTTTGTTCAATTAGCAAGTTCAAATATTATATTTTTCAAATATTATATTTCTCTCACCAATTAAATGCAATGACATTAACAATAAATTTAAAAATCAAAATATTGTATTTTTGCAATTTTTAAAATTTTAAAATCTGCTAGGGATAAATGCATTCTCAATAATATGTTGAATTTTAATTTTGCAATTTTCTTAATTGTCGCCTTTGCCCCAATGCAATTTGAAATGATTTATATAATTCTTGTTTTCAAACAAATTACTTAAGAAGAAGCAAAAGCAATGGACTCTAATAAGAAACTTCCCCACTCCCATCTTAGGATATATGGTTAACACAACATTAAAGATTAAGATCGCTATTTATAATATTCATCCACTAAAGTATATTTTATACAATTGAGTACATTACTTGTATTTTTGTTCAATTAGCATATTCAAATATTATATTTTTTCGACCAATCAAATGCGACGACATTAACAATAAATTTAAAAATTAAAATATCGCATTTTCACAATTTTAGAAATTTAAAATCTATTAGGGATAAATACGTTGTCAATAATCTGTTGAATTTAAATTTTGCAATTTTTTTAATTGTCTCCTTTGCCTTAATGGAATCTAAAATGATTTATATAACTTTTACCTATAAACATAATACTTAGGAAAAAGCAAATGCAATGGATTCTAATAAGAAGTTTCTCCACTTCTTCTAAAGATATATGCTTGACACAACATTGATGTTTTGGATCCCTATTTATAATATTTATCTACTCAAGTGTATTTTAAACAATTGAGTCCATTACTTGTATTTTTGTTCAATTAACATATTCAAATATTATATTTTTCTCACCAATCAAATACAATGACATTAACAATAAATTTAAAAATCAAAATATGGCATTTTTGCAATTTTAGAATCTTTAACTCTGCTAGGGATAAATGCATAGTCACTAATCAGTTGAATTTAAATTTTACAATTTTCTTAATTGTCTCCTTTGCCTCAATGCAATTTGAAATTATTTATATAATTCTTGTCTTCGAACAAATTATTTAAGAAAAAACAAAAGCAATGGACTCTAACACGAAGGTTCTCCATTCCCATCTGAGGATATATGCTTAACCCAACATTAAAACTTAAGATTATTGTTTATAATATTCATCTAGTAAAATGTATTTTATATAATTGAGTTCGTTACCTGTATTTTTGTTCAATTAACACAATCAAATATTATATTTTTCCCACCAATCAAATGCAACGACATTAACAATAAATTTAAAAATCAAAATATTGCATTTTTGCAATTTTAGAAATTCAAAGTTTACTAAGGATAAATAAATTATTAATAATTTGTTAAATTTAAATTTTGCAATTTTTTTAATTGTCTCTTTTGCCTCAATGCAATTTGAAATGATTTACATAACTTTTGTCTACAAACATATTACTTAGGAAAAAGCAAAAGCAAAGGACTCTAATAAGAAGGTTCCCCACTCCTTTCTAGGGATATATGCTTAACACAACATTAAAACTTGAGATTGCTATTTATAATATTCATCCACTAAAGTGTATTTTATAAAATTAAGTCCATTACATGTATTTTTGTTCAATTAACATATTTACATATTATATTTTTCAAATATTTTATTTCTCTCACCAATCAAATATAATAACATTAACAATAAATTTAAAAATCAACATATTACATTTTTGCAATTTTTAGAATTTTAAAAATCTATTATAGATAAATGCATTGACAATAACCTGTTGAATTTTAATTTTTCAATTTTCTTAATTGTCACCTTTGCATCAATGCAATTTGAAATGATTTATATAATTCTTATCTTCAATCAAATTACTTGAGAAAAAGTAAAATCAATGGACTTTAATAAGAAGGTTCCCCACTCCATTTAATGATATATGCTTAACACAACATTAAAACTTGGGATTGCTATTTAAAATATTCATCCATTAGAGTGTATTTTATAAAATCGAGTCCATTATATGTATTTTTGTTCAATTAACATATTCAAATGTTATATTTTTCACTACAATCAAATGTCATGACTTTAATAATAAAGCAAAAAATGAAAACATTGCATTTTTTGAATTTTAGAATTTTATAGTTTTCTAGGGATAAATGCATTGTCAATAATCAGTTGAATTTAAATTTTGCAATTTTCTCAATTGCCTCTTGTGCCACAATGCCATTTGAAATGATTTATATAATTTTTGCCTAGAAGCAAATTACTTTGGAAAAAGCAAATGCAATGGACCGTCATAAAAAATTTCTCCACTCCTTTCTAGAGATATATGCTTCACACAATTTCATATTACTATTTATAATATTCATCCATTAAAGTGTATTTTATACAATTAAATCCATTACTTGTATTTTGTTTAATTAAAATATTCAAATATTATATTTTTTAAATATTATATTTTTCTCACCACTCTAATTCAACAACATTAATAATAAATTTATAAATCAAAATATTGCATTTTTGCAATTTTTAGAATTTAAAATCTGCTAGGGATAAATACATTTTTAATAATTTGTTGAATTTAAATTTTGCAATTTTCTTAATTGTGTCCATTGGCTCAATGCAATTTGAAATGATTTATATAATTGTTGTCTTCAAACAAATTACTTTAGAAAAAGAAAAAGCAATGGACTTAATAAGAAATTTCCCCACTCCCATCTAAGGATATATGCTTAATACAACATCAAAGTTTGGGATTACTATTTATAATATTTATCCACTAAAGTGTATTTTATACAATTGATTCCATTAATTGTATTTTTGTTCAATTAACATATTCAAATGTTATCTTTTCCACACCAATCAAATGCCATGATTTTAATAATAAAGCAAAAAACCAAAACATTGCATTTTTTGAATTCTAGAATTTTAAGGTTTCCTAAGGATAAATGCATCATCAATAATTAGTTGGATTTAAATTCTACAATTTTCTTAATTGTCTCTTTTGCCATAATGCAATTTGAAATGGACTCTAACAAGAAGTCTCCCCACTCCCATCTTGAGATATATGTTTGATACAACATTAAAACTTCAAATTGCTATTTGTAATATTCATCCCCTAAAGTGTATTTTATACAGTTAAGTCCATTACTCTTATTTTTGTTCAATTAACATATTCAAATATTATATTTTTCTCACCAATCAAATGCAACTGCGTTAACAATAAAGTTAAAAATAAAAACATTACATTTTTTCAATTTTTAGAATTTTAAAAGCTGCTAGGGTTAAATACATAGTCACTAATCTGTTGAACTTAAATTTTACAATTTTCTTAATTGTCTCCTTTGCCTCAATGAAATTTGAAATGATTTATATAGTTATTGTCTTCAAACAAAATTACATATGAAAAAGAAAAAGCAATTGACTCTAAAAAAAGCTTCCCACTCTCATTTAGGGATATATGTTTAATACAACATTGAAACTTGAGATTACTATTTATATTATTCATCCACTAAAGTGTATTTTATAAAATTGATTTCATTACTTCTATCTTTATTCAATTAACATATTCAAATGTTATATTTTTCACACCAATCAAATGTCATGACTTTAATAATAAATCAAAAAACCAAAATATTGCATTTTTTGAATTTTTGAATTTTATGATTTTCTAGGGATAAATGTGTTGTCAATAATCAGTTGAATTTATATTTTGCAATTTTCTTAATTATCTCTTTTGCCATAATGCAATTTGAAATGGACTCTAATAAGAAGTCTCCCCACTCCCATCTAGAGATATATGCTTGACACAACATTGAAGTTTTAGATTGCTATTTATAATATTCATCCCCTTATTTATAACATTGAGTCGATTACCCTTATTTTTGCCTAATTAACATATTCAAATGTTATGTTTTTTACACCAATCAAATGTCATGACTTTAATAATAAAGGAAAAAAACCAAAACTTTGCATTTTTTGAATTTTTGAATTTTAAGATTTTTTAGGGATAAATGCATTGTCAATAATCAGTTGAATTTAAATTTTGCAATTTTCTTAATTCTCTCTTATGCCACAATGCAATTTGAAATGATTTATATAATATTTGCCTATAAACATATTATTAGGGAAAAAGCAATTGCAATGGACTTTAATAAGAAACTTTCCCACTCCCCTCTATACATATATGCTTGAAACAACAATTAAGCTTAGGATTGCTATTTATAATATTCATCCACTAAAGTGTATTTTATACAATTGAGTTCATTGCCTCTATTTTTGTTCAATTAACACATTCAAATATTATATTTTTCCCACCAATCAAAAACAATGACATTAACAATAAATTTAAAAATGAAAATATTGCATTTTCACAATTTTAAAAATTTAAAGTCTACTAGGGATAAATGTATTGTCAATAATTTGTTGAATTTCAATTTTGCAATTTTCTTAATTGTCTCCTTTGCCACAGTGTAATTTCAAATGATTCATATAATTCTTGTCTTCAAACAAAATACTTAAGAAAAAGCAAAAGCAATGGACTCTAATAAGAAGGTTCCTCACTCCCATCTAGGGATATATGCTTAACACAACATTGAAGTTTGGGATTGCTATTTATAATATTCATCTGCTAAAGTGTATTTTATATAATTGAATACATTACTTGTATTTTTGTTCAATTAACATTTTGAAATATTATATTTTTCTTAACAATCATAAGCGATAACATAAATAACAAATTAAAAAATCAAAATATTGCATTTTTGCAATTTTTAGAATTTTAAAATCTGCTAGGGATAAATGTGTTGTCAATAATCTGTAAAATTTAAATTTTTCAATTTTCTTAATTGTCTCCTTTGCCTCAATCCAATTTGAAATAATTCATATAATTCTTGTTTTCAAACAAATTACTTGAGAAAAAACAAAAGCAATAAACTTTAATAAGAAGGTTCCCCACTCCTATCTAAGGATATATGCTTAACACAACATTGAAGTTTGAGATTTCTATTTATAATATTAATCCGCTAAAGTGTATTTTATACAATTAAGTCCATTACTTGTATTTTTGTTCAATTAACATTTTGAAATATTATATTTTTCTCACCAATCAAATACAACAACTTTAACAATAAATTAAAAAAATCAAAATATTGCATTTTTGCTATTTTTAGAATTTTAAAATCTGTTAGGGATAAATACGTTGACAATAATCAGTAGAATTTAAATTTTACAATTTTCTTAATTGTCACTTTTGCCTCAATCCAATTTGCAATGATTTATATAATTCTTATTCAAACAAATTACTTAAGAAAAAACAAAAGTAATAGACTCTAACAAGAAGGCTCCCCACTCCCTTTTAAGGATATATGCTTAACATAACATTGAAATTTGGGATTGTTATTTATAATATTGATCCACTAAAGTGCATTTCATACAATGGATTCCATTACTTGTATTTTTATTCAATTAACATATTCAAATATTATGTTTTCAGAGCAATCAAAATTCATGACTTTAATAATAAAGGAAAAAACCATAACTTTGCATTTTTTGAATTTTAGAATTTAAAGGTTTTCTAGAGTTAAATGCATTGTCAATAATCAGTTAAATTAAAATTTTGCAATTTTCTTAATTGTCTCTTGTGCCACAATGCAATTTGAAATGATTTATATAATGTTTGCCTACAAACATATTACTAGGGAAGAAGCAATTGCAATGGACTCTAATAAGAAACTTTCTCACTCCCCTTTATACATATATGCTTGAAACAATAATGAAACTTGTGATTGTTATTTATAATATTCATCCACTAAAGTGTATTTTATATAATTGAGTACATTACATGTATTTTTGTTCAATTAACATATTCAAATATTATATTTTTCTCACCAATCAAATGCAACGACAGTAATAATAAATTTAAAAATCAAAATATCGCATTTTTGCAATTTTAGAAATTTAAAGTCTACTGGGGATAAATGCATTGTCAATAATCTGTTGAATTTAAATTTTACAATTTTCATAATTGTCTCCTTTGCCTTTATGAAATTTGAAATGATTTATATAATTCTTGTATTCAAACAAATTACTGAAGTAAAAGTAAAGGCAATTGACTCTAGTAAGTAGGTTCCCCAATCCTATCTTGGGATATATCCTTAATACAACATTGAAACTTGGGATTGCTATTGATTTCGACTAAGGTGTATTTTATATAATTGATTCCATTACATGTATTTTTGTTCAATTAACATACATATTCAAATGTTATGTTTTTCACATTGATCAAAGGCCATGACTTTAATAACAAATGAAAAAACCAAACATTGAATTTTTTGAATTTTAGAATTTTAAGGTTTTTTAGGGATAAATGCACTGTCAATAATTAGTTAAATTTAAATTTTGCAATTTTCTTAATTGTCACTTGTGCTATAATGCAATTTGAAATAATTTATATAATGTTTGCCTACAAGCATATTACTTGGGAAAAAGCAAATGCAATAGACTCTAATAAGAAGCTTTCCCACTCCCCTCTATACATATATGCTGGAAACAACAATGAAGTTTCAGATTGTTATTTATAATGTTCATCCACTAAAGTGTATTTTATACAATTTAGTTCATTACTTGTATTTTTGTTCAATTAATATATTCAAATATTATATTTTTCTCACCAATCAGATGTAACAATATTAACAATAAATTTAAACATGAAAATATTGCATTTTTGCAAATTTAGAAATTTAAGGTTTGCTAAGGATGAATGCATTGTCAATAATCTGTTAAATTTTAATTTTGCAATTTTCTTAATGATACTTTGCCTTAAAGCAATCCGAAATGATTTATATAATTCTTGTCTTCAAAAAAATTACTTAAGAAAAAACAAAAGTAATGGACTCTAACAAGAAGGTTCCCCACTCCCATCTAAGGATATATACTTAAGACAACATTGAGGCTTGAGATTGTCATTTATAATATTCGTCCACTAAAGTGTATTTTATACAATTAATTTCATTACTTATATTTTTGTTCAATTAACATATTCAAATATTATATTTTTCAAGTAATTTATTTTTCTCACCAATCAAATGCAATGATATTAACAATAAATTGAAAGGTTAAAATATTGCATTTTTCAATTTTTAAAATTTTAAAATCTGTTAGGGATAAATGCATTGTCAATAATCTATTGAATTTAAATTTTGCAATTTTCTTAATTGTCTCCTTTACCTCAATGTAATTTGAAATAATTTATATAATTCTTGTATTCAAACAAAATTACTTAAGAAAAAATAAAAGCAATGGACTCTAATAAAAAAGTTCTCCACTCCCATCTAAGGATATATACTTAACACAACATTGAAACATAAGATTGCTATTTATATTATTCATCCACTAAAGTGTATTTTATAAAATTGATTCCATTACTTCTATCTTTATTCAATTAACATATTCAAATATTATGTTTTCACACTAATCAAATGCCATGACTTTAATAATAAAGCAAAAAACCAAAATATTGCATTTTTTGAATTTCAGAATTTTGAAGTTTTCAATTAACATATTCAAATGTTATGTTTTTCACACCAATCAAATGCCATGACTTTAATAATAATGAAAAAACCAAAACTTTGCATTTTTTGAGTTTTAAAATTTTATGGTTTTCTAGGGATAAATGCATTGTCAATAATCAGTTGAATTTAAATTTTGTAATTTTTTTAATTGTCTTTTGTGCCATAAATGCAATTTAAAATGATTTAGATAATATTTGCCTACAAACATATTACTTGGGAAAAAGCAAATGCAATGGACTCTAATAAGAAACTTTCCGACTCCCCTCTATACATATATGCTGGAAACAACAATGAAGCTACAAATTGTTATTTATAATATTCATCCACTAAAGTGTATTTTATACAATTGAGTCCATTACTTGTATTTTT
>JAIRCJ010000261.1:90379-137561 GCA_020883675.1 Bruguiera gymnorhiza
CCCTCAAGAGCAATATGCTTGACCCAACATTAAAGCTTAGGATTGCTATTTATAATATTCATCCTCTAAAGTGTATTTTATACAATTGAGTCCATTACTCGTATTTTTATTCAATTAACATTTTAAAATGTTATATTTTTCTCACGAATCAAAATGCAACAACATTAACAATACATTGAAAAATCAAAATATTGCACTTTTGCAATTTTTTGAATTTTAAAATCTATTAGGAATAAATGCATTGTCAATAATCAGTTGAATTCAAATTTTGCAATTTCTTAATTGTCTCCTTCGCCTCAATGCAATTTGAAATGATTTATATAATTCTTATATTCAAACAAATTACTGAAGAAAAAGTAAAGGCAATTGACTTTAATAAGTAGGTTCCCACTCCCATCTAGGGATATATCCTTAAAACAACATTAAAGCTTAGGATTACTATTTATAATATTCATCCACTAAAGTGTATTTTATACAATTGATTCCATTACTTGTATTTTTGTTCAATTAACATATTCAAATGATATGTTCTCACACCAATCAAATGCCATGATTTAATAACAAAGCAAAAAACCAAAACAATGCATTTTTTAATTTTAGAATATTAAGGTTTTCTAGGGATAAATGCATTGTCAATAATCACTTGAATTTAAATTTTGCAATTTCTTAATTGCCTTTTGTGCCACAATACATTTTGAAATGATTTATATAATTTTTTCCTACAAACATATTACTTAGGAAAAAGTAAATGCAATAGACTCTAATAAGAAGTTTTCCCACTCCCCTCGACACATATTTGCTTGAAACAACAATGAAGGTTGGGATTACTATTTATAATATTCATCTACTAAAGTATATTTTATACAATTGAGTCCATTACTTGTAGTTTTGTTCAATTAACATATTCAAATATTATATTCTTCTCAGCAATCAAATGTAACGACATTAACAATAAATTGAAAAATCAAAATATTGCATTTTTGCAATTTTAGAATTTTAAATTCTACTAGGGATAAATGTGTTGTTAATAATTTATTGAATTTAAATTTTGCAATTTTCTTAATTGTCTTCGCTGCCTCAATGCAATTTGAAAATGATTATATAATTTTTGCCTACAAATATATTACTTAGGAAAAAGCAAACACAATGGACTCTAATAAGAAGGTTCCCTAGTCCCATTTAGGGATATATGCTTAACACAACATTGAAACTTGAGATTGCTATTTATAATATTGATCAATTAAAGTGTATTTTATACAACTAATTCCATTACTTGTATTTTTGTTCGATTAACATATTCAAATGTTATGTTTTTCACACTAATCAAATGCCATGACTTTAATAACAAAGCCAAAAACCGAAACATTGTGTTTTTTGAATTTTAGAATTTTAAGGTTTTCTAGGGATAAATGCATTGTCAATAATTAGTTGAATTTAAATTTTGTAATTTTCTTAATTGTCTTTTATACAACAATGCAATTTGAAATGATTTATATAATTTTTGTTTCAAAACATATTACTTAAGAAAAAGCAAAAGCAATGGACTATAATAAGAAGTTTCCCCACTCCCATCTAGAGATATATGCTTGACACAACATTGAAACTTCAGATTGCTATTTATAATATTTATCCACTAAAGTGTATTTTGTACAATTGAGTCGATTACTCTTATTTTTGTTCAATTAACATATTCAAATGTTATGTTTTTCACACCAATCAAATGCCATGATTTTAATAATAAAACATAAAACCAAAACATTGCATTTTTTGAATTTTAGAATTCTAAGGTTTTTTAGGGATAAATGCATTGTTAATAATTAATTGAATTTAAATTTTTCAATTTTCTTGATTGTCTCTTATGTCACAATGCAATTTGAAATGATTTATATAATTTTTGCTACAAACCTATTACTTATGAAAAAGCAAATGCAATGGACTCTAATAAGAAGTTTCTCCACTCTTTTCTAGAGATGTATGCTTGACATAACATTGAAGTTTTAGATTGTTATTTATAATATTCATCCACTAAAGTATATTTTATACAATTGAGTCCATTACTTGTATTTTTGTTCAATTAACATATTAAAATATTATATCTTTCTCACCAATCAAATCTAACAACATTAATAATAAATTTAAAAATCAAAATATTGCATTTTGTAATTTTTAGAATTTAAAATCTACTCAAGATAAATGTATTATCAATAATCTGTTGAATTTAAATTTTGCAATTTCTTTAACTTTTCTCCTTTGCCTCAATGCAATTTGAAATGATTTATATAAATTTTGCCTATAAACATATTACTAAGGAAAAAGTATACGCAATGGACTCTAATTTGAAACTTCGGATTGCTATTTGTAATATTCATCCACTAAAGTGTATTTTATACAATTGAGTCAATTACTCTTATTTTTGTTCAATCAACAATTTCAAATTTTATATTTTTCTCACCAATCAAATGCAACTGCGTTAACAATAAATTTAAAAATAAAAACATTGCATTTTTTTCAATTTTTAGAATTTTAAAGGCTGTTAAGGATAAATGCATAGTTAATAATGAGTTGTATTTAAATTTTGCAATTTTCTTAATTGTCTCTTTTGCCACAATGCAATTTGAAATAATTTATATAATTTTTGCCTACACACAAATTACTTAGAAAAAAGTAACTGTAATGGACTCTCATAAGAAGTTTCTTCACTCCCTTTTAGAGATATATGCTTGACACAACATTGAAGTTTCGGATTGAAATTTATAATATTCATCCACTAAATTTTATTTTATACAATTGAATCCATTACTCTTATTTTTGTTGAATTAACATATTCAAATATTATATTTTTCTCACCAATCAAATGCAACTGCATTAATAATAAATTTAAAAATAAAAACATTGCATTTTTTCAATTTTTAGAATTTTAAAGGCTGCTAAGGATAAATGCATAGTCGCTAATTAGTCGAATTTAAATTTTACAATTTTCTTAATTGTCTCCTTTGTCTCAATGCAATTTGCAATGATTTATATAATTCTTGTCTTCAAACAAATTACTTAAGAAAAAGCAAAAGTAAGGGACTCTAATAAGAAGGTTCCTCACACCCATCTAAGGATATATGCTTGACATAACATTAAAACTTGGGATTGTTATTTAAAATATTCATCCACTAAAGTGTTTTTTATACAATTGATTCTATTACTTGTATTTTTGTTCAATTAACATATTCAAATATTATATTTTTCACACCAATAGAATGTCATGACTTTAATAATAAAGCAAAAAACCAAAATATTGCAATTTTTATTTTAGAATTTTAAGGATTTTTAAGGATAAATGCATTGTTAATAATCAATTAAATTTAAATTTTGCAATTTTCCTAATTCTCTCTTATGCCACAATGCAATTTGAAATTATTCATATAATTTTTGTCTTCAAACAAATTACTTAAGAAAAAGCAAAAGTAACGGACTCTAATAAGAAGGTTCCCTACACCCATCTAGGGATATATGTTTGACACAACATTGCAACTTTGGATTGCTATTTATAATATTCATCCACAAAAGCTTATTTTATACAATTAAGTCCATTACTCTTATTTCTTTTCAATTAACATATTCAAATATTATATTTTTCTTACCAATTAAATGCAACGACATTAATAATAAATTAAAAACTCAAAATATTGTATTTTTACAATTTTTAGAATTTTAAAATCTGTTAGGGAAAAATGCATTGTCAATAATATGTTGAATTCAAATTTCCCAATTTTCTTAATTGTCTCCTTTGCCTCAATGCAATTTGAAATGATTTAGATAATTCTTGTCTTCAAACAAATTACTTAAGAAAAAGCAAAAGCAATGGACTCTAATAAGAAGGTTCCCCATTTCCATGTAAAGATATATGCTTGACACAACACTGAAACTTGGGATTGTTATTTATAATATTCATCCACTAAAATATATTTTATCCTATTGTATTTTTGTTCAATTAACATATTCAAATGTTATGTTTTTCACACCAATCTAACGCCATGACTTTAATAATAAAGCAACAAATGAAAACATTGCATTTTTTTAATTTTAGAATTTTAAGGTTTTCTCGGGATAAATGCATTGTCAAGAATCAATTAAATTTAAATTTTGCAATTTTCTTAATTGTCTCTTGTATCATAATGCAATTTGAAATGATTTATTTAATTTTTGCTACAAACATATTGCTCACGAAAAAGCAAATGCAATGGCCTTTAATACGATGTTTCTCCACTAAAGTGTATTTTATACAATTAAGTGCATTACTTGTATCTTTATTCAATTAACATATTCAGATATTATATTTTTCTCACCAATCTAATCCAACGATATTCACTATAAATTTAAAAATCAAAATATTGCATTTTTTCAATTTTTAGAATCTAAAATCTGTCAGGGATAAATGCATTATAAATAATCTGTTGAATTTAAATTTTATAATTTCTTTAATTTTCTCTTTTACCTTAATGCAATTTGAAAGAATTTTTATAATTCTTGTCTTCAAACAAATTACCTAAGAAAAAGCCAAAGCAATGGTCTCTAATAAAAAGGTTCCACACTCCCATTTAAGGATATATGCTTGACACAATACTGAAACTTGGGATTGTTATTTATAATATTCATCAACTAAAGTGTATTTTATACAATTGATTCCATTACTTTTATTTTTGTTCAATTAACATATTAAAATGTTATGTTTCCCACACCAATCAAATGCCTTGACTTTAATAATAAAACAAAAAACCAAAACATTGCATTTTTTGAATTTTAGAATATTAAGGTTTTCTAGGGATAAATGCATTATCAATAATCAATTGAATTTAAATTTTGCATATTTCTTTATTGTCTCTTATGGCATAATGCAATTTGAAATGATTTATTTAATTTTTGCTACAAGCAGATTGCTTATGAAAAAGCAAATGCAATGGATTCTAATCAAAACTTTCTCTACTCGCTTTCAAAGATTTATGTTTGACACAACATTGAAACTTCATATTACTATTTATAATATTCATCCACTAAAGTATATTTTATATAATTGAGTCCATTACTTGTATGTTTGTTCAATTAACATATTCAAATATTATATTTTTCCCACCAATCAAATCCAACGACATTAACAATAAATTTAAAAATCAAAATATTGTATTTTTGCAATTTTTAGAATTTAAAATTTGTTAGGGATAAATGCATTATAAATAATCTGTTGAATTTAAATTTTGCAATTTCTTTAATTTTTTCCTCTGCCTCAATGCAATTTGAAATGATTTATATAATTCTTGTTTTCAAACAAATTACTTAAGAAAAAGCAAAAGCAATGGTCTCTAATAAAAAGGTTCCATACTCTCATTTAGGGATATATGCTTAACACAACATTGAAACTTGGGATTGTTATTTATAATATTCATCCACTAAGGTGTATTTTATACAATTGATTCCATTACTTTTATTTTTGTTCAATTAACATATTCAAATGTTATGTTTTTCACACCAATCAAATGTCATGGCTTTAATAATAAAGCAATA
Source organism: Bruguiera gymnorhiza (assembly GCA_020883675.1). Classification (NCBI taxonomy): domain Eukaryota; kingdom Viridiplantae; phylum Streptophyta; class Magnoliopsida; order Malpighiales; family Rhizophoraceae; genus Bruguiera; species Bruguiera gymnorhiza. Next base: position 95,930 of record JAIRCJ010000261.1, read on the forward strand.
AAACCAAAACATTGCATTTTTTGAATTTTAGAATTTTAAGGTTTTCTAGAGATAAATGCATTGTCAATAATCAGTTGAATTTAAAATTTGCAATTTTCTTAATTGTCTCTTCTGACACAATGCAATTTGAAATGATTTATATAATTTTTGCCTACAAACATATTGCTTAGGAAAAAACAAATTCCATGGACTCTAATCAGAAATTTCCCCACTCCTATCTAGAGATATATACTTGATACAACATTAAAGCTTCATATTACTAATTATAATATCCATCCACTAAAGTGTATTTCATACAATTAGGTTCATTATTTTGGTTCAATTAACATATTCAAATATTATGTGTTCCTCACCAATCAAATGCAACATTGTTAACAATAAATTTCAAGATAAAAACATTGCATTTTTTCAATTTTTAGAATTTTAAAGGCTGGCAGGAATAAAGACATAGTCACTAATCAGTTGAATTTAAAATTTTCCAATTTTCTCAATTGTCTCCTTTCCCTCAATGCAAATGATTTATATAATTCTTCTCTTCAAACAAATTACTTAAAAGCAAAATCAATGGACTTTAATAAAAAGGTTCCCTACTCCCATATAGAGATATATGCTTCACACAGCATTGAAGCTTGGGATTGTTATTTATAATATTCATCCACTAAAGTGAATTTTATATAATTGATTCCATTACTTGTATTTTTGTTCAATTAACATATTCAAATTTTATATTTTTCACACTAATCAAATGTCATGGCTTTAATAATAAAGCAATAAAACGAAAACATTGCATTTTTTGAATTTTAGAATTTTAAGGTTTTTTAGAGATAAATGCATTGTCAATAATCAGTTGAATTTAAATTTTACAATTTTCTTAATTGTCTCTTTTGACACAATGCAATTTGAAATGATTTATATAATTTTTGCCTACAAACATATTGCTTAGGAAAAAGCAAATGCAATGGACTCTAATTAGAAATTTCCCCACTCCCATCTAGAGATATATACTCGATACAACATTGAAATTTCATATTGCTATTTATAATATGTATCCACTAAAGTGTATTTTATACAATTGAGTCCATTACTCTTATTTTTGTTCAATTAACATTTTCAAATTTTATATTTTTCTACTAATCAAATGCAACTGCATTAATAATAAATTTAAAAATAAAAACATTGCATTTTTTCAATTTTAAGAATTTTAAAGGCTGCTAAGGATAAATGCATATTCAATAATCAATTGAATTTAAATTTTACAATTTTCTTAATTGTCTCCTTTGCCTCAATGCAAATGATTTATATAATTCTTGTCTTTAAACAAATTACTTAAGAAAAAGAAAAAGTAATGGACTCTAATAAGAAGGATCCCCACTCTCATCTAAGGATATATGCTTCACATAGCATTGAAACCTGCAATCGTTATTTATAATATTTATCCACTAAAGTTTATTTTATACAATTGATGCTATTACTTGTATTTTTTTTCAATTAACATATTCAAATGTTATGTTTTTCACACCATTCAAACTTCATGACTTTAATATTAAAGCCAAAAACCAAAACATTGCATTTTTTGAATTTTAGAATTTTTAAGGTTTTCTAGGGATACATGTATTGTCAATAATCAGTTAAATTTAAATTTTGCAATTTTCTTAATTGTCTCTTCTGACACAATGCAATTTCAAATGATTTATATAATCTTTGCCTACAAACATATTACTTAGGAAAAAGCAAATGCAATGGACTCTAATACGAAGTTTCCCCACTCCCATCTAGAGATATATGCTTGATAGAACATTGAAATTTCAAATTGCTAAATATAATATCCATCCACTAAAGTGTATTTTATACAATTGGGTTCATTATTCTTATTTTGGTCCATTACTTTTATTTTTGTTTAATTAACATATTCAAATATTATGTTTTTTTCACCAATCAAATGCAACTTCGATAACAATAAATTTAAAAATAAAAACATTGCATTTTTTCAATTTTTAGAATTTTGAAGGCTGCTAGGGATAAATGCATAGTTACTAATCAGTTGAATTTAAATTTTGCAATTTTCTTAATTGTCTCCTTTACTATAATGCAATTTGAAATGATTTATATAATTTTTGCTACAAATATATTACTTAGGGAAAAGCAAACGCAATGGACTCTAGTAAGAAGTTTCTCCACTCTCTTCTAGAGATATATGCTTGACACAACATTGAAGTTTCAGATTGCTATATATAATATTCATCCACTAAAGTGTATTTTATACAATTAAGTTCATTACTCGTATTTTTGTTCAATTAACATTTTCAAATTTTATGTTTTTTTCACCCATTAAATGCAACTGCGTTAACAATAAATTTAAAAATAAAAAAAATTGCATTTTTTCAATTTTTGGAATTTTAAAGGTTGCTAGGGATAAATGCATAGTCACTAATCAATTAAATTTAAATTTTGCAATTTTCTTAATTATCACCTTTGCCTCAATGCAATTTGAAAAGATTTACATAATTCTTGTCTTCAAACAAATTACTTAAGAAAAAGCAAAAGTAATAGACCTTAATAACAAGATTCCCCACTCCCATCTAGGTATATATTCTTGACACAACATTGAAGATCGGGATTGTTATTTATAATATTCATCTACTAAAGTGTATCTTATACAATTGAGTCCATTACTTGTATTTTTGTTCAATTAACATATTCAAATGTTATATCTTTTCACACCAAGCAAATGTCATGACTTTAATAATAAAGCAAAAAACCAAAACAATGCATTTTTTGAATTTTAGAATTTTAAGGTTTTTTAGGGATAAATGCATTGTCAATAATCAGTTGAATTTAAATTTTGCAATTTTCTTAATTATCTCCTATGCCACAATGCAATTTGAAAGTATTTATATAATTTTTGCCTACAAACATCTTACTTAGCAAAAAGCAAATGCAGTAGACTCTAATAAGAAGTTTCCTCACTCCCTTCTAGAGATATATGCTTGACACAACATGAAAGTTTCGGATCACTACTTATAATATTCATCCACTAAAGTGTATTTTATACAATTGAGTCCCTGACTTGTAGTTTTGTTCAATTAAAATATTCAAATATTATATTTTTCTCACCAATCAAATACAATAACATTAACAATAAATTTAAAAATCAAACTATTGCATTTTTGCAATTTGAGAATTTTAAACTCTGTTAGGGATAAAAGCATTGTCAATAATTTGTTAAATTTAAATTTTGCAATTTTCTTAATTGTCTCCTTTACCTCAATGCAATTTGAAATGATTTATATAATTTTTGTTTTCAAACATATTACTCAAGAAAAAGTAAAAGCGATGAACCCTAAAAAGAAGTTTCCCCACTCAAATCTAGAGATATGTGCTTGATACATCATTGAAACTTCAGATTGCTATTTATAATATTCATCCACTAAAGTGTATTTTATATAATTGACTCCATTACTCTTATTTTTTATCAATGAACAAATTAAAATATTGTGTTTTTCCCACCAATCAAATGCAACTCCACTAACAAAAAATTTAAAAATAAAAACATTGCATTTTTTCAATTTTTAGAATTTTAAAAGCTGCTAGGGATAAATGTATAGTCAGTAATCAGTTGAATTTAAATTTTTCAATTTTCTTAATTATCTCCTTTGCCTCAATGCAATTTGAAATGATTTATATAATTTTTGTTTTCAAACATATTACTTAAGAAAAAGCAAAAGCGATGAACTCTAAAAAGAAGTTTCCCTACTCAAATCTAGAGATATATGCTTAATATATCATTGAAACTTCATATTGCTATTTATAATATTCATCCACTAAAGTGTATCTTATATAATTGAGTCCATTACTCTTATTTTTTACCAATGAAAAAATTCAAATATTATACTTTTCCCACCAATCAAATGCAACTTTGCTAACAAAAAATTTAAAAATAAAAACATTACATTTTTTCAATTTTTAGAATTTTAAAGGCTATTAGGGGTAAATGCATAGTCACTAATCAATTGAATTTAAATTTTGCAATTTTCTTAATTGTCTCTTTTGCCTTAATGCAATTTGAAATGATTTATATAATTCTTGTTTTCAAACAAATTACTTAAGAAAAAGTGAAAGTAATGGACTCTAATAAGAAGGTTCCCCACTCCTATCTGGGATACATGTAACAACATTAATAATAAATTTAAAAATCAAAATGTAGCATTTTTCCAATTTTTTGAATTTTAAAGTCTTTTAGGGATAAATGCATTGTCAATAATCAGTTGAATTTAAATTTTGCAATTTTTTCAGTCGTCTCCTTAGCCACAATGCAATTTAAAATGATTTGTATAATTTTTATCTATAAACTTATTACTTAAGGAAAAGCAAATGCAATGGATTCAAATAAGAAGTTTCCTCACTACCCTCTAGAGATATATGCTTCACCCATCATTGAAGTTAGAGATTGTTATTCATAATATTCATCCACTAAAGTGTATTTTATATATTTGAATGTATTACTTGTATTTTGTACAATTAACATATTCAAATATTATGTTTTTCTCACCAATCAAATGCAATGACGTTAACAATAAATTTAAAAATCAAAACATTAGATTTTTTCAATTTTTAGAAGTTTAAATACTTCTAGGAATAAATGCATTGTCAATAATTAGTTGAATTTAAATTTTGTAATTTTTTTAATTCTCCTTTGCCACAATGCAATTTGAAATGACTTATATAATTTTTTTCTACTTACATATTACTTAAGAAAAAATGAATGCAATGAAATCTAATAAAAAGTTTCCCTACTGCCATGTAAAGATATATACTTAACACAACATTGAAATTTGGGATTGCAATTTATAATATTCATGTACTAAAGTGTATTTTATACAATTAAGTCTATTACTTGTATTTTTGTTCAATTTACATATTCAACTATTATATTTTTCTCTTCAATAAAATTCAATGGCATTAGCAATAAATTTAAAAATCAAAACATTGCACTTTTTCAATTTTTAGAATTTTAAAGTCGTTTAGGGATAAATGCATAGTCAATAATTTGTTGAATTTATTTTTGTGATTTTCTTAATTATCACTTTTGCTATAATGCAATTTGAAATGATTTATATAATTTTTGTCTCCAAACATATTTCTTAGGGAAAAGCAAAAGCAATGGAGTCTAATAAGAAGTTTCCCCACTCTTCTCTAGAGATATATGCTTAACACATCATTGAAGTTGGGGATTGTCATTTATAACATTCATCAACTAAAGTGTATTTTATATAATTGAGTCCATTACTTGTATTTTTGTTTAATTAACATACTCAAATATTATGTTTTTCTCACTAATCAAATGCAACAATAATAACAATAAATTTAAAAATCAAAACATTGTAGTTTTTCAATTTTTAAAATTTTAAAGTCTTTTAGGGACAAATGGATTATCAATAATTAGTTGAATTTAAATTTTGCAATTATCTTAATTGTCACCCTAGTCACAGTGCAATTTGAAATGATTTATAAAATTTTTTTCTACAAACTTATTACTTAAGAAAAAGAAAATGCAATGTACTCTAACAAGAAGTTTCCTCATTGCCCTCTAGAGATTTATGCTTGACACAATATTGAAGCTTGGAATTGGTATTTATAATATTCATCCACTAAAATGTATTTTATATAATTGATTCCATTACTTGCATTTGTGTTTAATTAACATATTGAAATATTATGTTTTTCTCACCAATCAATTGCCATAACATTAATAATAAAGTAAAAACCTAAAAGATTGCATTTTATGATTATTTAGAATTTTATGGTTTATAGGGATAAATACATTGTTAATTATTAATCGAATTTTAAATTTTGCAATATTTTTAATTTTCTCTGTTGCCATAATGCAATTTGAAATGACTTATATAATTTTTGTCTTCAATCATATTACTTAGGGAAAAGGAAAAGCAATGGACTCTAAGAAACAGTTTCCCCACGCCCCTCTAGAGGTATACGCTTAACACATCATTGAAACTTAGGGTTGCTATTTATAATATTCATATATTAAAGTGTATTTTATACAATTGAGTCTAATAAAAAGTAACAGTTTTCCCACTCCCCTCTAGAGGTATATGCTCAACACATCATTGAAGTTTGGGATTGCAATTTATAATATTCATGTACTAAAGTGTATTTTAGTACTAAAGTTTGGGATTGCAATTTATAATATTCATGTACTAAAGTTTGGGATTGCAATTTATAATATTCATGTACTCAACAGTTTCCCCAATCAAATTTACTTGTATTTTTGTTCAATTAACATATCCAAATATTATGTTTTTCTCATCAATCAAATTCAACGACATTAGCAATAAATTTAAAAATCAAAATATTGCACTTTTTCAATTTTTAGAATTTTAAAGTTGTCTATGGATAAATGCACAGTCAATAATTTGTTGAATTTATTTTTTGTGATTTTCTTAATTATCATTTTTGCTACAATGCAATTTGAAATGATTTATATAATTTTTGTTTTCAAACATATTTCTTAGGAAAAAGCAAAAACAATGGAGTTTAATAAGAAGTTTCCCTACACCTCTCTAAAGATATATGCTTAACATATCGTTGAAGTTAGGGATTACTATTTATAATATTCATCTACTAAAGTGAATTTTATACAATTGAGTCCATTACTTGATTTTTTTTGTTCAATTAACATATCAAATATTATGTTTTTCTCACCAATTAAATTCAACGTCATTAACAATAAATTTAAAAATCAAAACATTGCATTTTTTTCAATTTTTAGAATTATAAAGTTTTTTATGGGTAAATGCATTGTCAATAATCAGTTGAATTTAAATTTTGCAATTTTCTTAATTGTCTCTTTTCTCATAATGCAATTTGAAATGATTTATATAATTTTTGTCTACAAACATATTACTTAAGAAAAAGCTTATGCAATGGAACTTGGTATTGCTATTTATAATATTCAACCACTAAATTGTATTTTATACAATTGTGTCCATTACTTGTATTTTGTTGATTTAACATATTCAAGTATTATCTTTTTCTCACCAATCAAATGTTATCTTTTTCTCACCAATCAAATGCAACAAGATTGAAAATAAATTTAAAAAACAAAACATTGCATTTTTTCAATTTTTAGAATTTTAAGGCTTTTTAGGGATAAATGTATTGTGAATAATGAGTTGAATTTAAATTTTGCAATTTTCTTAATTGTCTCTTTTGCCACAATGCAATTTGAAATAATTTATATAATTTTTGTCTTCAAACATATTACCTAGGAAAAAGCAAAAGCATTGGAGTCTAATAAGAAATTTCCTTACACCTGTCTAGAGATATATGTTTAACATATCGATGAAGTTAGAGATTGCTATTTATAATATTCATTCAATTAACATTTTCGAATATTGCATTTTTCTCACTAATCAAATGCAATGATGTTAACAATAAATTTAAAAATCAAAACTTTGGATTTTTTCAATTTTTAAAATTTTCAAGTTTTTTAGGGATAAATGTATTGTCAATAATTAGTTGAGTTTAAATTTTACAATTTTTTTAATTGTCTCCTTTGCCACAATGCAATTTCAAATGACTTATATCATTTTTGTCCACTAACATATTACTTAAGAAAAAGCAAATGCAACAGAATCTAGTAAGAAGTTTCCCCACTACTATGTATAGATATATGCTTGACATAACATTGAAACTTGGCATTGCTATTTATAATATTCATTCATTAAAGTGTATATTATACAATTGAGTCCATTACTTGTATATTTGTTCAATTAACATATTCAAATATTATGTTTTCCACACCAATCAAAAGCAACGACATTAACAATAACTTTTGACATCAAAACATTGCATTTTTTCAATTTTTGCAATTTTCAAGTCTTCTAGGGATAAATGCATTGTCAATAATTAGTTGAATTTAAATTTTGCAATTTTTTTAATTGTCTCCTTTGCCATAATGCAATTTTAAATGACATATAATTTTTGTCTACTAACATATTACTTAAGAAAAAGTAAATGCAATGAAATCTAGTAAGAAGTTTCCCCACTACCATGTATAGATATATGCTTGACACAACATTGAAGCTTGACATTGCTTTTTATAATATTCATCCATGAAAGTGTATTTCATACAATTGAGTCCATTACTTGTATTTTTTTTTTCAATTAACATATTCAAATATGATGTATTTCTTAGTAATCAAATGTCATGACATTAATAAAAAACTGAAAAATCAAAATATTGGATTTTTGCACTTTTTAGAATTTTAAAGTCTTCTAGTGATAAATGCATTGTCAATAATTAGTTGAATTTAAATCTTGCAATTTTCTTCATTGTCTCCTTTGCCTCAATGCAATTTGAAATAATTTCTGTAATTTTTCTCTTCAAACATATTAGTTAAGAAAAAGCAAAAGCAAATGACTCAAATAAAAAGTTTCTCCACTCCCCTCTTGAGATATATGCTTGACTTAACATTGAAGTTTGAGATTGGTATTTATAATATTCATCCACTAAAGTGTATTTTATACAATTAAGTCCATCACTTGTATTTTTGTTAATTTAACAGATTCAAATAAATGATACACCCATAATTAAAGATAGGGATTACTATTTATAATATTCATGCACTTAAATGTATTTTATACAATTGAGTCCATTACTTATATTTTTTTTCAATTAACATATTCAAATATTATGTTTTTTCCCCAATCAAATTTAACGACATTAGAAATAAATTTAAAAATCAAAACCTTGCATTTTTTCAATTTTTAGAATTTTAAAGTCTTCTAGGGATAAATGCATTAGCAATACTCGGTTGAATTTAAATTTTGTCATTTTCTTAATTGTCTCCTTTGGCACAATGCAATTTGAATTGATTTACATAATTTTTGTCTTTAAACATATTTCTTAGGAAAAATCGAAAGCAATAAAGTCTAATAAGAAGTTTACCCATTCCTCTCTAGAAATATATGCTTGATACATCATTAAAGTTGGGGATTATTATTTATAATATTCATCTACTAAAGTGTATTTTGTACAATGGAGTCCATTCCTTGTATTTTTATTTAATTAACATATTCAAATATTATGTTTTACATACTAATCTAATGTCATAACATTAACAATAAATTTAAAAATCAAAATATTGGATTTTTTCATATTTTAGAATTTTAAAGTTTTCTAGGGATAAATATATTATCAATAATTAGTTGAATTTAAATTTTGCAATTTTCTTAATTATCCATTTTGCCACAATACTATTTCAAATGATTAATATAATTTTTGTCTTGAAACATATTACTTAAGAAAAGGCAAAACCAATAGACTCTAATAAGAAGTTTCTCCACTCCCATCTAAAGATATATACTTCGCCCATTATTAAAGTTGGAGATTGTCATTTACAATATTCATCCACTAAAGTGTATTTTGTATAATTGAGTCCATTACTTGTTTGTTTATTCAATTAACATATTCAAATATTAAAATTTTCTCACCAATTAAATGCAATGACATTCATAATAAATTTAAACATGAAAACATTGCACTTTTTTAATTTTTAAAATTTTAAAGTTTTTTAGGGATAAATGCATTGTTAATAATTAGTTGAATTTAATTTTTGCAACTTTCTTAATTGTCTCTTTTGCCCCAATGCAATTTGAAATAATTTATATGATTTTTGTCTTCAAACATATTTCTTAGGAAAAAGCAAAAGCAATAGAGTCTAATAAGAAGTTTACCCACTCCTCTCTACAGATATATGCTTGATACATCGTTGAAGTTAGGGATTGTTATTTATAATATTCATCTACTAAAGTGTATTTTGTACAATTGAGTCCATTCCTTGTATTTTTGTTTAATTAACATATTCAAATATTATGTTTTACAAACCAATCTAGTGTCATAACATTAACAATAATTTAAAAATCAAAATATTGGATTTTTTCATATTTTAGAATTTTAAAGTTTTCTAGGGATAAATGCATTGTCAATAATTAGTTAAATTTAAATTTTGCAATTTTCTTAATTGTCTCTTTTGCCATAATACTATTTGAAATGATTCATATAATTTTTATTTTCAAACATATTACTTAAGAAAAAGCAAAACCAATAGACTCTAATAAGATGCTTCACCCATCATTAAAGCTGGAGATTGTCATTTACAATATTCATCCTCTAAAGTGTATTTCATACAATTGAGTCCATTACTTGTATGTTTGCTCAATTAACATATTCAAATATTAAGTTTTTCTCACCAATTAAATGCAATGACATTTATAATAAATTTAAACATGAAAACATTACACTTTTTTAATTTTTAAAATTTTAAAGTTTTCTAGAGATAAATACATTGTCAATAATTAGTTGAATTTAATTTTTGCGACTTTTTTAATTGTCTCTTTTGCCCCAATGCAATTTGAAATGATTTATATAATTTTTGTCTTCAAACATATTTCTTAGGGAAAAGCGAAAGCAATGAAGTATAATAAGAAGTTTGCCCACTCCTCTCTAGAAATATATGCCTAACACTTTGTTGAAACTTGGGATTGCTATTTATAATATTCATCCACTAAAATGTGTTTTATACAATTAAGTCCATTACTGGTAATTTTGTTCAATTAACATATACAAATATTACGTGTTTCTCACCAATTAAATGTAACAACATTAATAATAAATTTAAAAATCAAAACATTGAATTTTTTCAATTTTTAGAATTTTCAAATTTTATAGGGATTAATGAATTGTCAGTAATTAGTTGAATTTAAATTTTGCAGTTTTTTTAATTCTCTCCTTTGTCACAATGCAATTTGAAATGACTTGTATAATTTTTGTCTACTAACATATTACTTAAGAAAAAGCAAATCCAATACAATCTAATAAAAAGTTTCCCCACTGCCATGTAGAGATATATGGCTGACACGACATTGAAACATAGGATTGCTACTTATAGTATTCATCCACTAAAGTGTATTTTATACAATTGAGTCGATTACTTGCATTTTTGTTTAATTAACATATTCAAATATTATGTTTTTCTTACCAATCAAATGCCATGACATTAACAATAAATTTACAAATCAAAAATTTGATTTTTTCAATTTTTTGAATTTTAAAGGCTTTTAGGAATAAATGCATTGTTAATAATTAGTTGAATTTAAATATTATAATTTTCTTAATTGTCTCTTTTGCCATAATGCAATTTGAAATGATTTATATAATTTTTGTCTTCAAACATATTACTTAAGAAATAGTGAAAGCAATGGACTTTAATAAAAACTCTCCCTTCTCCCCTCTAGAGATATATGCTAGACACATTGTTCAAGTTGGGGATTGATATTGATAATATTCATCCACTAAAATGTATTTTATACAATTGAGTCCATTACTCTTATTTTTGTTCAATTCACATATTCAAATATTATATTTACTCACCAATCAGATGCAACGATATTAACAATAAATTTAAAAATCAAAACATTGGTTTTTTAAAAATTTTTAGAATTTTGACGTCTTTTAAGGAGAAATTCTTTGTCAATAATTGGTTAAATTAAAATTTTTTAATTTTTTTAATTGTTACTTTTGCCACAATGCAATTTGAAATGATTGATATAATTTTTTTCTTCAAACATATTACTTAAGAAAAAGCAAAAGAATGGACTCTAATAAGAAGTTTTCCCATTACCCTCTAGAGATATAGGCTTCACACAACATTGAAACTTTCGCTTGCTATTTATAATATTCATCCACTAAAGTGTATTTTATACAATTGAGTCCATTACTTGTATTTTTGTTCAATTAACATCTCCAAATGTTATATTTTTCTCACCAATTAAATGCAACGACATTAACAATAGATTTAAAAATCAAAACCTTGCATTTTTTCAATTTTTAGAATTTTAAAGTCTTTTATGGATAAATGCATTGTAAATAACCAGTTGAAATGATTTATATAATTTTTGTCTACAAACTTATTACTTAAGAAAAAGCAAATGCAATGGACTCTAATAAGAAGTTTCCCTATTCTCCTCTAGAGATATATGTTTGACACAATATTGAAGCTTCAGATTGGTATTTATAATATTCATCCACTAAAGTGTATTTTATACAATTAAGTCCATTGCTCGTATTTTTGTTCAATTAACATATTCAAAAATTATGTTTTTCTCATCAATCAAATTCAACGACATTACCGATACATTTAAACATCTAAACATTGCAATTTTTCAATTTTAAGAATTTTAAAGTCTTCTAGGGATAAATGCATTATCAATAATTAGTTGAATTTAGTTTTTGTGACTTTCTTGGTTATCTCTTTTGCAATAATGCAATTTGAAATGATTTATATAATTTTTGCCTTCAAACATATTTCTTAGGGAAAAACAAAAGCAATGGAGTCTAATAACAAGTTTCCCCACTCCTCTCTAGAGATATATGCTTCACACATCATTGATGTTAGGGATTGCTATTTATAATATTTATTCACTAAAGTGTATTTTATACAATTGAGTCTATTACTTGTTTTTTTGTTCAATTAACATATTCAAATATTATTTTTTCTCCCCAATCAAATGCAACGATGTTAATAATAAATTTAAAAATCAAAACATCGAATTTTTTCAATTTTTAGAATTTTAAAGTCTTATTAGGATAAATGTATTGTTAATAATTAGTTGAATTTAATTTTTGCGACTTTTTTAATTGTCTTTTTTGCCAAAATCCAATTTGAAATAATTTATATAATTTTTGTCTTCATACATATTTCTTAGGGAAAAGCAAAAGCAATAGAGTCTAATAAGAAGTTTGCCCACTCATCTTTAGAGATATATGCCTAACACTTTGTTGAAGCTTAGAATTGCTATTTATAATATTCATCCACTAAAGTGTATTTTATACAATTGAGTCCATTACTTGTTTTTTTGTTCAATTAACATATTCAAACATTATGTTTTTCTCACCAATTAAATGCAACGACATTAACAATAGATTTAAAAATCAAAACCTTGCACTTTTTCAATTTTTAGAATTTTAAAGTCTTTTACGGATAAATGCATTGTCAATAATCAGTTGAAATGATTTATATAATTTTTATCTATAAACTTATTACTTCAAAAAAAGCAAATGCAATATTACTTCAAAAAAAGCAAATGCAATGAACTCTAATAAGAAGTTTCCTAGTCCCTTCTAGAGATATATGCTTCACATAACATTGAAGCTTGGGATTGGTATTTATAATATTCATCTACTAAAGTGTATTTTATACAATTGAGTCCATTACTTGTTTTTTTGTTCAATTAACATATTCAAATATTATGTTTTTCTCACCAATCAAATGCAATGACGTTAATAATAAATTTAAAAATCAAAACATTGGATTTTTTCAATTTTTAGAACTTTAAAGTCTTTAAAGGATAAATGCATTGCCAATAATTAGTTGAATTTAAATTTTGCAATTTTTTTAATTGTCTTTTTTGCCACAATGCAATTTGAAATGACTTATATAATTTTTGTCTACTAACATATCACTTTAGAAAAGTAAAAGCAAAGGAATCTAATAAGAAGTTTCCCCACTGCTATGTAGAGATATATGCTTGACATGACATTGAAGCTTGAGATTACTATTTATAATATTCATCCACTAAAGTGCATTTTATATAATTGATTCCATTACTTGTATTTTTTATGAATTAACATATTCAAATATGATGTTTTTCTCACCAATCATATGTAACAACATTAACTATAAATTTAAAAGTCAAAACATTGCATTTTTTGAATGTTTAGAATTTTAAAATTTTCTAAGGATAAATGCATTGTCAATAATCTGTTGAATTTAAAATTTTCAATTTTGTTAATTGTCTCATTTGCCACAATGCAACTTAAAATGATTTATATAATTTTTCTCTTCAAACATATTACTTAAGAATAAGCAACAAGATGAACTGTAATAAGAAGTCTCCCCACTCCCCTTTAGAGATATATGCTTGACACGACGTTAAAGCGGGGAATTGCTATTGATAATATTCATCCACTAAAGTTTATTTTATACAATTGAGTCCATTACTTATATTTTTGTTCAATTAACATATTCAAATGTTATATTTTTCTCACTAATTAAATGCAACGACCTTAATAATAAATTTAAAAATCAAAATCTTGCATTTTTTCAATTTTTAGAATTTTAAAGTCTTTTATAGATAAATTCATTGTCAATAATCAGTTGAAATGATTTATATAATTTTTGTCTCCAAACATATTGCTTAAGAATAAGCAAAAAAATGAACTGTAATAAGAAGTCTCCCTACTCCCTTTTAGAGATATATACTTGACACGACGTTAAAGTGGAGAATTGCTATTGATAATATTCATCCACTAAAGTTTATTTTATACAATTGAGTCTATTACTTATATTTTTGTTCAATTAACATATTCAAATGTTATATTTTTCTCACTAATTAAATGCAACGACCTTAATAATAAATTTAAAAATCAAAATCTTGCATTTTTTCAATTTTTAGAATTTTAAAGTCTTCTATAGATAAATTCATTGTCAATAATTAGTTGAAATGATTTATATAATTTTTGTCTGCAAACTTATTACTTAAGAAAAAGCAAATGCAATGGATTAAATAAAAAGTTTCCTTATTCCCCTCTAGAGATATATGTTTGATACAACATTGAAGCTTGGGATTAGTACTTATAATATTCATCCACTAAAGTCTATTTTATACAATTAAGTCCATTACTTGTATTTTTTGTTCAATTAACATATTCAAAAATTATATTTTTCTCATCAATCAAATTCAATGACATTGCCGATACATTTAAACATATAAACATTGCACTTTTTCACTTTTTAGAATTTTAAAATCTTATAGGGATAAATACATTGTCAATAATTAGTTAAATTGAATTTTTGCAACTTTCTTAATTGCCTTTTTTGCCAAAATGCAATTTGAAATGATTTATATAATTTTTGTCTTTAAACATATTTCTTAGGGAAAAGTAAAAGCAATGGAGTCTCATAAGAAGTTTCCTCACTCCGCTCTAGAGATATATACTTCACACATCATTGAAGCTTGGGATTGTTATTGATAATATTCATCCACTAAGGTGTATTTTATACAATTGAGTCCATTACTTGTTTTTTTATTCAATTAACATATTCCAATATTATGTTTTTCTCACCAATTAAATGCAATGACATTAACAATAGATTTAAAAATCAAAACATTGGATTTTTTTCAACTTTTAGAATATTAAAGTCTTCTATGGATAAATACATTGTCAATAATTAATGGAATTTAAATTTTGCAATTTTTTTAATTGTCTTATTTGCCACAATGCAATTTGAAATGACTTTTATAATTTTTGTCAACTAACATATTACTTTAAAAAACGTAAAAGCAATGGAATCTAATAAGAAATTTTCCTACCATATATAGAGATATATACTTGACACAACATTGAAGTTTGAGATTGCTATTTATAATATTCATCCACTAAAGTGCATTTTATATAATTGATTCCATTACTTGTATTTTTGATGAATTAACATACTCAAATATGATGTTTTTCTCACCAATCATATGCAACAACATTAACTATAAATTTAAAAGTCAAAATATTGCATTTTTTGAATTTTTAGAATTTTAAAGTCTTTTAAGGATAAATACATTGTTAATAATCAATTGAATTTAAATTTTACAATTTTCTTAATTGTCTCATTTGCCACAATGCAACTTGAACTGATTTATATAATTTTTGTCTTCAACCATATTGCTTAAGAACAAGCAAAAAAATGAACTGTAATAAGAAGTTTCTTCACTTCCCTTTAGAGATATATGCTTTACATGATGTTGATGTTGGGGATTGCTATTAATAATATTCATCTACTAAAGTGTATTTTATACAATTGAGTCCATTACTTATATTTTTGTTCAATTCATATATTCAAATATTATGTTTTTGTCACCAATTAAATGCAACGACATTAACAATAAATTTAAAAATCAAAACCTTGCATTTTTTCAATTTTTAGAATTTTAAAGTCTTCTATGGATAAATGCATTGTCAATAATCAATTAAATTTAAATTTTGCAATTTTCTTAATTGTCTCCTTTACCACAATGCAATTTGAAGTAATTTATATAATTTTTGTCTACGAATATATTACTTAAGAAAAAAGCAAATGCAATGGTCTCTAATAAGAACTTTCCACACTCCCTTTAGAGATATATGTTTGACATAACATTGAAACTTACTATAGCTATTTATAATATTTAGCCACTAAATTGTATTTTATACAATTGTGTCCATTAGTTGTATTTTTGTTCATTTAACATATTCAAGTATTATCTTTTTCTCACCAATCAAATGCAACAACATTAACAGTAAATTTAAAAAACAAAACATTGCATTTTTTCAATATTTAGAATTTTAAAGTTTTCTAGGAACAAATACATTGTCAATAATCAGTTGAATTTAAATTTTCCAATTTTTTTAATTGTCTCCCTAGCCACAAAGCAATTTGAAATGATTTATATAATTTTTGACTACAAACTTATTACTTAAGAAAAGGCAAATGCAATGGACTCTAACAAAAAGTTTCTCCACTCCCCTCCAGAGAGATATGCTGCACTTGTTATTGAAGTTGAGGATTGCTATTTATAATATTGCTACACTTAAGTGTATTTTATTCAATTGAGTCCATTACTTGTATTTTTGTTTAATTAACATATTCAAATATTATGTTTTTCTTGCCAATTAAATTTAACGGCATTAGCAATAAATTTAAAAATCAAAACATTGCATTTTTTCAATTTTTAAAATTTTAAAATCTTCTAAGGATAAATACATTGTCAATAATAACTTGAATTTGAATTTTGCAATTTTTTTAATTGTTTCCCTAGCGACAATGCACTAAGAAATGAATTATATAATTTTTGTCTACAAACTTATTATATAAGAAAAAGCAAATGCAATGGACTCTAACAAGTAGTTTACCCACTCCCCTATAGAGATATATGTTGCACCCTTCATTAAAGTTGGGGATTGCTATTTATATTATTCATCCACTAAAGTATATTTTATACAATTGAGTCCATTACTTATATTTTTGTTCAATTAACATATTCAAATATTTTGTTTTTCACCCCAATGAAATGCAACAATGTTAACAATAAATTTAAAAACCAAAACTTTGGATTTTATCAATTTTTAGAATGTCGTACACGGATAAAAACATTGTCAATAATTAGTTGAATTTAAATTGTACAATTTTTTAATTGTCTCTTTTGCCACAATGCAATTTGA
This sequence comes from Bruguiera gymnorhiza, assembly GCA_020883675.1. Taxonomy (NCBI): domain Eukaryota; kingdom Viridiplantae; phylum Streptophyta; class Magnoliopsida; order Malpighiales; family Rhizophoraceae; genus Bruguiera; species Bruguiera gymnorhiza. Next base: position 113,262 of record JAIRCJ010000261.1, read on the forward strand.
AATGACTTACATAATTTTGTCTACAAACTTATTACTTAAGAAAAAGCAACTGCAATCAAATCTATAAGTAGTTTCCCCACTGCCATGTAGAGATATATGCTTAACACAATATTAAAACTTTGGATTGCTATTTATAATATTTATCCACTAAAGTGTATTTTATACAATTGAGACCATTACTTGTATTTTGTTCAATCAACTAATTCAAATATTATATTTTTCTCACAAAAAATATCCAATGGTATTAACAATTAATGTAAAAATCAAAGTATTGCATTTTTTCAATTTTTAGAATTTTAAAGTATTATAGGGAGGAAAAACAATGGACTCTAATAAGAAGTTCCTCCACTCCCCTCTAGAGATATATGTTTCACCCATCATTAAAGTTAAGGATTGCTATTTATAATATTCATCCACTAAAATATATTTTATACAATTTAGTCCACTACTTGTATTTTTGTTCAATTAACATATTCAATATTATGTTTTTCTCCCCAATCAAATGCAACTCCATTAACAATAAATTTAAAAATCAAAACATTGCAGTTTTTTCAATTTTTAGAATTTCAAATTCTTCTAGGGAAAAATGCATTGTTAATAATTAGTTGAACTTCAATTTTGCGTTTTTATTCATTGTCTACTGTGCCTCAATGCAATTTGAAATGATTTATATAATTTTTGTCTTTAAACATATTACTTAAGAAAAAGCAAAAACAATGGACTTTAATAAGAAGTTTCCCCACTCCCCTTTAGAGATATATGCTTTACCTATCATTGAAGCTAAGGATTGCTATTCATAATATTCATCCATTAAAGTGTATTTTATACAATTAAGTCCATTACTTGTATTTTTGTTCAATTAACATATTCAAATATTATGTTTTTCTCACCAATCAAATTCAACGACATTAGAAATAAATTTAAAAATAAAAACATTGCATTTTTTTTTTCATTTTCAGAACTTTAAAGTCTTCTAAGGATAGATGAATTGCCAATAATTAGTTGAATTTAAATTTAGCAAATTTCTTAGTTGTCCCTTTTGCAATAATGAAATTTGTAATGATTGATATAATTTTTGTCTTTAAACATAATACTTAGGAAAGAGCAAAACCAATGGAGTCTAATAAGAAGTTCCCCCACTCCGTTCTAGAGATGTATGCTTAACAGATCATTAAAGCTTGGAATTGCTATTTATAATATTCATCCATTAAAGTGTATTTTATACAATTAAGTCCATTACTTGTATTTTTGTTTAATTAACATATTCAAATATCATGTTTTTCTCACCAATCAAATGCAACGATAATAACAATAAATTTAAAAATCAAAACATTCGATTTTTTCAATTTTTAGAATTTTAAAGTCTTATAAGGATAAATGCATTGTCAATAATTAGTTGAATTTAAATTTTGCAATTTTCTTAATTGTCTCCTTTACCTTAATGCAAATTGAAATGATTTCTATAATTCAAGTCTTCAAACATATTACTTAAGAAAAACCAAGACCAATGGACTCTAATAAGATGTTTCCCCACTTCCATTTAAAGATATATACTTGAAACAACCTTGAAATTTAGGATTGCTATTTATGATATTCCTCCTGTAAAATGTATTTTATACAATTTAGTCCATTACTTATGTTTTTGTTCAATTAACATATTCAAATATTATGTTTTCTCACCAATCAAATTCAACGACATTAAGAATAAATTTAAAAATCAAACATTTCATTTTTCAATTTTTAGAATTTTAAAGTGTTCTACGGATAAATGCATTGTTAATAATCAGTTGAATTTAAATTTAGCAATTTTTTTAATTGCCTCCCTAGCCACAATTTAATTTGAAATGATTTATATAATTTTTGCCTACAAACATATTACTTATGTAAAAGCAAATGCAATGGAGTCTAATAAGAAGTTTTCCCACTCCTTTCTAGAGATATATGCTTAACACAACATTGAAACTGGGGATTGCTATTTATATCATTTATACACTACAGTGTATTTTATATAATTGGTCTATTAACATATTCAAATATTAAGTTTTTATCACCAATCAAATTCAACGACATTATCAATAAATTTAAAAATCAAAACATTGCATTTTTTCAATTTTTGGAATCTTAAAGTATTCTTGGGATAAATGCATTGTCAATAATCAGTTGAATTTAAATTTTACAATTTTAATAATTGTCTCTTTTGCCACAATGCAATTTGAAATGATTCATACAATTTTTTTCTTCAAACATATTACTTAGGGAAAAGCAAAAGTAATGAATTCTAATAACAAGTTTCACCACTCCCCTATAAAGACATATGCTTAACACATCGTTGAAGCTGGGAATTGCTATTTATAATATTTATCTACTAAAGTGTATTTTATACAATTCAGTCCATTACTTGTATTTTTGTTTAATTAACATATTTAAATATTATATTTTTCTTACCAATCAAAAGCCATGTCATTAACAATAAATTTAAAAATCAAAACATTGAATTATTTCAATTTTTTGAATTTTAAAGTCTTTTAAGGATAAATGGATTGTCAATAATCAGTTGAATATAAATTTTGCAATTTTCTTACTTGCCTCTTTTGTCACAATACAATTTGGAAAGATTTATATAATTTTTTCTTCAAAAATATTACTTAAGAAAAAGCAAAAGCAATGAACTCTAATGAAAAGTTTGCCCACTCCCCTATAGAGATATATACTTGACACATCGTTGAAGTTGGGGATTGCTATTGATAATATTTATCCATTAAAGTGTATTTTATAGAATTAAGTCCATTACTACTATTTTTGTTCAATTAACATATTCAAATATTATATTTTTCTCACCAATGAAATACAACAACATTAACAATAAATTTAAAAATCAAAACATTGCATTTTTTCAATTTTTAGTATTTTAAAGTCTATTAGGGATAAATGTCTTGTCAATAATTAGTTGAATTTAAATTTTGCAATTTTTGTATAATTTTTCTCCACTAACATATTACATAAGAAAAAGCAAATGCAATGGAATCTAATAAGAAGTTTCTGCACTACCCTATAGAGATATATGTTTGACATAACATTGAAACTTGGCATTGCTGTTTATCATATTCAGCCACTAAAGTTTATTTTACACAATTGTGTCCATTACTTATATTTTTGTGGATTTAACATATACAAATATTATGTTTTTCTCACTAATCAAATGCAACAATAGTAACAATAAATTTAAAAATCAAAACATTGGATTTTTTCAATTTTTAGAATTTTGAGGTCTTCTAGGGATAAATCCATTGTCAATATTTAGTTGAATTTAAATTTTGAAATTTTCTTAATTGTCTCCTTTGCCTCAATGCTATTAGAAATGATTTACATAGTCTTCAAACATATTACTTGGAGAAAAGCAAAAGCAGTGGACTCTAATAATAAGTTTCCTCACTCTGCTCCAAAGATATATGCAGTGGACTCTAATAATAAGTTTCCCCACTCCGCTCCAGAGATATATGCTTGACACACCATTGAAACTTCTAGTTGCTATTTATAATATTCATCCACTAAAGTGTATTTTATACAATTGTGTCTATTACTTGTATTTTTCTTGATTTTACATATACAAATATTATGTTTTTCACACCAATCAAATGCAACAACATTAACAATAAATTTAAAATCAAAACATTGCATTTTTTTCAACTTTTAGAATTTTAAAGTCTTTGAGGGATAAATGCACTCTCAATAATCAGTTGAATTTAAATTTTGCAATTTTTTCAATCGTCTCCCTAGCCATAATGCCATTTGAAATGATTTATATAATTTTTGTCTACAAACTTATTACTTAAGAAAAGGAAAATACAATGAACTATAATAAAAAGTTTCCCCACACCCCTCTAGAGATATATGCTTCACCCATCATTGAAGTTAGGGTTGTTATTTATAACATTCATCCCCTAAAGTGTATTTTATACAATTGATTCCATTACTTGTATTTTTGTTCAATTAATATATTGAAATATTATGTTTTTCACATCAATCAAATGCAATGACATTAATAATAAAGTAAAAAGCAAAACATAGCATTTTCTAAATTTTTAGAATTTTAAGGTTTCTAAGGATAAATGCATTGTCAATAATTAGTTGAATGTAAATTTTGCAATTTCTTCTTTGTCTCCTTTGCCTCAATGCAATTAGAGATGATTTTTATAATTTTTGTCATCAAATATATTACTTGAGGAAAAGCAAAAGCAATGGACTCTAATAAGAAGTTTCCCCACTCCCTCCTAGAGATATATGCTTGACACAACATTGAAGTTTGAGATTGGTATTTATAATATTCATCCCCTAAAGTGTATTTTATACAATTGATTTCATTACTTGTATTTTTGTTCAATTAACTTATTAAAATATTATATTTTTCACACCAATTAAATGCGATGACATTAATAATAATGTAAAAAGGAAAACATTGCATTTTCTGAATTTGTAAAATTTTAATGTTTCTAGGGATAAAAGAATTGTCAATAATTAGTTGAAATTAAATTTTACAATTTTCTTAATTGTCACATTTGAAACAATGCAATTTGAAATGATTTATATGATTTTTGTCTTTAAACATATTACTTGGGGAAAAGTAAAAGCAATGGACCCTAGTAACAAGTTTCTCCACTTCCCTCCAGAGATATAAGCTTGACATACCATTAAAGCTACCGATTGCTATTTATAATATTCATCCATTAAAGTGTATTTTATACAATTGTATTCATTACTTGTATTTTTCTTCATTTAACATATTCAAATATTATATTTTTTTCACCAATCAAATGCAACAATATTAACAATAAATTTACCAATCAAAACATTGCATTTTTTCAATCTTTATAATTTTAAAGTCTTCTAGGGATAAATGCACTCTCAATAATCAATTGAATTTAAATTTTGCAATTTTTTCAATCGTTTCCCTAGCCACAATGCGATTCGAAATGCTTTATATAATTTTTGTCTACAAACTTATTATTTATGAAAAAGCAAATGCAATGGACTTTAACGAGAAGTTTCCCTACTCCTCTCTAGAGATATATGCTTCACCTATCATTAAAGCTAGGATTTAAATTTATAATATTCATCCACTAAAGTGTATTTTATACAATTAAGTCCATTACTTGTATTTTTGTTTAATTAACATATTGAAATATCATGCTTTTCTTACTAATCAAATGTCATGATATTAACAATAAATTTAAAAATCAAAACATTGGATTTTTTCAATTTATAGAATTTTGAAGTCTTATAGGGGTAAATGAATTGTCAATAATTAGTCGAATTTAAATTTTGCAATTTTCTTAATTATGTCTTTTGCTACAATGCAATATTAAATGATTTATATAATTGTTATCTTCAAACATATTACTTAAGAAAAAGCAAAACATATGAACTCTAATAACCAATTGTGTCCATTACTTATATTTTTCTTCATTGAACATGTACAAATATTATATTTTTCTCACCAATCAAATGCAACAACATTAACAATAAATTTAAAAATCAAAACATTGTATTTTTTCAATTTTTAGAATTTTAAAGTTTTCTAAGGATAAATGTACTCTCAATAATCAGTTGAATTTAAATCCCTAACCATAATGCAATTTGAAATGATTTATATAATTTTTGTCTACAAATTTATTACTTAAGAAAAAGCAAATACAATGGATTTTAATAAAAAGTTTCCCCACTTCCCTCTAGAGATATATGTTTCACCCATCATAGAAGCTAGAGATTGCTATTCATAATATTTATCCACTATAGTGTATTTTATACAATTGAGTCCATTACTTGTATTTTTGTTTAATTAACATGTTCAAAAATTATGTATTTCTTGCCAATCAAATGCAATAATATTAACAATAAATTTAAAAGTCAAAACATTGGATTTTTTTAATTTTTAGAATTTTGAAGTTTTCCAGGGATAAATGCATTATCAAAAATTAGTTAAATTTAAAATTTTCAATTTTCTTAATTATCTCCTTTGCCTCAATGCAATTTGAAATGATTTATATAATTTTTGTCTTCAAACATATTACTTAGGGAAAGGCAAAAACAATAGACTCTAATAAGAAGTTTCCCCACTCCCTCCTAGAGATATATACTTGACACAACATTGAAGTTTGAGATTGGTATTTATAATATTCATCCTTTAAAGTGTATTTTATACAATTGATTTCATTACTTGTATTTTTGTTCAATTAACATATTGAAATATTATATTTTTCACACCAATCAAATGCAATGACATTAATAATAAAGTAAAAAGGAAAACATTGCATTTTTTGAACTTTTAAAATTTTAAGGTTTTTAGGGATAAATGAGTTGTTAATAATTAGTTGAAATTAAAATTTGCAATTTTCTTAATTATCTCATTTACCATAATGAAATTTGAAATGATTTATATGATTTTTGTCTTCAAACATATTACTTGGGGAAAAGCAAAAGCAATGGACTCTAGTAAGAAGTTTCCCCACTTCCCTTTTGGGATATATGCTTGACACATCATTGAAGCTGCCAATTGCTATTTACAGTATTCATCCATTAAAGTGTATTTTATACAATTGTGTCCATTACTTGTATTTTTCTTGATTTAACATATTCAAATATTATGTTTTTCTCACCAATCAAATGCAACAACATTAACAATAAATTTAAAAATTGAAATATTGCATTTTTTCAATTTTTTGAATTTTAAAGTCTTCTAAGGATAAATGCATTGTCAATAATCAGTTAAATTTAAATTTTGCAATTTTTTCAATCATCTCCTTAGCCATAATGCAATTTGAAATGATATATATACTTTTTGTCTACAAACTTATTACCTAAGGAAAAGCAAATGCAATGGACTCGAATAAGAAGTTTCCCCATGCCCTTTTAGAGATTTATGCTTTACCCATCATTAAAGCTGGGATTGCTATTTATAATATTCATCCACTAAAGTGTATTTTATACAATTGAGTCCATTACTTGTATTTTTGTTTAATTAACATATTCAAATATTATGTGTTTCTTACCAATCAAATGTCATGACATTAACAATAAATTTAAAAATAAAAACACTGGATTTTTTCAATTTTTAGAAGCTTGAAGTCTTTGAGGGATAAATACATTGTCAGTAATTAGTTGAATCTAAATTTTGCAATTTTCTTAATTGTCTCTTTTGCTATAATGCAATTTGAAATGATTTATATCATTTTTGTCTTCAAACATATTACTTAGGGAAAAGCAAAACATATGAACTATAATAACAAGTTTTCCCTCTCCCCTTTAGAGATATATACTTGACACACCGTTGAAGCTTCCGGTAGCTATTTATAATATTCATCCACTAAAGTGTATTTTATACAATTGTGCCCCTTAGTTGTATTTTTCTTGATTTAACATATTCAAATATTATGTTATTTTCACCAATCAAATGCAACAACATTAATAATAAATTTAAAAATCAAAATGTTACATTCTTCCAATTTTTTGAATTTTAAAGTCTTTTAGGGATAAATGCATTGTCAATAATCAATTGAATTTAAATTTTGCAATCTTTTCAATCGTCTCCCTAGCCACAATGCAATTTAAAGTGATTTATATAATTTTTGTCTACAAACTTATTATTTAAGGAAAAGCAAATGTAATGGACTCAAATAAGAAGTTTTCTCACTCCCCTCTAGACATATATGATTCATCCATCATTGAAGCTAGAGATTGCTATTCATAAGATTCATTCACTAAAGTGTATTTTATACATTTGAGTCCATTACTTGTATTTTGTTCAATTAACATATTCAAATATTATGTTTTTCTCACCAATCAAATGCAACGACATTAACAATAAATTTAAAAATCAAAACATTTGATTTTTTCAATTTTTAGAATTTTAAATACTTCTAGGGACAAATGCATTGTCAAAAATTAGTTGAATTTAAATTTTGTAATTTTTTTAATTGTCTTCTTTGCCACAATGCAATTTGAAATGACTTATATAATTATTTTCAACTAACATATTAATTAAGAAAAAGCAAATGCAATGAAGTGTAATAAGAAGTTTCCCCACTACCATGTAAAGATATATACTTGACACAACATTGAAGTTTGGGATTGCAATTTATAATATTCATGTACTAAAGTGTATTTTATACAATTAAGTCCATTATTTGTATTTTTGTTCAATTTACATATTCAAACATTATGTTTGTGTCATCAATTAAATTTAACAGCATTAGCAATAAATTTAAAAATCAAAATATTGCACTTTTTCAATTTTTAAAATTTTAAAGTCGTTTAGGGATAAATGCATAGTCAATAATTTGTTGAATTTCTTTTTTGTGATTTTCTTAATTATCACTTTTGCTTCAAAGCAATTTGAATTGATTTATATAATTTTTGTCTTCAAACATATTTCTTGGGGAAAAGCAAAAGCAATGGAGTCTAATAACAAGTTTCCCCACTCCTCTCTAAAGATATATGCTTAACACATCATTGAAGTTGGGGATTGTTATTTATAGCATTCATCCACAAAAGTGTATTTTATACAATTGAGTCTATTACTTGTATTTTTGTTTAATTAACATACTCAAATATTATATTTTTCTCACCAATCAAATGCAACAACAATAACAATAAATTTAAAAACCAAAACATTGCAGTTTTTCAATTTTTAAAATTTTAATGTTTTTTAGGGACAAATGGATTGTCAATAATTAGGTGAATTTAAATTTTGCAATTATCTTAATTGTCACCCTAGTCACAATGAAATTTGAAATAATTTATATAATTTTTGTCTACAAACTTATTACTTAAGAAAAAGTAAATGTAATGTACTCTAATAAGAAGTTTCTTCATTGCCCTCTAGAGATATATACTTGACACAACATTAAACCTTGGAATTGGTATTTATAATTTTCATCCACTAAAATGTATTTTATACAATTGATTCCATTACTTGTATTTGTGTTCAATTAACATATTCAAATATTATGTTTTTCTCACCAATCAATTGCCATGAGATTAATAATAAAGTAAAAAACCCAAAGATTGCATTTTTTGAATGTTTAGAATTTTATGGTTTATAGGGATAAATACATTGTCAATTATCAATTGAATTTTAAATTTTGCAATTTTCTCAATTTTCTTTGTTGCCACAATGCAATTTGAAATAACTTATATAACTTTTGTCTTTAATCATATTACTTAGGGAAAAGGAAAAGCAATGGACTCTAAAAAATAGTTTCTCCACTCCCCTCTAGAGGTATACGCTCAACACATCGTTGAAATTTGGGATTGCAATTTATAATATTCATGTACTAAAGTATATTTTATACAATTAAATCCATCACTTGTATTTTTGTTCAATTAACATATTCAAATATTATATTTTTCTCATCAATCAAATCCAATGACATTAGTAATAAATTTAAAAATTAAAACATTGCACTTTTTCAATTTTTAGAATTTTAAAGTTGTTTAGAGATAAATGCATAGTCAATAATTTGTTGAATTTATTTTTTGCGATTGTCTTAATTATCACTTTTGCTATAATGCAATTTGAAATGATTTATATAATTTTTGTCTTCAAACATATTTCCTGGGGACAAGCAAAAGCAATGAAGTCTAATAAGAAATTTCCTCACACCTCTCTAAAGATATATGCTTAACATATCATTGAAGCTGGGGATTGTTATTTATAATATTCATCCACTAAAGTGAATTTTATACAATTGAGTCCATTACTTGTTTTTTCTTGTTTAATTAACATATTCAAATATCATGTTTTTCTCACCAATTAAATGCAACAGCATTAACAATAAATGTAAAAATCAAAACATTGGTTTTTTTTCAATTTTTAGAATTTTGAAGTCTTCTAAGGAGAAATACATTGTCAATAATAACTTGAATTTAAATTTTACAATTTTTTTAATTGTCTCCCTAGCCATAATGTAATAAGAAATGAATTATATAATTTTTGTCTACAAACTTATTACATAAGAAAAAACAAATGCAACGGACTCTAACAAATAGTTTTCCCACTCCCCTCTAGAGATATATGTTGCACCCTTCATTAAAGTTGGGGATTGCTATTTATATTATTCATCTACTAAAGTGTATTTTAGACAATTGAGTCCATTACTTGTATTTTTGTTCAATTAACATATTCAAATATTTTGTTTTTCATTCCAATGAAATGCAACAATGTTAACAATAAATTTAAAAATCAAAACCTTGGATTTTTTCAATTTTTAAAATGCCTTACAAGGATAAAAACATTGCCAATAATTAGTTGAATTTAAATTGTGCAATTTTTTAATTGTCTCCTTTTCCACAATACAATTTGAAATGACTTATATAATTTTTGTCTACTAACATATTACTTAAGAAAAAGCAAATGCAATCAAATCTAATTAGTAGTTTCCCCACTACCATGTAAAGATATATGTTTAACACAATATTGAAGTTTGGAATTGTTATTTATAATATTCATCTACTAAATTGTATTTTATACAATTGAGTCCATTACTTGTATTTTTGTTCAATTAACATACTCAAATATTATGTTTTTCTCACCAATCAAATTCAATGACATTAGCAATAAATTTAAAAATAAAAACATTGCATTTTTTTAATTTTTAGAATTTTAAAATCTTCTAGGGATATATGAATTGTCAATAATTAGTTGAATTTAAATTTAGCAATTTTCTTAATTGTCTCTTTTGCAACAATGCAATTTGTAATGATTTATATTATTTTTGTCTTCAAACATATTACTTAAGGAAAAGCAAAACCAATGGAATCTAATAAGAAGTTTCCCTACTCTGTTCTAGAGATGTATGCTTAACAGATTGTTGAAGGTCAGGATCGCTATTTATAATATTCATCCACTAAAATGTATTTTATACAATTGAGTCCATTACTTGTATTTTTGTTCAATTTTAAAAATCAAAACATTCAATTTTTTCAATTTATAGAATTTTAAAGTCTTATAGGGATAAATACATTGTCAATAATTAGTTGAATTTAAATTTTGCAATTTTCTTAATTGCCTCCTTTGCTTCAATGCAAATTGAAATGATTTCTATAATTTAAGTCTTCAAACATATTACTTAAGAAAAACCAAGAGCAATGGACTCGAATAAGATGTTTCCCCACTGCCATGTAGAGATATATACTTGAAACAACCTTGAAGCTCGGGATTGCTATTTATAATATTCCTCCTATAAAGTGTATTTTATACAATTAAGTCCATTACTTGTGTTTTTGTTCAATTAACATATTCAAATCTTATGTTTTTCTCACTAATCAAATTCAACGACATTAAGAATAAATTTAAAAATCAAAACATTGCATTTTTCAATTTTTAGAATTTTAAAGTGTTTTAGGGATAAATGCATTGTCAATAATCAGTTGAATTTAAATTTAGCAATTTCTTTAATTGTCTCTGTTGTTCCCACAGCCTTGTATGGGTTGTAATTGTTGTCAACTAGGGTTAAGTGTGCAAGAGAGTAAAGTCATATGGAAGGGTAGTAAAGTCACATGGAAGGGCAAGAAAGTAAATCTACCGCGTAAGGGCAAGAACGTAAATCCGCCATGTAAGCCCTATTAGGGTTTTATGGAAGAGAGTATATAAAGGCCTTGGAAGACAAAACTAAGGCAGAGGGCCAACACAATTGAATAAACAGCAACCCTACAGCAACCGGCCAAAAGGAAGAGAGAGCAGAACGACAAGAGATCAGAAACAACACCACCAGGAGAGCAAACCAGAAACGTCACCACCGGGAGAGCAAACCAGAACGTGCAACCTCCTGCAAGCAAACCAAAAACACGTCCTGCAAGCAAACCAGAAACACATCCTGCAGGCAAACCAGAAACGCCTCCTGCAAGCAAACCAGAAACACATCCTGCAACCAAACCAGAAACGCACAACCAGCAAGAGGAGAAATAAGAAACAGACCACCCGGAAGAGAAGACAGCAGACCTGGTATCCGTGAGACCACCCGGAAGAGAAGACAGCAGACTAGAAGCGTGAGGCAGGGCAAGAGACGTGAACCAGAAAAACCAGTAGTGTAAGGCAGGCCAAGAGACGTGAAACAGCAGACCAGGAGCGTGAGACCAGAACGTGCAACGGCGTGACTGATCAGAAGCGTGGGGCAGGCCGTGAGACGTGAAACGGCAGACCAGAAGCTTGAGTGCAAGCTGTGAAACCTTGAGACGGTGAAAGCAGGAGCTGTGTGAGACAACCTAGAGAAGGAATTTGGCGAAGCATCGGAAAGAACTCAACGTATTTCTAGATTTCTTCAAGAGAGGTTAGAGAGCGTTGCGGTGAACTTCTAAGCGGCAGTGGAGCAGCCTTTCAATTCAACAGAGGCAAGACAAGCTAGAAGAAGAGTAGACACAGTAAGTGACACTCTTTGTATTGTACTTGCTTAGTAATTGCAATAGTGAAAGGAGCAGAAGATTAAGACATCCATTGTAACTATAATTCTCAAGTATAGTGGATAGTCTCGGTAAGGGAGAGTCCCTACCACCGTGGATGTACGTCACGTTGACGGAACCACGTAAATCTCGTGTGTCCTTAATTTGCTTTACATTCTGTGTTTTGAATTGAGTTGTGAACGCAGCTAAAGTATCAGCCAACCCATAACCTAACGAAGACCTAAACAAGAACATCCGAATTGTCTATTAGGCAAGGTGTCTGAAAGGTGACTTTGGGGACTATTGTGATTAGTAGGTAGCAATAGATCTACCTTAGTCGAATCTGAGAAAGAGTTCGCTTTTAAGAAGAGATTGAAGTTGTTCACTTTCCTGCGAATTGTGAATTGTGGTGATACTGATTCACCCCCCTCTCAGTATCACAAACTAGTAGATCCTAGGGTGAAGTTGGGAACTTCAATTGGTATCAGAGCACAGGTTCACCAGGATAAAGCTTAACAGCTTGGTGTACTAGTTTGAAGAGCTCCAGAAGTTTTAACTTGTTTAGCATACTGAGAAATGGACGCCGGTACCAACACCAGCACTACTTACAGCAAGAAGGTTCCAATCTTCAACGGAACCAACTACCATATGTGGAGAGCAAGAATGCAGGTGGTATTTGCAACCATGGGCATGAACGTGGTGAAATCTGTACAGGAGGGTTTTGAGCCTCCAGAAGAAGGTAAAGATCCAACCCCAGAGGAATTAAGACAGTTTGAGATAAATGGGAAGGCCTCAAATGTCATCATTTCAGCATTGACAGATGCTGAATATGCTAAAGTTATGGACTGCAAATCTGCCAAGGAGATATGGGACAGATTGCAGAAAGTCTATGAAGGTGATGGCAGAATGAAGGAGGCCAAGCTTCAAGTTTTCAAGGAGAGATATGAATCTCTCAGAATGCAGAAAAATGAGACAGTCCAAGAGTTCTTCACCAGGGTTATTGATGCTGTAAACGATCTTAGAAGTCATGGGAAGAACAAGAAGGACTCATCTATTGTGAAGAAAATTCTGAGAATTCTGCCTGAGAGGTTTGCCTCAAAGGTGGCAGCCATAGAGGAGAGTAGAGATCTCAATTCCATGTCTCTGCATGATCTCCAATGCAATCTCATTGCATATGAGATGAGAATAAAGTCAACTGAGAGCTCCTCAACGTCAAAGGTATCAAAGGAGGCAGCTTTCAAAGCTATGAAACACTTGAAGATAAAAGAAGAGGAAGAATCATCCAGCGAGGATGATGATGATGATGAGGAAGAAAGTGAAGGTGAAGTGTTGGCATACTTCACAAGAAAATTCAAAAGGGGGTCTAAGAAGGGAAAAGGACAGTTGTCCTTGAGATGTTATCGTTGTGGACAGACTGGACACTTTGCTTCTCAGTGCAAAGTGAAACTTGATGATGAAGATGAGGATGGTGATGATGAGCAGAATTCAAAATGGAGAAGACCATCATTCAAGTCAAGGAAGTCCAGCAAGAAGACTGCTAGCCCACAGAAGAAGAAGAGAGGCTCATTCAAGAGTTATGTGAGCCAGACAAAAGAAGCCGATGAGGAGGAAGATGTAGACTCATCAGATGAGCATGCCTTTATGGCATCAACTCAAGGTGGTAGTTCAACCTCTGAAGAGGAAGAGGAGGTTGATGAAGAAGAACCAGATTTTGAAGCTGAGTTGGAAGCAGCTTCAAAGGAGATAATCAGAAGGGGCAGAACCATAAGAAGGTTAGAGGCCCACATAAAACAAGTTGAAGCAAAGTCTGAGGAAGCTGAAAGTCAAAAGGATGAAATAAGGGCTGAACATATTGACTTGAAGAGAAGATTTGAAGAACATATCAAAATATGTGAAGACCTTACTATGGAGCTTGGCTCAAGGACTTCAACAATTGAAGAAATGGAGATAGAGTTGCTGAGACTTCAGCAACAACTCAAAAGGAGTGAAGAGAACGTGCAGAAGCTTGAAATGATAGGAGAAACAAGTTCTGCAAGAGAAAAGAAGAATGAAGAGAAAGTGCAGCAATCTGAGGCTGCATTGCCTAAAGATAATAAGAATGTGCCACAGAAGTTGAAAGAGAAGGTTGTGACTCAGGAGAAGATAGCTGAGAATAAAGAGGATTTGAAGAAGCAACCTAGGGTGGCAAACAAAAATGAAGAAAAGAAGATCAGCCAGCAAAGGGCTATGGCTGAACAGAAGAAGGAGAAAAAGGTAGCTGAAATGAAAGCCACACAAGCAAAGAAGCCAGCCACGTTGCCTACACAGCAAGTAATGAACAAAAGAAAACAAGCTGTGATTAGACCCAAGAAGAGGCAGTTTCAAGGTCACTGTCTTTATTGTGGAGTTTGGGGTCATAAGGCAAGTAACTGCTGGTGGAGAAGGCCAGTATATGTCTCCAACTTGAGAAGATATGATGCTGTATACAGGGGGAGACAATACAAAATTCAGAGGAGAACACCTGTCGTGAGTTCTTGCACATACTGTAAAAAGCAAGGACACACTGACAAGGATTGTTGGTGGAAGCCCAAACCAGTGGTTTCAAAGAACAAGTTTGCTATATTGGGAGACTTGGAACAGTGTGAAAGGTGTGGGCAGGATGACCATAATGCCAAGAGATGCATGACACTTCTCCCTGAGCAAGAGAAGGCACTCAATGGCATAGTGAAAACAAGCGGTGTAGTCAAAGCTGAGAAAAAGGAGAAAGCTATCTTCCAGCCAATTCAAAAGAAGGAATATAAAGCTAAAAGGGAGGTGGCTAATATAGCTGAAATTGCACTCAAAGCTGACTACAAGGATAAGCAGTGGATCCTTGACAGTGGATGCACTTCACACATGACGGGAGACAAGAGTAAATTGTCAAAGCTAAACAAGTCAAGAGAAGGCAGAGTCAAGTTTGGCAATGATGATTCACTCAACATCAGTGGTCAAGGGTCAGTAAATATTGGAAAAGGAAAGCTGAAAGATGTTCTGCATGTTGAAGGACTCAGATATAATCTAGCATCTGTCAGCCAACTATGCAATGAAGACCATAAAGTGATATTCACAAAAACAGGTTGCCAAGTAAAGAGTAAAGAAGGCAATACTGTTGCAGCTGGGAAAAGAACAGCTGGAAATTTATATGTAATTGATGAGGACAAGACAAACAGCTGTTTACTTACAAAAGAAGAAGAAAATCAACTCTGGACACTTAACACAGAAGAACATGAGGAAGCTGACCACTACTCATGCAATCGGAGACATTCCAGACCTTAAGAGAGAGAAGGAGTATGTTTGCTCAGCATGCTCTAAAGGAAAACAGGTCAGAAAGCAGTATAAGACCAAAGAGGTCAGTTCTAAAGCAGTGCTTGACATTGTGCATACTGATTTGTGTGGGCCGATGAGAACAAAAGGGTTGAATGGTGAGAGGTACTTCATCTTGTTTGTTGATGATTATTCTAGAAGGACCTGCATCATGCACCTCACACATAAGTCAGAAGTTTTGAAATGCTTCAAGAGATACAGAAGATTGGCTGAAAATGAGAGTGGAAAGAAGATCAAAGTATTGAGGTTAGATCAAGGCACTGAATTCACAAATGGAGCTTTTGAAGATTACCTTGAGAAGCATGGAATTCACCATCAGATGGCAGCAGCAAGAACTCCTCAACAGAACGGGGTGGTAGAGAGGAAAAATAGAGCTGTGGTTGAAATGGCAAGAACTCTACTGCTGGAATCCAAGCTTCACACAAGATTTTGGACAGAAGCAACATTTACAGCCGTGCACCTATTGAACAGAGTTTCACTAAGGCCCAATACTGATAAGACTCCATATGAGCTATGGAGTGGGAAGAAGACAACAGCCAAGTATCTTAGAATCTTTGGCAGCCCATGTTTTGTGAAGAACAAGGAGCAAAACTTGGGAAAATTCCATGCTAGGTCAGATGAAGGCATCTTTGTGGGATACTCAGCAAAGACAAAAGGTTATAGAGTTTTTCTACATAAACTGGGAAAAGTGGTCACTTCCAGTGATGTGAGAATAGATGAAAACTGGAAAACAACGCATAATGGAGAAGCTGAGGATAGTGAAGAAGATGACTTCAAGATAGATGAAGAATCTGACCAACATGAAGAAGTGGGAAAAGAAGTAAGATTCAGACTCAGAGAAGAGTGAGTCTGAAGATGAAGAAGGAGATTCTCTTGCAACTAAGACTGTGCAAGAAAGAAAGACAAAGAAGACATGGACCAGTGCTCATCAAGGAAATCAGATAATAGGTGACCCATCAGCAGGAGTTACAACAAGAAGAAGAATTGTGGGAGCTACTGCTTTACTCTCACAAGTTGAACCTAAATCTGTTGAAGAGGCTGCACAAGACAAAGCCTGGATCAAAGCTATCAATGAGGAGCTAGATCAATCGAGAAGAATGAAACATGGGGAAGCTAGTTCCAAGACCCACTAACAAGAATGTCATAGGAACAAAATGGGTGTTTAAAAAATAAACACAATGAGGATGTGCAAGGTGGTGAGGAACAAGGCTAGGCTGGTTTGCAAAGGCTACACTCAAATAGAAGGAGTAGAATGTTGATGAAACTTTTGCACCAGTAGCAAGGTTGGAAACTATCAGAATGTTCTTAGCTTTGGCAGCACATAAGAGGTATAAAGTTTACCAGATGGATGTGAAATCAGCCTTTTGAATGGGCTCCTAAAAGAAGAAGTGTATATTGAACAACCCGATGGAGTACAAATCAGTGAGGATGAGACACATGTGTGCAAGCTGAAGAAAGCCTTGTATGGCCTTTAAACAAGCCCCAAGAGCATGGNTTCCCCACTCCGCTCCAAAGATATATGCTTGACACACCATTGAAGCTTCTGATTGCTATATAATATTTATCCACTAAAGTGTATTTTATACAATTGTGTCCTTTACTTGTATTTTTCTTAATTTTACATATTCAAATATTATGTTTTTCTCACCAATTAAATGCAATAATATTAACAATAAATTTAAAAATTAATACATTGCATTTTTTCAATTTTTATAATTTTAAAATCTTTAAGGGATAAATGCATTGTCAATAATGAATTGAATTTAAATTTTGCAAATTTTTTAATTGTCTCCTTAGTCGTAATGCAATTTGAAATGATTTATATAAATTTTATGTATAAACTTATTACTTAAGAAATAGCAAATACAATGGACCCTAATAAGAAGTTACTTCACGCCCCTCTAGAGATATATGCTTCACCCATCATTAAAGTTATGGTTGCTATTTATAATATTTATCCCCTAAAGTATATTTTATATAATTGATTCCATTACTTGTATTTTTGTTCAATTGAATATATTATGTTTTTCACACCAATCAAATGCAATGACATTAATAATAAAGTAAAAAGCAAAACATTGCATTTTATGAATTTTAAGGATTCTAGAGATAAATGCTTTATCAATAATTAGTTGAATTTAAATTTTGCAATTTTCTTCATTGTCTCCTTTGCCTCAATGCAATTAGAAATGATTTACATAATTTTTGTCTTGAAATATATTACTTGGGAAAAGCAAAAGCAATGCGCTCTAATAACAAGTTTCCCCACTACTGTCCAAAGATATATACTTGACACACCATTGAAGTTTCTGATCACTATTTATAATATTCATCCATTAAAGTGTATTTTATCCAATTATGTCCATTACTTGTATTTCTCTTGATTTAACATATTCAAATATTATGTTTTTCTCACCAATCAAATGCAATAACATTAATAATAAATTTAAAAATCAATACATTGCATTTTTTCAATTTTTAGAATTTTCAAGTGTTTTAGCAATAAATGCATTGTCAATAATTAGTTGAATTTAAATTTTGCAATTTTTTTAATTGTCTCCCTAGCCACAATGCAATTTGAAATGATTTATATAAATTTTGTAAACAAACTTATTACTTAAGAAAAAACAAATGCAATGTACTCTAATAAAATGTTTCCCCATGCCCTTCTAAAGATATATGGTTCATCCATCATTGAAGCTAGGATTGCTATTTATAATATTCATCCACTAAAGTGTATTTATACAATTGAGTCTATTACTTGTATTTTTGTTCAATTAACATATTCAAATATTATATTTTTCTCACTAATCAAATGCAATGACATTAACAATAAATTTAAAAATCAAAATATTTCATTTTTGCAATTTTAGAATATTAAAGTTTGCTAGGGATAAATGCATTGTCAATAATCTGTTGAATTTCAATTTTGCAATTTTCTTAATTGTCTCTTTTTGCCTCAATGCAATTTGAAATGATTTATATAATTTTTGTTTTCAAACATATTACTAAGAAAAAGCAAAAGCAATGAACTCTAATAAGAAGTTTCTCCTCAACCATTTAGAGATATATGCTTGATACAACATTAAAGCTTCATATTGCTATTTATAATATTATTCTATTAAAGTGTATTTTATACAATTGAGTCCATTACTCTTTTTTTTTTCAATTAACATATTCAAATATTATATTTTCTCACCAATCAAATGCAACTACGTTAACAATAAATTTAAAATAAAAACATTGCATTTTTTAAATTTTTAATTTTAAAGGTTGCGAGGGATAAGTGCATATTCAATAAACAATTGAATTTAAATTTTGCAATTTCTTAATTGTCTCCTTTGCCACAATCCAATTTGAAATGATTTACATAATTTTTGCCTATAAAACATATTACTTAGGAAAAGGTAAACACAATGGACTCTAATAAGAAGTTTCTACTCTCCTATTTAGGGATAAATGCTTGACACAACATTGAAGTTTGGGATTATTATTTATAATATTCATCTACTAAAGTGTATTTTATACAATTACTTCCATTACTTGCATTTTTGTTCAATTAACATATTCAAATGTTATGTTTTTCACACCAATCAAATGCCATGACTTTAATAATAAAGCAAAAAACCAAAACATTATATTTTTCGAATTTTAGAATTTTAAGTTTTTCTAGGGATAAATGCATTGTCAATAATCAGTTGAATTTAAATTTTGCAATTTTCTTAATTGTCTCTTGTGCCACAATGCAATTTGAAATGATTTATATAATTTTTGCATACAACATTTTACTTAGGAAGAGGCAAATGCAAGGGACTTTAATAAGAAGTTTTCTCACTCCTCTCTATACATATATGCTTGAAACAACAATGAAGCTTGGGATTACTATTTATAACATTCATCCACTAAAGGGTATTTTATATAATTGAGTTCATTGATTGTATTTTTGTTCAATTAACATATTCAAATAATATATTTTTCTCACCAATCAAATGCAACGACATTAACAATAAATTTACAAATCAAAATATTGCATTTTTGTAATTTTAGAATTTTAAAATCTACTAAGAATAAATGCATTATCAATAATCTGTTGAATTTAAATTTTGTAATTTTCTTAATTGTCTCTTGTGCCATAATGCAATTTGAATTGATTTATATAACTTTTGCCTACAAACTTATTTTTTAGGGAAAAGAAAATGCAATAGACTCTAATAAGAAGTTTTCCCACTCCTCCTTATACATATATGCTTGAAACAACAATGAAACTTGGAATTGCTATTTATAATATTCATCCATAAAAGTGTATTTTATACAATTGAGTCCATTACTTGTAGTTTTGATCAATTAACATATGCAAATATTATATTTTTCTCACCAAACAAAATACAACGACATTAACAATAAATTTAAAAATCAAAATATTGCATTTTTGTAATTTTAGAATTTTAAAGTCTGTTAGAGATAAATGCATTGTCAATAATTTGTTGAATTTAAATTTTGCAATTTTCTTAATTGTCTCCTTTACCTCAATGCAATTTGAAATGATTTATATAATTTTTGTTTTCAAACATATTACCTAAGAAAAAGCAAAAGCGATGAACTTTAAAATGAAGTTTCCCCCCTCAAATCTAGAGATATATGCTTAATCCAACATTAAAACTTCATATTGCTATTTATAATATTCATCCACTAAAGAGTATTTTATATAATTGAGTCCATTACTCTTATTTTTCCTCAATTAACAAATTCAAATATTATGTTCTTCCCACTAATCAAATGAAACTCGCTAACAATAAATTTAAAATAAAAACATTGCATTTTTTCAATTTTTAGAATTTTAAAAGTTACTAAGGATAAATGCATAGTCAATAATCAATTTAATTTAAATTTTGCAATTTTCTTAATTGTCTCTTTTACCTCAATGCAATTTGAAATGATTTATATAATTCTTGTCTTCAAACAAATTACTTAAGAAAAAGTGAAAGCAAGGAACCCTTATAAGAAGTTTCCCCACTCCCATCTGAGATATATGCCTAACACAACATTGAAATTTGGGATTGCTATTTATAATATTCATCTACTAAAGTGTATTTTATACAATTGACTCCATTACTTGAATTTTTGTTCAATTAACATATTCAAATGTTATACTTTTCACACTAATCAAATGCCATGACTTTAATAATAAAGCAAAGAACCAAAACATTGCATTTTTTGAATTTTAGAATTTGAAGGTTTTCTAGAGATAAATGTGTTGTCAATAATCAGTTGAATTTAAATTTGCAATTTCTTAATTGTCTCTTGTGTCATAATGCAATTTGAAATGATTTATATAATTTTGCCTTCAAACATATTACTTAGGAAAAAGTAAATGCAATGGACTCTAATAAGAAGTTTCTCCACTCCCTTCTAGAGATATATGCTTCCCACAACATTGAAGTTTCAAATTGCTATTTATCATATTCATCCATTAAGGTGTATTTTATACAATTGACTCCATTATTTCATCCAGTAACCTGTTTTTTGTTCAATTAACATATTCAAATATTATATTTTTCTCACCAATCAAATGCAACGACATTAACAATAACTTTAAAAATTAAAATATTGCTTTTGCACTTTTTAAAATTTTAAAATCTGCTAGGGTTAAATGCATTATCAATAATCTGTTGAATTAAAATTTTGCTATTTTCTTAATTGTCTCCTTTGCATCAATGCAATTTGAAATGATTTATATAATTCTTCTCTTTTAACAAATTAATTAAGAAAAAGCAAAAACAATGGAATCTAATATGAAGGTTCCCCACTCCTGTCTAGGCATATATGTTGAACACAACATTGAAGTATGGGATTGCGATTTATAATATTTTTGTACTAAAGTGTATTTTATACAATTGATTTCATTACTTATATTTTTGCTCAATTAACATATTCAAATGCAATGTTTTTCAAACCAATCAAATGCCATGACTTTAATAATAAAGCAAAAAGTAAACATCACATTTTTTGAAGTTTAGAATTTTAAAGTTTTCTAGGGATAAGTGCATTATCAATAATCAGTTGAATTTAAATTTTGCAATTTTCTTAATTGTCACTTGTGCCATAATGCAATTTGAAATGATTTACATAATTTTTGCCTACAAACATATTACTTAGGAAAAAGGAAAAGCAAAACGTTTTCCCACTCCCCTATATACATATATGCTTGAAACAATAATAAAGCTTAGGATTGCTATTTATAATATTCATCCACAAAAGTGTATTTTATACAATTGAGTCTATTACTTGTATTTTGTTCAATTAACATATTCAAATATTATATTTTTCTCACCAATCAAATGCAATGACATTACCATAAATTTAAAAATCAAAAATTGTATTTTTGCAATTTTATAATTTTAAAGTCTATTAGGGATAATTGCATTGTCAATAATTTGTTGAATTTAAATTTTAAAATTTCTTAATTGTCCCTTTGCCTCAATGCAATTTGAAATGATTTATATAATTTTTATTTTCAAACATATTACTTAAGAAAAAGCAAAAGCAATGGATTTTAATAAGAAGTTTCTCCACTCCATCTAAAGATATATGCTTCATACAACATTGAAGTTTTAGATTGCTATTTATAATATTCTTCCACTAAAGTGTATTTTATAAATTAAGTTCATTACTCCTATTTTTGTTCAATTAACATATTCAAATAATATGTTTTTGTCACCAATCAAATGCAACTCCGTTAACAATAAATTTAAGAACAAAAATATTGCATTTTTGTAATTTTTAGAATTTTAAAGGTTATTAGGAATAAATGCATAGTCATTAATCAATTGAATTTAAATTTTGCAATTTGCTTAATTGTCTCTTTTACTTCAATGCAGTTTGAATTGATTTGTATAATTCTTGTCTTTAAACAAATTACTTAACAAAAAGCAAAAGCGATGGACTATAATAAGAGTGTTCCCCACTCCCTCTTAGAGATATATGCTTAACACAACATTAACACTTGGGATTGCTATTTATAATATTCATCCACTAAAGTGTATTTTATACAATTAATTACATTACTTGTATTTTTGTTCAATTAACATATTAAGTTTTTCACACCAATCAAATGCCATGACTTAAATAATAATGGAAAAACCCAAAACATTGCATTTTTTGAATTTTAGAATTTTAAGGTTTTCTATAGATAAATGCGTGGTCAATAATCAATTAACTTTAAATTTTGCAATTTTCTTAAATGTCTCTTATGCTACAATGCAATTTGAAATGATTTATATAATTTTTGCCTATAAACATATTATTTAGGAAAAAAGCAAACACAATAGACTCTAAAGTAAAGTTTCTCCACTCCTTCTAGAGATATATGCTTAACAGAACATTGAAGTTTCAGATTGCTATTTATAATATTCATCCACTACAGTGTATTTTACACAATTGAGTCAATTACTTGTATTTTTGTTTAATTAACATATTTAAATATTATATTTTTCTCACCAATCAATGCAACGACATTAACAGTAAACTTAAAAATCAAAATATTCCAATTTTGCAATTTTTAGAATTTTAAAATCTGCTTGGGATAAATGCATAATCACTAATCAATTGAATTTAATTTTGCAATTTTCTTAATTGTCTCCTTTGCCTCAATGCAATCTGAAATGATTTGTATAATTCTTGTCTTCAAACAAATTACTTAAGAAAAAGCAAAAGCAAGGACTCTAAATAAAGGGTTCCCCACTCCCACTTAGAGATATATGCTTAACACAACATTGACGCTTGGATTGCTATTTATAATATTCATCCACTAAAGTGTATTTTATACAATTGATTCCATTACTTGTATTTTTGTTCAATTAACCTATTCAAATGTTATGTTTTCCACACCAATCAAATGTCATGACTTGAATAATAAAGCAAAAAACCAAAACATTGCATTTTTTGAATTTTAGAATTTTAAGGTTTTATATAGATAAATGCTTTGTCAATAATCAACTAAATTTAAATTTTCAATTTTCTTAATTGTCACTTGTGACTCCATGCAATTTGAAATGATTTATATAATTTTTGCCTACAAACATATTACTTAGGAAAAGGCAAATGCAATGGACATTAATAAGAAGTTTCCCCACTCCCCCTATACATATATGCTTCAAACAACAATGAAACTTGGATTACTCTTTATAATATTCATCCACAAAGGTGTATTTTATACAACTGAGTCCATTACTTGTAGTTTTGTTCAATTAACATATTCAAATATTATATTTTTCTCACCAATCAAATGCAATGACATTAACAATAAATTTAAAAATCAAAAATTGTATTTTTGCAATTTTAGAATTTTAAAGTCTATTAAGGATAATTGCATTGTCAATAATTTGTCGAATTTAAATTTTAAAATTTTCTTAATTGTCTCCTTTGTCTCAATGCAATTTGAAATGTTTTATATAATTTTTGTTTTCAAACATATTATTTAAGAAAAAACAAAAGTGATGAACTCTAAAAAAAGTTTCCCTACTCAAA
>JAIRCJ010000213.1:0-53368 GCA_020883675.1 Bruguiera gymnorhiza
TTTCTCCCTTGCAAGCATCAACCTTTGTTGCAACAACTCATTCACACTTAATGAACAAGAAAATAGCTTGTTTGTTACCAAAAGTTAATATATTCATGGCAGCAAACAAATTTACACTCCTTTTTAAATTGGATTTTGTTGAATTACATTAAACAAGGAGTCTTTGATGATGTGATGCGGAAAATCCCAAAAAGACGTGGCTTAGCGACCCAACGCACACAATGAATCAAAGATCAACTAGGAAAGATAAATCAGAGTTTAATAACACAAACCCTAGACCCAATATTTGAAGGAACACGAACCTAGGGTATTCAAGATGGATATGGATGCCACACTCCAGAAAAGGAAGAAATTGGGAGTGATAAGTCGATTTGAATGCCACAAGAAGAATTACCTCTTGATAAGTTATTTAGTTCTTAAAAGAACAGAGGGAGAAAACTCTTGCTTTTTATTCCACTCAAAGTTGTCTAATTTCCAAAGCTTACAAGGGTGGCCTATTTATAGGCTTAGATAGCAATCCTAAAGGGGTAAAATTCCTATTTAGGAGAAATCCCTATTTTGGAGGAATTTCGGACTAATTCCAGCACATACAATGAACTCCTATTTAGGAGTGAATGCTATCACTTAGTTTGACCCATTAAGTAGTCCAATTATATTAATTAGGCCTGAGCTCTCTTTAAAACTTGAATTCGTACCATTTGAAGCCTGGTTGGCCTGAATGTCCAGAATCAGCCCATTTAGTTCTTCTTTAATCTTTTTGGCCCTAGCTCGTGTTATTGGGCCTTCTGGAATGTGCAATGGACCTCTTGCATCCATTGAATCTCTAGCTCGTGTTATTGGGCCTTCTAGAATGTGCAATGGACCTCTTGTATCGATTGAAGCTCTAACTTGTGTTATTGGGCCTTTTTGAATGTGTTGATGGACTTTTTGCATCCTTTGAAGCCTTCCACCCATCATCTCCACGGTTCTCATCATTCCCCCCTCCTCAAAGGATTCGCCCTCGAATCATCACCTATATCAAAAGGGGAAAGGTCAGAAACATTAAATGTTGCGCTCACATTATACTCACCAGGAAGGTCTAACTTATAAGCATTGTCATTAATTTGTGCTAGAACTTGGAAGGGACCATCTCCTCTAGGTTGTAGCTTTGAACGCCTCTGAGTTAGGAATCGTTCCTTGCGCATATGCACCCAAACCCAATCACCAGGTTCAAACACCACCTTCTTTCATCCCTTGTTGACATGAGATGCGTATTGCTCAGTTCGTTTTTCAATATGTTGTCGCACCTTCTCATGCAATTTTTTATCATGTCAACTTTGCGTTCACCATCAATGTTGGCATACTCATTGATAGGTATAGGTACCAAATCCAGATGAGTCAATGGATTAAAACCCATATACAATTTCAAATGGAGAGTAGCTAGTAGTAGAATGAACACTCCTATTATATGCAAACTCGACATGTGGTAAACAATCTTCCCATGTTTTCAAATTCGTTCGAATAATAGCACGCAAAAGAGTACAAAGAGTTCGATTAACCACCTCAGTCTGCCCATCAGTTTGTGGATGACAAGTAGTTAAAAACAATAGCTTAGTAACCTAACTTACCCCACAAAGTCTTCCAGAAGTAGCTTAAGAACTTTGTATCCCGGTCTGAAACAATGCTCCGTGGCATGCCATGCAAATGCACTACTTCTCTAAAGAACAAGTCAGCCACATTGTTTGCATCATCAGTTTTATGGCATGGGATGAAGTGTGCCATCTTTGAAAATCTATCAACAACAACAAATACAGAATCCCTACCCCGTTTTGTTCCTGGCAATCCCAGTACAAAGTCCATGGATAAATCAACCCAGGGATGGCTAGGTATGGGTAAAGGGGTATACAAGCCATGGGGTAAAACTCTAGATTTAGCCTGTTTGCATGTTATGCATTTCTCACATATCCTCTCAACATCTCGTTTCATGCGTGGCCAAAAGAAGTGTTCATTTAGGACATCTAGGGTTTTCCTAACTCCGAAATGACCCATTAGACCACCCTCATGAGCTTCTCTTACAACCAACTCCCTTAAAGAACTTATAGGTATGCATAAACGATTTTCCCTAAATAAGAACCCTTATGCCTATAAAACTTCTCAAAGGCTGACTTCTCACATGCTCCATACATGTTAGCAAAGTCTGAATCATTCACATATAAACCTTTAATATGTTTAAATCTTAATAAGTTTGCAGTAAGTGTAGAGATAAGGGCATACCTGTGGGATAATGCATCAGCTACCACATTGTCCTTACCTTGTTTATATTTGATGTTGTGGGGAAAGGTCTCAATGAATTCAATCCACTTGGCATGTCTTTTGTTCAACTTTCCTTGTCCCTTTAAGTGCTTCAACGATTCATGGTCAGTATGGATGACAAACTCCTTGGGCCAAAGGTAATGTTGCCATGTCTCCAAAGCCCGTACCAATGCATACATCTCTTTATCATAAGTAGGATAATTAAGGCTTGCTCCACTTAGCTTTTCACTGAAGTAAGCAATTGGGTGCCTTTCCTGCATCAAAACAGCTCCGATGCCAATACCTGAAGCATCACACTCAATCTCGAAAGCTTTGTCAAAGTTAGGGTAAAGCAAGTAAGGGTGCAGGAACTTAATTTTTCCTTGATGTAATTAAAAGCCTTGTCTTGGTCACTACCCCACCTAAAACTCGTGTTCTTTTTGATAAGCTCAGTGAGTGGTGCAGCAATGGTGCTAAAGTCCCTAACAAAGTGTCCTATAGAAACTAGCTAGACCATGAAAGCTACGCACATCACTAATTGACTTAGGTGTAGGCCAATCACGAATTGCCTTAACTTTTTCCTCGTCAACCTCAACACCTTTAGAACTTACAACATAGCCAGAAATGTGATCTGATTAGTACAAAAGGAACATTTCTTTAAGTTAGCATACAATTTTTCAGAACATAAAACACTTACAATAGAACGTAAATGATCAAGATGCTCTTCTACAGTTTTATTATAGACCAAAATATCATCAAAATGTCTTGGTTATCATATTTATTATTAATGTCATTACATTTTGAATGGTGAGTAAAATATAATATTTCGACATCTCAATTGAATAAAAATACAAGTAATGGATTCAATTCTATAAAATATACTTTTGTTCATGAATATTATAAATAGTAATCGCAAGTTTCAATCTTAGGTCAACCATATTGCACTTGAGGGGAGTGGGGAAACATCTTATTAGAGTTCATTTTATTCACTTTTTCTTAAGTAATAGGTTTGTAGACAAAAATTATATAAATTATTTCAAATTGCATTGTCACAAAGTAGACAATTAAAAAAATTACAAAATTTAAATTGAACTCATTATGAACAATGGATTTATCCCAATAGGACCTGAAAGTTCTAAAAGTTAAGAAAAGGAAAAGTTTTGATTATTAAATTTATTGGTAATGTCATTGCATTTTGAATGGTGAGTAAAACATAACATTTGAAAATCTTAATTGAACGAAAATACAATTAATAGATTTAATTGTATAAAATACATTTTTGTGGATGAATATAAGATGTAGTAGTTGAAAGTTTCAATCTTGGGTGAACCTTATTGCACTTGAGGGAAGAAAAGAAACTTCTTATTTGAGCCCATTTTCTTTCCATTTTCTTATGTAATAAGTTTGTAGACAAATATTATATAAATTATTTCAAATTGCATTGTGGCAAAAAGACAACTAAAAAAATTATAAAATTTAATTTGAACTGATTATGAACAATGGATTTATCCTTATTAGACCTGAGAATTCTAAAACTTAAGAAAATGCAATGTTTTGATTATTAAATTTATTCCTAATGCCAGTGCATTTTGAATGGTGAGTAAAATATAACATTTGAAAATCTTAACTGAACAAAAATTCAAGTAATGGACTCAATTGTCTTAAATACAATTTTGTAAATGACTATTAAGTAATCGCAAGCTTCAATCTTAGGTAAACCTTATTGCTCTTGAGGGGAGAAGAAAAACATCTTATTTGAGTCCATTTTATTTGCTTTTTCTTAAGTAATAAGCTATTGGACTAAAATAATATAAATTATTTCAAATTGCATTATGACAAAAAAGATAATTAAAAAAATTACAAAACTTAATTTCAACTGATTATGAACAATGGACTTATCCTTATAGGACCTTAAAATTCTAAAAGTTGAGAAAAGGCAATGTTTTGATTATTAAATTTATTATTAATGTCATTGCATTTTGAATGATGAGTGAAACATAATATTTGAAAATCTTAGTTGAACAAAAACACAAGTAATGGACTGAATTATATAAAATAAATATTTGTGAACAAATATTATATGTAGTAATCCCAAGTTTCAATCTTGGGTGAATGTTATTGCACTTAAAGGGAGTAGAGAAACTTCTTCAAAGAGTCCATTTTATTTGCTTTTTCTTAAGTAATAAGTTCGTAGAGAAATATTATATAAATTATTTCAAATTGCATTATGGCAAAGAAGTCAATTAAAAAAATTACAAAATTTAATTTCAACTAATTATTAACTATGGATTTATCTCTATAAGACCTGAAAATTCTAAATGTTGAGAAAATGCATTGTTTTGATTATTAAATTTATTATTAATGTCATTGCATTTTGAATGGTGATTAAAACATAACATTTGAAAATCTTAATTGAATAAGAATACAAGTAATGGACTCAATTATATGAAATACACTTTTGTGGATGAATATGTTATGTAGTAACCGCAAGCTTGAGTCTTGGGTGAACCTTATTGCTCTTGAGGGGAGTAGAGAAACTTCATATTAGAGTCCATTTCATTTGCTTTTTCTTAATTAATAAGTTTGTGGACAAAAGTTATATAAATTATTTCAAATTGCATTGTGGCAAGGGAGACAATTAAAAAAATTACAAAATTTAATTTCAACTGATTATTAATTACGGATTTATCCTTATAGGACCTGAAAATTCTAAATGTTGAGAAAATGGAATGTTTTGATTATTAAATTTATTATTAATGTCATTGGATTTTGAATGGTATGTAAACATAACATTTGAAAATCTTAATTGAACAAAAATACAAGTAATGGACTCAATTGTATAAAATACACCCTTGTGGATGTATATTATATGTTGTAATCGCAACCTTCAATCTTAGGTAGAGCTTATTGCTCTTAAGGGCAGTAGAGAAACTTCTTATTAGAGTCCATTTTATTTGCTTTTTCTTAGGTAATAAGTTTGTAGAAAAAAATTATATAAATTATTTAAAATTTCATTGTGGCAAGGAAGACAATTAAAAAAATTACAAAATTTAATTTCAACTCATTATTAAGTATGAATTTATACCTATAAGACTTGAAAATTCTAAAAGTTGAGAAAATGGAATGTTTTGATTATTAAATTTATTATTAATGTCATTGCATTTTGAATGGTGAGTAAAACATAACATTTGAAAATCTTAGTTGAACAAAAATTCAAGTAATGGGCTTAATTGTATAAAATACACTTTTGTGGATGAATATGTTAAGTAGTAACCGCAAGTTTAAATCTTGGGTGAACCTTATTGCTCTTGAGGGGAGAAGAGAAACTTCTTATTTGAGTCCATTTTATTTGCTTTTTCCTAAATAATAAGTTTGTGGACAAGAATTATATATTATTTCAAATTCCATTGTGGCAAAGAAGACAATTAAAAAAATTATAAAATTTAATTTCAACTAATTATGAACAATGGACTTATGCCTATAGGACCTAAAAATTATAAACGTTAAGAAAAGACAATGTTTTGATTATTAAATTTATTTCTAATGTCATTGCATTTTTAATGGTGAGTGAAACATAACATTTGAAAATCTTAATTGAACAAAAATATAAGTAATGGACTGAATTATATAAAACACACTTTTGTGAATGAATATTATCTGTAGTAATCTGAAGTTTCAATCTTAGGTGAACCTTATTTTTCTTCAGGGGAGTTAAGAAATTTCTTCATAGAGTCCATTTTATTTGCTTTTTCTTAAGTAATAAGTTCGTGGACAAAAATTATATAAATTATTTCAAATTGCATTGTCGTAAAGTAGACAATTAAAAAAATTACAAAATTTAAATTCAACTCATTAGGAACAATGGATTTATCCTAATAAGACCTGAAGGTTCTAAAAGTTGAGAAAAGGCAAAGTTTTGATTATTAAATTTATTGGTAATGTCATTGCATTTTGAATGGTGAGTAAAACATAATATTTGAAAATCTTAAATGAACAAAAATACAAGTAATGGACTCAATTGTATAAAATACACTTTTGTGGATGAATATGTTATGTAGTAACCGCAAGCTTCAATCTTGGGTGAACCTTATTGCTCTTGAGGGGAGCAGAGAAACTTCTTATTAGTATCCATTTTAATTTCTTTTTCTTAAATAATAAGTTTCTGGACAAAAATTATATAAATTATTTCAAATTGCATTATGGCAAGGAAGACAATTAAAAAAATTACAAAATTTAAATTTAACAGATTATTAACTATGGATTTCTCCTTATAGGACTTTAAAATTTTAAATGTTTAGAAAATGGAATGTTTTGGTTATTAAATTTATTGTTAATGTCATTACATTTTGAATGGTGAGTAAAACATAATATTTGCAAATCTCAATTGAATAAAAATACAAGTAATGGATTCAATTGTATAAAATACACTTTTGATGATGAATATTATATGTAGTAATTGTAAGCTTTTATATTGGGTGAACCTTATTACTCTTAAGGGGAGTAGAGAATCTTCTTATTAGAGTCCATTTTTACTTGCTTTTTCTTAAGTAATAAGTTTGTAGACAAAAATTATATAAATTATTTTAAATGGCATTGTCCCAAAGTTGACAATTAAAAAAATTACAAAATATAAATTCAACTCATTATGAATAATGGATTTATCCCAATAAGACCTGAAAGTTATAAAAGTTGAGAAAAGGGAAAGTTTTGATTATAAATTTATTGTTAATGTCGTTGTATTTTCAATGGTGAGTAAAACATAACATTTGAAAATCTAAATTGAAGAAAAATACAAGTAATGGACTGAATTGTATAAAATACACTTTTGTGAATGAATATTATATGTAGTAATCGCAAATTTCTATCTTGGGTGAACTTTATTACTCTTGAGGGGAGTAAAGAATCTTCTTATTAGAGTCCATTTTACTTGCCTTTTCTTAAGTAATATGTTTGTAGACAAAAATTATATAAATTATTTCAAATTGCATTGTGGCAAAAAAGACAATTAAAAAAATTACAAAATTTAATTTCAATTGATTATGAACAATGGATTTATCCTTATTAGACCTAAGAATTTTAAAACTTGAGAAAATGCAATGTTTTGATTATTAAATTTATTCCTAATGCCTGTGCAATTTGTATGGTGAGTAAAACATAACATTTGAAAATCTTAATTGAACAAAAATTCAAGTAATGGACTCAATTGTCTCAAATACAATTTTGTAGATGAATATTATATGTAGTAGTCGCAAGTTTCAATCTTAGGTGAACCTTATTGTTCTTGAAGGAAGAAGCGAAATTTCTTATTTGAGTCCATTTTTTTTGCTTTTTCTTAAGTAATAAGCTATGGGACTAAAATAATATAAATTATTTCAAATTGCATTCTAGTAAAAAAGATAATTAAAAAAATTACGGAAGTTAATTTCAACTTATTATGAACAATGGACTTATCCCTATAGGACTTGAAAATTCTAAAAGTTAAGAAAAGGAAATGTTTTGATTATTAAATTTATTGTTAATGTCATTGCATTTTGAATGATGAGTGAAACATAACATTTGAAAATCTTAATTGAACAAAAACACAAGTAATAGACTAAATTGTATAAAATAGACTTTTATGAATAAATATTATATGTAGTAATCCTAAGTTTCAATCTTGCATGAACCTTATTGCACTTAAAGAGAGTAGAGAAACTTCCTATTAGAGTCCATTTTATTTGCTATTTTTCAATTAAGAAGTTTTGTGGACAAAAATTATATAAATTATATCAAATTGCATTGTGGCAAGGAAGACAATTAAAAAATTTACAAAATTTAATTTCAACTGATTATTAACTACAAATTTATCTCTATAGGACCTGAGAATTCTAAAATTTGAGAAAATGGAAAATTTTGATTATTAAATTTATTATTAATGTCATTGGATTTTGAATGGTGAGTAAAACAAAACATTTGAAAATCTTAATTGAAGAAAAATACAAGTAATGGACTCAGTTGTATAAAATACACCTTTGTGGATGTATATTATAAGTAGTAATCACAAGTTTCAATCTTGGGTGAACCTTATTACTCTTGAGGGGAGTAGATAATTTTCTTATTAGAGTCCATTTTACTTGCTTTTTCTTAAGTAATAAGTTTGTAGACAAAAATTATATAAATTATTTCAAATTGCATTGCCGCAAATAAGTCAATTAAAAAATTACAAAATTTAATTTCAACTGATTAGTAACTATGGATTTATCCCTATAGAACTTTAAAATTTTAAATGTTCAGAAAATGTAATGTTTTGGTTATTAAATTTATTGTCAATGTTACTGCATTTTGAATAGTGCGTAAAACGTAACATTTGAAAATCTCAATTGAACAAAAATACAAGTAATGGACTCAATTGCATAAAATACACTTTTCTGAATGAATATTATAAGTAGTAATCGCACGTTTCAATCTTGCATCAACCATATTGCACTTCGGGGGAGTGGGGAAACTTTTTATTAGAGTCCATTTCATTTGCTTTTTCTCAAATAATAAGTTGGTAGACAAAAATTATATAAATTATTTCAAATTGCATTATGGCAAAAACCATAATTAAAAAAATAACAAAGTTTAAATAGAACAGATTATTAACTATGGATTTCTCCCTATAGAACTTTAAAATTTTAAATGTTCAGAAAATGAAATGTTTTGGTCATTAAATTTATTGTTAATGTCATTACATTTTGAATGGTGAGTAAGACATAATATTTGGAAATCTCAATTGAATAAAAATACAAGTAAAGGATTCAATTGTATAAAATACACTTTTGTTAATGAATATTATAAGTAGTAATCGCAAGTTTCAATCTTAGGTCAACCATATTGCACTTAAGGGGAGTGGGGAAACTTCTTATTAGAGTCCATTTTATTTACTTTTTCTTAAGTAATAAGTTTGTAGACAAAAATTATGTAAATTATTTCAAATTTCATTGTCGCAAAGTAGACAATTAAAAAAATTACAAAATTTAAATTCAACTCATTATGAACAATGGATTTATCCCAATAGGACCTGAAAGTTCTAAAAGTTGAGAAAAGGCAAAGTTTTGATTTTGATTATTCAATTTATTGGTAATGTCATTGCATTTTCAATGGTGAGTAAAACATAACATTTGAAAATCTTAATACTAATCGACTGAATTGTATAAAATATACTTTTGTGAATGAATATTATATGTAGTAATCGCAAGTTTCTATCTTGGGTGAACCTTATTACTCTTGAGGGGAGTAGATAATCTTCTTATTAGAGTCCATTTTACTTGTTTTTTCTTAACTAATAAGTTTGTAGACAAAAATTATATAAATTATTTCAAATTGCATTGTGGCAAAGTAGACAATTAAAAAATTACAAAATTTAATTTCAACTAATTATGAACAATGGATCTATCCCTATAGGACCTAAGACTTCTATAAGTTCAGAAAACGCAATGTTTTGATTGTTAAATTTATTTTTAATGCCATTGAATTTTGAATGGTGAGTAAAACATAACATTTGAAAATCTTAATTGAACAAAAATACAAGTAATGAATGCATTTGTATAAAATACACTTTTGTGGATGAATATTATATGTAGTAATTGCAAACTTCAATCTTGGGTGAACCATATTGCTCTTAAGGGGAGAAGAGAAACTTCTTATTTAAGTCCATTTTATTTGCTTTTTCTTATGTAATAAGTTTGTAGACAAAAATTATATAAATTATTTCAAATTGCATTGTGGCTAATAAGACAATTAAAAAAATTATAAAATTTAATTTCAACTGACTATGAACAATGGACTTATCCCTATAGGACCTGAAAATTCTACAAGTTAAGAAAAAGCAATGTTTTGATTATTAAATTTATTAGTAATGTCATTGCATTTTGAATATGAGTGAAATATAATATTTGAAAATCTTAATTGAACAAAAATACAAGTAATGGATTGAATTATAGAAAATACACTTTTGTGAATGAATATTATCTATTGTAATATGAAGCTTCAATCTTGGGTGAACCTTATTTCTTTTTGGGGGATTTGAGAAACTTCTTCATAGAGTCCATTTTACTTGCTTTTTCTTAAGTAATAAGTTTGTAGACAAAAATTATATAAATTATTTCAAATTGTATTGCTGCAAATAAGTCAATTAAAAAAATTACAAAATTTGATTTCAACTGATTATTAACTACGGATTTATCCCTATAGGACTTTAAAATTTTAAATGTTCAGAAAATGGAATGTTTTGGTTATTAAATTTATTGTCAATTTCACTGCATTTTGAATAGTGCATAAAACATAACATTTGAATATTATAAGTAGTAATCACAAGTTTTAATCTTGCGTAAATCATATTGCACTTGGGGGGAGTGGGGAAACTTTTTATTAGAGTCCATTTTATTTGCTTTTTCTTGAATAATAAGTTGGTAGACAAAAATTATATAAATTATTTCAAATTGCATTGTGGCAAAAAACACAATTAAAAAAATTACAAAATTTAAATTCAACAGATTATTAACTATGGTGAGTAAAACATAATATACATTAATAATGTCATTACATTTTGAATGGGAGTAAAACATAATATTTGCAAATCTCAACTGAATAAAAATACAAGTGATGGATTCAATTGTATAAAATACACTTTTGATGATGAATATTATGTATAGTAATCGCAAGCTTCTATATTAGATGAACCTTATTACTCTTGAGGGGAGTAGAGAATCTTCTTATTAGAGTCCATTTTACTTGCTTTTTCTTAAGTAATAAGTTTGTAGACAAAAATTATATAAATTATTTCAAATGGCATTATCGCAAAGTAGACAATTAAAAAAAATTACAAAATATAAATTCAACTCATTATGAACAATGGATTTATCCCAATAAGACCTGGAAGTGCTAAAAGTTGAGAAAAGGCAAAGTTTTGATTATTAAATTTATTGTTAATGTCATTGCATTTTCAATAGTGAGTAAAACATAACATTTGAAAATCTGAATTGAACAAAAATACAAGTAATGAACTAAATTGTATAAAATA
This sequence comes from Bruguiera gymnorhiza, assembly GCA_020883675.1. Taxonomy (NCBI): domain Eukaryota; kingdom Viridiplantae; phylum Streptophyta; class Magnoliopsida; order Malpighiales; family Rhizophoraceae; genus Bruguiera; species Bruguiera gymnorhiza. The sequence goes on from JAIRCJ010000213.1 coordinate 11,315, forward strand.
CACTTTTGTGAATGAATATTATATGTAGTAATCATAAGTTTCTATCTTGGGTGAACCTCATTATTGTTGAAGGGAGTAAAGAATCATCTTATTAGAGTCCATTTTACTTGTTTTTTCTTCAATAATAAGTTTGTAGACAAAAATTATATAAATTATTTCAAATTGCATTGCCACAAATAAGTCAATTAAAAAAATTACAAAATTTAATTTCAACAAATTATTAACCATGGATTTCTCCCTATAGGACTTTAAAATTTTAAATGTTCAGAAAATGAAACGTTTTGGTTGTTAAATTTATTGTTAATGTCATTACATTTTGAACGGTGAGTAAAACATAATATTTGCAAATCTCAATTGAATAAAAATACAAGTAAGGGATTCAATTGTGTAAAATACACTTTTGTTGATGAATATTATATGTAGTAATCGTAAGCTTCTATATTGGGTGAACCTTATTACTTTTAAGGGGAGTAGAGAATCTTCTCATTAGAGTCCATTTTACTTGCTTTTTCTTAAGTAATAAGTTTCTAGACAAAAATTATATAAATTATTTTACATGGCATTGTCGCAAAGTAGACAATTAAAAAAATTACAAAATATAAATTCAACTCATTATGAACAATGGATTTATCCTAATAGGACCTGAAAGTTCTAAAAGTAGAAAAAAGGGAAAGTTTTGATTATTAAATTTATTGTTAATGTCATTGCATTTTCAATGATGAGTAAAATATAACATTTGAAAATCTCAATTGAACAAAAATACAACTAAGGGACTGAATTGTATAAAATACACTTTTGTGAATGAATATTATATGTAGTAATCGCAAGTTTCTATCTCGGGTGAACCTTATTACTCTTGAGGGGAGTAGAGAGTCTTCTTATTAGAGTCCATTTTACTTGCCTTTTCTTAAGTAATAAGTTTGTAGACAAAAATTATATAAATTATTTCAAATTGCATTGTGGCAAAAAAGACAATTAAAAAAATTACAAAATTTAATTTCAACTAATTATGAACAATGGATTTATCCTTATTAGACCTGAGACTTCTAAAACTTGATAAAATGAAATGTTTTGATTATTAAATTTATTCCGAATGCTAGTGCATTTTGTATGGTGAGTAAAACATAACATTTGAAAATCTTAATTGAACAAAAATTCAAGTAATGGACTCAATTGTCTTAAATACAATTTTGTAGATGAATATTATATATAGTAATCATAAGATGCAATCTTAGGTGAACCTTATTGCTCTTGAAGGGAGAAGCAAAATTTCTTATTTGAGTCCATTTTATTTGTTTTTTCTTAAGTAATAAGCTAGGGGACTAAAATAATATAAATTATTTTAAATTGCATTGTGGCAAAAAAGATAATTAAAAAAATTATGAAAGTTAATTTCAACTGATTATGAACAATGGACTTATCCCTATAGGACCTGAAAATTCTAAAAGTTGAGAAAAGGCAATGTTTTGATTATTAAATTTATTATTAATGTCATTGCATTTTGAATGATGAGTGAAACATAATATTTGAAAATCTTAATTGAACAAAAACACAAGTAATGGACTGAATTGTATAAAACAAACTTTTGTGAATAAATATTATATGTAGTAATCTCAAGTTTCAATGTTACGTAAACCTTATTGCACTTAAAGAGAGTAAAGAAACTTCTTATTATAGTCCATTTTATTTGCTTTTTCTTAATTAAGAAGTTTTGTGGACAAAAATTATATAAATTCTTTCAAATTGCATTGTGGCAAAGAAGACAATTAAAAAAATTACAAAATTTAATTTCAACTGATTATTAACTATGGATTAATCTCTATAGGACCTGAGAATTCTAAAAGTTGAGAAAATGGAATATTTTGATTATTAAATTTATTATTAATGTCGTTGGATTTTGAATGGTGAGTAATGGAAGAAAAATACAAGTAATGGACTTAATTGTATAAAATACACCATTGTGGATATATATTATATGTAGTAATCACAAGTTTCAATCTTGGATGAACCTTATTGCTCTTAAGGGGAGTAGAGAAACTTCTTATTAGAGTCCATTTTATTTGATTTTTCTTGGGTAATAAGTTTGTAGACAAAAATTATATAAATTATTTAAAATTGCATTGTGGCAAGAAAGGCAATTAAAAAAATTACAAAATTTAATTTCAACTGATTATTAACTATGGATTTATCCCTATAGGACCTAAAAGTTCTAAAAGTTGAGAAAAGACAAAGTTTTGATTGTTAAATTTATTTTTAATGTCATGCATTTTCAATGGTGAGTAAAACATAACATTCAAAAATCTCAATTGAACAAAAAAACAAATAATGGACTGAATTGTATAAAATACACTTTTGTGAATGAATATTATCTATAGTAATTTCAAGCTTCAATCTTGGGTGAACCTTATTTCTCTTTAGGGGAGTTGAGAAACTTCTTCATAGAGTTCAATTTATTTACTTTTTCTTAAGTAATAAGTTTGTAGACAAAAATTATATAAATTATTTCAAATTGCATTATCGCAAAGAAGACAATTAAAAAAATTACAAAATTTAAATTCAACTTATTATGAACAATGGATTTATCTCAATAGGACCTAAAAGTTCTAAATGTTGAGAAAAGGCAAAGTTTTGATTGTTAAATTTATTAGTAATGTCATTGCATTTTGAATGGTGAGTAAAACATAACATTTGAAAATCTCAATTGAAAAAAAATACAAGTAATAGATTTAATGGTATAAAATACACTTTTGTGGATGAATATTTTATGTGGTGGTCGAAAGTTTCAATCTTGGGTGAACCTTATTGCACTTGAGGGGAGTCGAGAAACTTCTTTTTAGAGTCCATTTTATTTGCTTTTTCTTAAGCAATAAGTTTGTAGATAAAAATTATATAAGTTATTTCAAATAGCATTGTGGCAAAGAAGACAATTAAAAAAATTACAAAATTTAATTTCAACTAATTATGAACAATGGATTTATCCCTATAGGACCTAAGACTTTTAAAAGTTGAGAAAATGCAATGTTTTGATTGTTAAATTTATTTTTAATGCCATTGCATTTTGAATGGCGAGTAAAACATAACATTTGAAAATCTTAATTAAGCAAAAATACAAGTAATGAACAACGCAATTGTATAAAATACACTTTTGTGGATGAATATTATATGTAGTAATCGCAAGCTTCAATCTTGAGTGACCCATATTGCTCTTGAGGGGAGAAGAGAAACTTTTTCTTTGAGTCCATTTTATTTGCTTTTTCTTATGTAATAAGTTTGTAGATAAAAATTATATAAATTATTTCAAATAACATTGTGGCAAAAAAGACAATTAAAAAAATTACAAAATTTAATTTCAACTGATTATGAACAATGGATCTATCCATATAGGACCTAAGACTTCTAAAAGTTGAGAAAATGCAATGTTTTAATTGTTAAATTTATGTTTAATGTCATTGCATTTTGAATGACGAGTAAAATATCACATTTGAAAATCTTAATTGACCAAAAATACAAGTAATGGATATAATTGTATAAAATACACTTTTGTGGAAGAGTATGTTATGTAGTAACCGCAAGCTTCAATCTTGGGTGAACCTTATTGTGCTTGAGGGGAGTAGAGAAACTTCTTATTAGAGTCTATTTTATTTGTTTTTTCTTAAATAATAAGTTTGTAGACAAAAATTATATAAATTATTTCAAATTGCATTACGACAAGGAAGACAATTAAAAAAATTACAAAATTTAAATCCAACAGATTATTAACTATGGATTTTTCCCTATAAGACTTTAAAATTTTAAATGTTTAGAAAATGAAATGTTTCAATTATTAAGTTTATTGTTAATGTCATTACATTTTGAATGGTGAGTAAAACATAATATTTGGAAATCTCAACTGAATAAAAATATAAGTAATGGATTCAATTGAATAAAATACACTTTTGTTGATGAATATTATAAGTAGTAATCACAAGTTTCAATCTTAGGTCAACTATATTGCACTTGAGGGGAGTTTGGAAACTTCTTATTTGAGTCCATTTTACTTACTTTTTCTTAAGTAATAAGTTTGTAGACAAAAAATATATAAATTATTTCAAATTGCATTGTAGCAAAGTAGACAATTAAAAAAATTACAAAATTTAAATTCAACTCATTATGAACAATAGATTTATCCCAATAGGACCTAAAAGTTGTAAAAGTTGAGAAAAGGCAAAGTTTTGATTATTAAATTTATTGTTAATGTCCTTGCATTTTCAATAGTGAGTAAAACATAACATTTGAAAATCTCAATTGAACAAAAATACAAGTAATGGACTGAATTGTATAAAATACAAAATTTTAAATTACAAAATTAAAAAAATTACAAAATTTAAATTCAACAGATTATTAACTATGGATTTCTCCCTATAGGACCTTAAAATTTTAAATGTTTAGCAAATGAAATGTTTTGGTTATTAAATTTATTGTTAATGTCATTACATTTTGAATGGTGAGTAAAACATAATATTTGCAAATCTCAATTGAATAAAAATACAAGTAATGAATTCAATTGTGTAAAATACACTTTTGTTGATGAATATTATATGTAGTAATTGCAAGCTTCTATATTGGGTGGACCTTATTACTCTTGAGGGGAGTAGAGAACCTTCTTATTAGAGTCCAATTTACTTGCTTTTTCTTAAGTAATAAGTTTCTAGACAAAAATTATATAAATTATTTCAAATGGCATTATCGCAAAGTAAACAATTAAAAAAATTACCAAATATAAATTCAACTCATTATGAACAATGGATTTTATCCCAATAGGACCTGAAAGTGCTAAAAGTTGAGAAAAGGCAAAGTTTTGATTATTAAATTTATTGTTAATGTCATTGCATTTTCAATAGTGAGTAAAACATAACATTTGAAAATTTGAATTGAACAAAAATACAAGTAATGGACCAAATTGTATAAAATACACTTTTGTGTATGAATATTATATGTAGTAATCGCAAGTTTCTATCTTGGGTGAACCTCATTATTCCTGAGGGGAGTATAGAATCATCTTATTAGAGTCCATTTTACTTGCTTTTTCTTAAATAATAAGTTTGTAGACAAAAATTATATAAATTATTAATGTCATTACATTTTGAATGGTGAGTAAAACATAATATTTGCAAATTTCAATTGAATAAAAATACAAGTAAGGGATTCAATTGTGTAAAATGCATTTTTGTTTATGAATATTATATGTAGTAATCGTAAGTTTCTATATTGGGTGAACCTTATTACTTTTGAGGGGAGTAGAAAATTTTCTTATTATAGTCCATTTTACTTGCTTTTTCTTAAGTAATAAGTTTCTAGACAAAAATTATATAAATTATTTTAAATGGCATTGTCGCAAAGTAGACAATTAAAAAAATTACAAAATATAAATTCATCTCATTATGAACAATGGATTTATCCCAATAAGACCTAAAAGTTCTAAAAGTTGAGAAAAGGGAAGGTTTTGATTATTAAATCTATTGTTAATGTCATTGCATTTTCAATAGTGAGTAAAACATAACATTTGAAAATCTTAATTGAACAAAAATACAACTAATGGATTGAATTGTATAAAATACACTTTTGTGAATGAATATTATATGTAGTAATCGCAAGTTTCTATCTTGGGTGAACCTTATTACTCTTGAGGGGAGTAGAGAATCTTCTTATTAGAGTTCATTTTACTTGCCTTTTCTTAAGTAATAAGTTTGTAGACAAAAATTATATAAATTATTTCAAATTGCATTGTGGCAAAAAAGACAATTAAAAAAATTACAAAATTTAATTTTAACTGATTATGAAAAATGGATTTATCCTTATTGGACCTGAGAATTCTAAAAGTTGAGAAAATGCAATGTTTTGATTATTAAATTTATTCCTAATGCCAGTGCATTTTGTATGGTGAGTAAAACATAACATTTTAAAATCATAATTGAACAAAAATTCAAGTAATGGACTTAATTGTCTCAAATACAATTTTGTAGATGAATATTATATGTAGTAATCACATGTTTCAATTTTAGGTGAACCTTATTGCTTTTGAAGGGAGAAAAGAAACTTCTTATGTGAGTCCATTTTATTTGCTTTTTCTTAATTAAGATGCTTTATGGACAAAAATTATATAAATTATTTCAAATTGCATTGCAGCAAGGAAGATAGTTAAAAAAATTACAAAATTTGTCTTCAATTGATTATTAACTATGGATTTATCTCTATAGGACCTGAAAATTCTAAAAGTTGAGAAAATGAAATGTTTTGATTTTTAAATTTATTATTAATGTCATTGCATTTTGAATGATGAGTGAAACATAACATTTGAAAATGTTAATTGAAGAAAAATACAAGTAATGGATTCAATTGTATAAAATACACCTTTGTGGATATATATTATATGTAGTAATCGCAAGTTTCAATCTTGGGTGAACCATATTGGTCTTAAGGGGAGTAGAGAAACTTCTTATTAGATCCATTTTAATTGCTTTTTCTTGGGTAATAAGTTTGTAGACAAAAATTATATAAATTATTTAAAATTGCATTGTGGCAAGAAAGACAATTTAAAAAATTACAAAATTTAATTTCAATTGATTCTTAACTATGGATTTATCCTTATAAGACCTAAAAGTTTTAAAAGTTGAGAAAAGGCAAAGTTTTGATTATTAAATTTATTGTTAATGTCATTGCATTTTCAATGGTGAGTAAAACATAACATTTGAAAATCTCAATTGAACAAAAATACAAGTAATGGACTGAATTGTATAAAATACACTTTTGTGAATGAATATTATCTCTAGTAATCTGAAGCTTCAATCTTGGGTGAACCTTATTTCTCTTCATGGGAGTTGAGAAACTTCTTCATAGAGTCCATTTTATTTACATTTTTTTATGTAATAAGTTTGTAGACAAAAATAATATAATTTATTTCAAATTGCATTGTGGCAAAAAAAAGAAGTAAAAAAATTACAAAATTTAATTTCACCTGATTATGAACAATGAATTTGTCCTGATAGGACCTGAGAATTCTAAAACATTTGAAAATACAATGTTTTGATTATTAAATTTATTCTTAATGACAGTGCATTTTGAATGGTGAATAAAACATAACATTTGAAAATCTTAATTGAACAAAAATTCAAGTAATGCACTCAATTGTCTCAAATACAATTTTGTAGATAAAGATTATATGTAGTAATTACAAGCTTCAATCTTAGGTGAACCTTATTGCTCTTGAGGGGAGAAGAGAAACTTCTTATTTGTGTCCATTTTATTTGCTTTTTCTTAAGTAATAAGCTAGTGGACTAAAATAATATAAATTATTTCAAATTGCATTGTGACAAAAAAGATATTTAAAAAAATTACAAAATTTAATTTCAACTGATTATGAACAATGGACTTATCCCTATAAGACCTGAAAATTCTAAAAGTTAAGAAAAGGCAATGTTTTGATTATTAAATTTATTATTAATGTCATTGCATTTTGAATGATGAGTGAAACATAACATTTGAAAATCTTAATTGAACAAAAATACAAGTAATGGACTAAATTGTATAAAATAAACTTTTGTGAATAAATATTATATGTAGTAATCCTAAGTTTCAATCTTGGGTGAACCTTATTGCACTTAAAGGGAGTAGAGAAACTTCTTCATAGAGTCCATTTTATTTGCTTTTTCTTAAGTAATAAGTTTGTAGACAAAAATTATATAAATTATTTCAAATTGCGTTGTGGCAAAGAAGTCAATTAAGAAAATTACATAATTTAATTTTAACTGATTATTAACTATGGATCTATCTCTATAGGACCTGAAAATTCTAAATGTTGAGAAAATGCATTGTTTTGATTAGTAAATTTATTATTAATGTCATTGCATTTTGAATGGTGAGTAAAACATAACATTTGAAAATCTGAATTGAACAAAAATACAAGTAATAGATTTAAATGTATAAAATACACTTTTGTGGATGAATATATGTTGTGGTCGAAAGTTTTAATCTTGGGTGAACCTTATTGCACTTTAAGAGAGTCAAGAAACTTCTTTTTAGAGTCCATTTTATTTGCTTTTTCTCAAGTAATAAGTTTGTAGATAAAAATTATATAAGTTATTTCAAATAGTATTATGGCAAATAAGACAATTAAAAAAATTACAAAATTTAATTTCAACTGATTATGAACAATGGATCTATCTCTATAGGACCTAAGACTTCTAAAAGTTGAGAAAATGCAATGTTTTGATTATTAAATTTATTGCAAATGTCATTGTATTTCAAATGGTGAGTGAAACATAACATTTGAAAATCTTAATTGAACAAACAAACAAGTAATGAACTGAATTATATAAAATACACTTTTATGAATGAATATTATTTGTAGTAATCTGAAGTTTCAATCTTGGGTGAGCCTTATTTCTCTTCAAGTGAGTTGAGAAACTTCTTCATAGAGTCCATTTTATTTGCTTTTTCTTAAGTAATAAGTTTGTAGACAAAAAATTATATAAATTATTTCAAATAGCATTGGGGAAAGAAGTCAATTAAAAAATTATAAAATTTAATTTCAACTGATTATTAACTATGGATTTATCCTTATAGGACTTTAAAATTTTTAAATGTTCAGAAAATGCAATGTTTTAGTTATTAAATTTATTGTCAATGTCATTGCATTTTGAATAATGCGTAAAACATAACATTTGAAAATCTCAATTGAACAAAAATACAAGTAATGGACTCAATGGTATAAAATACACTTTTATGGATGAATATTATAAGCAGTAATTGCAAGTTTTAATCTTGGGTCAACCATATTGCACTTGGGGACTATGGGGAAACTTTTTATAAGAGTCCATTTTATTTGCTTTTTCTTAAATAATATGTTGGTAGACAAAAATTATATAAATTATTTCAAATTGTGTTATGGCAAAAAAGACAATCAAAAAAATTACAAAATTTAAATTCAATAGATTATTAACTATGGATTTCTCCTTATAGGACTTTAAAATTTTAAATGTTCAGCAAATGAAATGTTTTGATTATTAAATTTATTGTTAATGTTATTACATTTTGCATGGTGAGTAAAACATAATATTTGGAAATCTCAATTAAATAATAATACAAGTAATGGATTCAATTGTTTAAAATACACTTTTGTTGATTAATATTATAAGTAGTAATCGCATGTTTCAATCTTAGGTCAACCATATTGCACTTGAGGGGAGTGGGGAAACATCTTATTAGAGACCATTTTATTTACTTTTTCTTAAGTAATAAGTTTGTAGACAAAAATTATATAAATTATTTCAAATTGCATTATTGCAAAGTAGACAATTAACAAAAATACAAAATTTAAATTCAACTCATTATGAACAATGGATTTATCCCAATAGGACTTGAAAGTTCTAAAAGTTGAGAAAAGCAAAAGTTTTGATTATTAAATTTATTGGTAAAACATAACATTTGAAAATCTTAATTGAACAAAAATACAAGTAATGGACTCAATTGTATAAAATACACTTTTGTGGATGGATATATTATGTAGTAACCACAAGCTTCAATATTGGGTAAACCTTATTACTCTTGACGGGAGTAGAGAAACTTCTTATTAGAGTCCATTTTATTTCCTTTTTCTTAAATAATAAGTTTGTGGACAAAAATGATATGAATTATTTTAAATTGCATTTTGGCAAGGAAGACAATTAAAAAAATTACAAAATTTAAATTCAACAGATTATTAACTATGAATTTCTCTCTAGAGGACTTCAAAATTTTAAAGGTTTAGAAAATGAAATGTTTAGGTTATTAAATTTATTGATAATGTCATTACATTTTGAATGGTGAGTAAAACATAATATTTCAAAATCTCAATTGAATAAAAATACAAGTAATGGATTCAATTCTATAAAATATACTTTTGTTGATGATTATTATAAGTAGTAATCGCAAGTTTCAATCTTTGGTCAACCATATTGCACTTGAGGGGAGTGGGGAAACATCTTATTAGAGTCCATTTTATTTTCTTTTTCTTAGGTAATAAGTTTGTAGACAAAAATTATATAAATTATTTAAAAATGCATTGTGGCAAGAAAGACAATTAAAAAAATTACAAAATTTAAATTCAACTTATAGGATCTGAAAGCTCTAAAAGTTAAGAAAAGGCAAAGTTTTGATTGTTAAATTTATTAGTAATGTCATTGCATTTTGAATGGTGAGTAAAACATAACTTTTAAAAATCTGAATTGAACAAAAATACAAGTAATAGATTTAATTGTATAAAATACACTTTTGTGGATGAATATTATTTGTTGTGGTTGAAAGTTTGAATCTTAAATGAACCTTATCGTACTTTAGGGTAGTCGAGAAACTTCTTTTTAAAGTCCATTTTATTTGCTTTTTCTTAAATAATAAGTTTGTGAACAAAAATTATATAAATTATTTCAAAATGTATTGCGGCAAGGAAGACAATTAAAAAAATTAAAAAATTTAAATCCGACAGGTTATTAACTATGGATTTCTCCTTATAAGACTTTAAAATTTTAAATGTTTAGAAAATGAAATGTTTTGGTTATTAAATTTATTATTAATGTCATTACATTTTGAATGGTGAGTAAAACATAATATTTGGACAACTCAACTGAATAAAAATACAAGTAATGGATTCAATTGTATAAAATACACTTTTGTTGATTAATATTATATGTAGTAATCGCATGTTTCAATCTTAGGTCAACTATATTGCACTTGAGGGGAGTTGGGAAACTTCTTATTAGAGTCCATTTTACTTACTTTTTCTTAAGTAATAAGTTTGTAGACAAAAATTATATAAATTATTTCAAATTGCATTGTTGCAAAGTAAACAATTAAAAAAATTACAAAATTTAAATTCAAGTCATTATGAACAATGGATTTATCCCAATAGGACCTGAAAGTTCTAAAAGTTGAGAAAAGCAAAAGTTTTAATTATTAAATTTATTGGTAATGTCATTGCATTTTGAATGGTGAGTAAAACATAACATTTTAAGATCTTAATTAAACAAAAATACAAGTAATGGACTCAATTGTATAAAATACATTTTTGTGGATGAGTATGTTATGTAGTAACTGCAAGCTTCAATCTTGGGTGAACCTTATTACTCTTGACGGGAGTAGAGAAACTTCTTATTAGAGTCCATTTTATTTCCTTTTTCTTAAATAATAAGTTTGTGGACAAAAACTATATAAATTATTTCAAATTGCATTACGACAAGGAAGACAATTAAAAAAATTAAAAAAATTTAAATTCAACAGATTATTAACTATGGATTTCTCCCTATAAGACTTTAAAATTTTAAATGTTTAGAAAATGGAATGTTTTGGTTATTAAATTTTTTGTTAATGTCATTACATTTTGAATGGTCAATTAAACATAAAATTTGGAAATCTCGACTGAATAAAAATACAAGTAATGGATTCAATTGTATAAAATACACTCTTATTGATGAATGTTATAAGTAGAAATCGCAAGTTTCAATCTTGGGTCAACCATATTGCACTTGAGGGGAGTAGGGAAACTTCTTATTAAAGTGCATTTTATTTAGTTTTTCTTAAGTAATAAGTTTGTAGAGAAAAATTATATAAATTATTTCAAATTGCATTATCACAAAATAGGCAATTAAAAAAATTACAAAATTTAAATTCAACTTATTATGAACAATTGATTTATCCCAGTAGGACCTAAAAGTTCTAAAAGTTGAGAAAAGGCAAAGTTTTGATTATTAAATTTATTGTTAATGTCATTGCATTTTCAATGGTGAGTAAAACATAACATTTGAAAATCTCAATTGAGCAAAAATACAAGTAATGGACTGAGTTGTATAAAATACACTTTTGTGTATGAATATGTTATGTAGTAACCGTAAGCTTTAATCTTGGGTGAACCTTATTGCTCTTGAGGGGAGTAGAAAATCTTCTTATTAGAGTCCATTTTACTTGCTTTTTCTTAAGTAATAAGTTTGTAGATAAAAATTATATAAATTATTTCAAATTGCATGGTTGCAAAGTCAATAATTACAAAATTTAAATTCAAGTCATTATGAACAATGGATTTCTCCCAAAAGGCAAAGTTTTGATTATTAAATTTATTGGTAGTGTCATTGCATTTTGAGTGGTGAGTAAAACATAACATTTGAAAATCTTAAATGAACAACAATACAAGTAATGGATTGAATTGTATAAAATACACTTTTGTGGATAAATATGTTATGTAGTAACCGTAAGTTTCAATCTTGGGTGAACTTTATTGCGCTTGAGGGGAGTAGAGAAACTTCTTATTAGTATCCATTTTAATTACTTTTTCTTAAATAATAAGTCTGTGGTCAAAAATTATATAAATTATTTCAAATTGCATTGTGGCAAGGAAGACAATTAAAAAAATTACAAAATTTAAATTTAACAAATTATTAACTATGGATTTCTCCCTATAGGACTTTAAAATTTTAAATGTTAAGAAAATGAAATGTCTTGGTTATTAAATTTATTGTTAATGTCATTACATTTTGAATGGTGAGTAAAACATAATATTTCGAAATCTCAATTGAATAAAAACACAAGTAATGGATTTAATTCTATAAAATATACTTTTGTTGATGAATATTATAAGCAGTAATCGTAAGTTTCAATCTTGTGTCAATCATATTGCACTTAAGGGGAGTAGGGAAACATTTTATTAGAGTTCATTTTATTTGCTTTTTTTTAAGTAATAAGTTTGTAGACAAAAATTATATAAATTATTTCAAATTGCATTGTCGCAAAGTAGACAATTAAAAAAATTACAAAATTTAAATTCAACTTATTACGAGCAATGGATTTATCCCAATAAGACCTAAACGTTCTAAAAGTTGAGAAAAGGCAAAGTTTTGATTATTAAATTTATTGGTAATGTCATTGCATTTTGAATGGTGAGTAAAACATAATGTTTGAAAATTTTAATTGAACAAAAATACAAGTAATAGATTTAATTCTATAAAATACATTTTTATGGATGAATATTATATGTAGTAGTCGAAAGTTTCAATCTTGGGTGAACCTTATTGCAGTTGAGGGGAGAAGAGAAACTTCATATTTGAGTCCATTTTCTTATGTAATAAGTTTGTAGACAAAAATTATATAAATTATTTCAAATTGCATTGTGGTAAAAAAGAGAAGTTAAAAAATTACAAAATTTAATTTGAACTGATTATGAACAATGAATTTATCCTAATAGGACCTGAGAATTCTAAAACTTCTGAAAATGCAATGTTTTGATTATTCAATTTATTCCTAATGCCAGTGCATTTTGAATGGTGAGTAAAATAAAACATTTGAAAATGTTAATTGAACAAAAATTCAAGTAATGGACTCAATTGTCTCAAATACAATTTTCTAGATGGAGATTATATGTAGTAATCGCAAGAGAAACTTCTTATTTGAGTCCATTTTATTTGCTTTTTCTTAAGTAATAAGCTAGTGGACTAAAATAATATAAATTATTTCAAATTGCTTTGTGTCAAAAAAGATAATTAAAAAAATTACAAAATTTAATTTCAACTGATTATGAATAATGGACTTATCCGTATAGGACCTGAAAATTCTAAAATTTGAGAAAAGGCAATGTTTTGATTATTAAATTTATTGTTAGTGTGATTGCATTTTGAATGATGAGTGAAATATAATATTTGAAAATCTTAATTGAACAAAAATACAAGTAATGGACTGAATTGTATAAAATAAACTATTGTGAATAAATATTATTTGTAGTAATCCTAAGTTTCAATCTTGGGTGAACCTTATTGCGCTTAAAGGGAGTAGAGAAACTTCTTCATAGAGTCCTTTTTATTTGCTTTTTCTTAAGTAATACGTTTGTAGACAAAAATTATATAAATTGATTCAAATTGCATTGTGGCCAAGAAGTCAATTAAAAAAATTATAAAATTTAATTTTAACTGATTATTAACAATGGATTTATCTCTATAGGACCTAAAAATTCTAAATGTTGTGAAAATGCTTTGTTTTGGTTAGTAAATTTATTATTAATGTCATTGTATTTTGAATGGTGAGTAAAACATAACATTTGAAAATCTTAATTGAACACAAATACAAGTAATGGACATAATTGTATAAAATACACTTTTGTGGATGAACATGTTATGTAGTAATCGCAAGCTTCAATCTTGGGTGAACCTTATTGCTCTTGAGGGGAGTAAAGAAACTTCTTATTAGAGTCCATTTTATTTGCTTTTTCTTAAATAATAAGTTTTATGGACAAAAATTATATAAATTATTTCAAATTGCATTGTGGCAAGGAAGACAATTAAAAGAATTACAAAATTTAATTTCAACTGATTATTAATTATGGATTTATCTCTATAGGACCTGAGAATTCTAAAAGTTGAGAAAATGGAATGTTTTGGTTATTAAATTTATTATTAATGTCATTGGATTTTGAATGGTAAGTAAAACAAAACATTTGAAAATCTTAATTGAACAAAAATACAAGTAATAGACTGAATTGTATAAAATACACCTTTGTAGATGTATATTATATGTAGTAATCGCAAGTTTCAATGTTGGGTGAACCTTATTGCTCTTAAGGGGAGTAGAGAAACTTCTTATTAGAATCCATTTTATTTGCTTTTTCTTCGGTAATAAGTTTGTAAAGAAAAATTATATAAATTATTTAAAATTGCATTGTGGCAAGAAAGATAATTAAAAAAATTACAAAATTTAATTTCAACTGATTATTAACTATGGATTTATCCCTATCGGACTTGAAAGTTCTAAAAGTTGAGAAAAGGCAAAGTTTTGATTATTAAATTTATTGTTAATGTCATTTCATTTTCAGCGGTGAGTAAAACATAACATTTGAAAATCTCAATTGAACAAAAATACAAATAATTGACTGAATTGTATAAAATACACTTTTATGAATGAATATTATATGTAGTATTCGCAAGTTTCTATCTTGGGTGAACCTTATTACTCTTGAGGGGAGTAGTGAATCTTCTTATTAGAGTCCATTTTACTTGCTTTTTCTTAAGTAATAAGTTTGTAGACAAAAATTATTTAAATTATTTCAAATTGCATTGTCGCAAAGTAGACAATTTAAAAAATTACAAAATTTAATTTCAACTAATTATGAACAATGGATCTATCCCTATAGGACCTAAGACTTATAAAAGTTGAGAAAATGCAATGTTTTGATTGTTAAATTTATTTTTAATGCCATTGCATTTTGAATGGTGAGTAAAACATAACATTTGAAAATCTGAATTGAACAAAAATACAAGTAATAGATTTAATTGTATAAAATACACTTTTGTCGATGAATATTATATGTAGTGGTCGAAAGTTTCAATCTTGGATGAACCTTATTGCATTTGAGGGGAGTCGAGAAACTTCTTTTTAGAGTCCATTTTATTTGCTTTTTCTTAAGTAATAAGTTTATAGATAAAAATTATATAAGTTATTTCAAATAGCATTGTGGCAAAAAGGATAATTAAAAAAATTACAAAATTTAATTTCAACTGATTATAAACAATGGATCTATCCCTATAAGACCTAAGAGTTCAAAACGTTCAGAAAATGCAATATTTTGATTATTAAATTTATTACTAATGTCATTGTATTTTGAATGGTGAGTGAAACATAACATTTGAAAATCTTAATTGAACAAACATACAAGTAATGGACTGAATTATATAAAATACACTTTTGTGAATGAATATTATTTGTAGCAATCTGAAGCTTCAATCTTGGGTGAACATTTTTTCTCTTCAGGGGAGTTGAGAAACTTCTTCATAGAGTCCATTTTATTTGCTTTTTCTTAAGTAATAAGTTTGCAGACAAAAATTATCTAAATTATTTCAAATTGCATTGTCACAAGTAGACAATGAAAAAAAATTACAAAATTTAATTTCAACTTATTATTAACTATGGATTTATTCTTATAGGACTTTAAAATTTTAAATGTTCAGAAAATGCAATGTTTTGGTTATTAAATTTATTGTCAATGTCATTGCATTTTGAATAATGCGTAAAACATAACATTCGAAAATCTCAATTGAACAAAAATACAAGTAATGGACTCAATGGTATAAAATATACTTTTATAGATGAATATTATAAGTAGTAATCGCAAGTTTCAATATTAGGTCAACCATATTGCACTTGGAGACAATGGGGAAACTTTTTATTAGAGTCTATTTTATTTGTTTTTTCTTAAATAATATGCTGGTAGACAAAAATTATATAAATTATTTCAAATTGCATTGTGGCAAAAATAACAATTAAAAAAATTACAAAATTTAAATTTCACAAATTATTAACTATGGATTTCTCCCTATTAGACTTTAAAATTTTAAATGTTCAGAAAATGAAATATTTTGGGTATTAAATTTATTGTTAATGTCATTACATTTTGCATGGTGAGTAAAACATAATATTTGGAAATCTCAATTGAATAAAAATACAAGTAATGAATTCAATTGTATAAAATACACTTTTGTTGATTAATATTTTAAGTAGTAATCGCATGTTTCAATCTTAGGTCAACCATATTGCACTTGAGGGGAGTGGGGAAACTTCTTATTAGAGACCATTTTATTTACTTTTTCTTAAGTAATAAGTTTGTACACAAAAATTATGTAAATTATTTCAAATTGCATTATCGCAAAGTAGACAATTAAAAAATTACAAAATTTAAATTCAACTCATTATGAACAATGGATTTATCCCAATAGGACCTGAAAGTTCTAAAAGTTGAGAAAAGGAAAAGTTTTGATTATTAAATTTATTGGCAATGTCATTGCATTTGGAATGGAGAGTAAAACATAACATTTGAAAATCTTAATTGATCAAAAATACAAGTAATGGACTCAATTGTATAAAATACACTTTTGTGGATGAATATATTATGTAGTAGCCGCAAGCTTCAACCTTGGGTGAACCTTATTGCTCTTTCAAATTGCATTGTGGCAAGGAAGAAAATTAAAAAAATTACAAAATTTAAATTCAACAGATTATTAACTATGGATTTCTCCCTATAGGACTTTAAAATTTAAAAGGTTCAGAAAATGAATTGTTTTGGTTATTAAATTTATTGTTAATGTCATTACATTTTGAATGGTGAGTAAAACATAATATTTTGAAATCTCAATTGAATAAAAATACAAGTAATGGATTCAATTCTATAAAATATACTTTTGTTGATGAATATTATAAGTAGGAATCGCAAGTTTCAATCTTAGGTCAACTATATTGCACTTAAGGGGAGTGGGGAAAGATCTTATTAGAGTCCATTTTATTTGCTTTTTCTTTGGTAATAAGTTTGTAGACAAAAATTATATAAATTGTTTAAAATTGCATTGTGGCAGGAAAGATAATTAAAAAAATTACAAAATTTAATTTCAACTGATTATTATCTATGGATTTATCCCTATAAGACCTGAAAGTTCTAAAAGTTGAGTAAAGGCAATGTTTTGATTATTAAATTTATTGTTAATGTCATTGCTTTTTCAATGGTGAGTAAAATATAACATTTGAAAATCTCAATTGAACAAAAATACAAGTAATTGACTGAATTGTATAAAATACACTTTTTTGAATGAATATTATATGTAGTAATTGCAAGTTTCTATCTTGGGTGAACCTTATTACTCTTGAGGGGAGTAGAGAATCTTCTTATTAGAGTCCATTTTACTTGCTTTTTCTTAAGTAATAAGTTTGTAGACAAAAATTATTTAAATTATTTCAAATTGCATTGCTGCAAGTAGACAATGAAAAAAAATTACAAAATTTAAATTCAACTTATAGGACCTGAAAGTTCTAAAAGTTGTGAAAAGGCAAAGTTTTGATTGTTAAATTTGTTAGTAATGTCATTGCATTTTGAATGGTGAGTAAAACATAACTTTTGAAAATTTGAATTGAACAAAAATACAAGTAATAGATTTAATTGTATAAAATACACTTTTGTGGATGAATATTATATGTAGTGGTCGAAAGTTTCAATGTTGGGTGAACCTTATTGCATTTGAGGGGAGTCGAGAAACTTCTTTTTAGAGTCCATTTTATTTTCTTTTTCTTGAATAATAAGTTTGTACATAAAAATTATATAAGTTATTTCAAATAGCATTGTGGCAAAGAAGACAATTAAAAAAATTTCAAAATTTAATTTCAACTGATTATAAACAATGGATCTATCCCTATAGGACCTAAGACTTCTAAAAGTTAAGAAAATGCAATATTTTGATTGTTAAATTTATTTTCAATGTCATTGCATTTTGAATGGCAGGTAAAACATAACATTTAAAAATCTTAGTTGAACAAAAATACAAGTAATGAACGCAATTGTATAAAATACACTTTTGTGGATGAACATTATATGTAGTAATCGCAAACTTCAATCTTGGGTGAACCATATTGCTCTTGAGGGGAGAAGAGAAACTTCTTATTTGAGTTGATTTTATTTGCTTTTTCTTATGTAATAAGTTTGTAGACACAAATTATATAAATTACTTCTAATTGCATTGTGGCAAAGAAGACAATTAAAAAAAATATAAAATTTAACTTCAACTGATTATAAACAATGGACTTATCCCTATAGCACCTGAAAATTCTAAAAGTTGAGAAAAGGGAATGTTTTGATTATTAAATTTATTGCTAATGTCATTGTATTTTGAATGGTGAGTGAAACATAACATTTGAAAATCTTAATTGAACAAACATACAAGTAATGGACTGAATTATATAAAATACACTTTTGTGAATGAATATTACCTGTACTAATCTGAAGTTTCAATCTTGGGTGAACCTTATTTCTCTTCAGGGGAGTTGAGAAACTTCTTCATAGAGTCCATTTTAGTTGCTTTTTCTTAAGTAATAAGTTTGTAGACAAAAATTATATAAATTTTTTCAAATTGCATTGGGACAAAGAAGTCAATTAAAAAAATTACAAAATTTAATTTCAACTAATTATTAACTATGTATTTGTCTCTATAAGACTTTAAAATTTTAAATGTTCAGAAAATGCAATGTTTTGGTTACTAAATTTATTGTCAATGTCACTGCATTTTGAATAGTGCGTAAAACATAACATTTTATTTACTTGAGGGGAGTAGGGAATCTTATAAGTAGTAATTGCAAGTTTCAATCTTGGGTCAACCATATTGCACTTGAGGGAAGTGGGGAAACATCTTATTAGAGTTCATTTTATTTACTTTTTCTTAAGTAATAAGTTTGTAGACAAAAATTATATAAATTATTTCAAATTGCATTGTGGAAAAAACACAATTAAAAGAATTACAAAATTTAAATTCAACAGATTATTAACTATGGATTTCTCCCTATAGGACTTTAAGATTTTAAATGTTCAGAAAATGAAATGTTTTGGTTATTAAATTTATTGTTAATGTCATTATATTTTGAATGGTCAGTGAAATATAATATTTGCAAATCTCAATTGAATAAAAATACAAGTAATGGATTCAATTGTATAAAATACACTTTTGTTGATGAATATTATATGTAGTAATTGCAAGTTTCAATCTTGAGTGAACCATATTGCTCTTGAGGGGAGAAGAGAAACTTCTTATTTGAGTCCATTTTATTTGCTTTTTCTTATGTAATAAGTTTGTAGACAAAAATTATATAAATTATTTCAAATTGCATTGTGGCAAATAAGACCATTAAAAAAGGTATAAAATTTAAGTTCAACTCATTATGAATAATGGATTTATCCCAATAGGACCTAAAAGTTCTAAAAGTTGAGAAAAGGCAAAGTTTTGATTATTAAATTTATTGTTAATGTCATTGCATTTTGAATGGTGACTAAAACATAACATTTGAAAATCTCAATTGAACAAAAATACAAGTGATGGACTGAATTGCATAAAATACACTTTTGTTGATGAATATTATATGTAGTAATCACAAACTTCTATATTAGGTGGACCTTATTACTCTTGAGGGGAGTAGAGAATCTTCTTATTAGAGTCCATTTTACTTTCTTTTTCTTAAGTAATAAGTTTGTAGACAAACATTATATAAATTATTTCAAATTGCATTGTCGCAAAGTAGACAATTAAAAAAATTACAAAATTTAAATTCAACTCATTATGAATAATGGATTTATCCCAATAGGACCTGAAAGTTCTAAAAGTTGAGAAAAGGCAAAGTTTTCATTATTAAATTTATTGTTAATGTCATTGCATTTTGAATGGTGAGTAAAACATAACATTTGAAAATCTTAATTGAACAAAAATACAAGTAATAGATTTAATTGTATAAAATACAATTAAAAAATTACAAAATTTAATTTCAACTGATTATGAGCAATAGATCTATCCCTATAGGACCTAAGACTTCTAAAAGTTGAGAAAATGCAATGTTTTGATTGTTAAATTTATTTTCAATGTCATTGCATTTTGAATGGCAGGTAAAACATAACATTTAAAAATCTTAGTTGAACAAAAATACAAGTAATGAACGCAATTGTATAAAATACACTTTTGTGGATGAATATTATATGTAGTAATCACAAGTTTAAATCTTGGGTGAACCATATTACTCTTGAGGGGAGAAGAGAAACTTTTAATTTGAGTCGATTTTATTTGCGTTTTCTTATGTAGTAAGTTTGTAGACAAAAATTATATAAATAATTTCAAATTGCATTGTGGCAAAAAAGACAATTAAAAAAATTACAAAATTTAATTTAAACTGATTATGAACAATGGATTTATCCTTATAGGACCTGAGAATTCTAAAAGTTGAGAAAAGGGAATGTTTTCATTATTAAATTTACTGTTAATGTCATTGCATTTTCAAGGGTGTGTAAAACATAACATTTGAAAATCTCAATTGAACAAAAATACAAGTAATGGGCTGAATTGTATAAAATACACTTTTGTGAATGAATATTATAGGTAGTAATCGCAAGCTTCTATCTTGGGTGAACTTTATTACTCTTGAGGGGAGTAAAGAATCTTCTTATTAGAGTGCATTTTACTTTCTTTTTCATAAGTAATAAGTTTGTAGATAAAAATTATATAAATTAATTCAAATTGCATTATGGCAAAGATGACAATTAAAAAAATTACAAAATTTAATTTCAACTAATTATGAACGATGGATCTATCCCTATAGGACCTAAGACTTCTAAAAGTTGAGAAAATGCAATGTTTTGATTATTAAATTTATTTTTAATGTCATTGCATTTTGAATGGTGAGTAAAACATAACATTTGAAAATCTTAATTGAACAAAAATACAAGTAATGAACGTAATTGTATAAAATAGACTTTTATAGATGGATATTATATGTAGTAATCGCAAACTTCAATGTTGGGTGAACCTTATTGCTCTTGAGGGGAGTAGAGAAACTTCTTATTATAGTCCATTTTATTCGCTTTTTCTTAAGTAATAAGTTTGTAGACTAAAATTATATAAATTATTTCAAATTGCATTGTGGAAAATTAAAAAAATTATTAAAATTTAATTTCAACTATTTATGAACAATGGATTTATCCCTATAGGACCTGAAAAATCTAAAATTTAAGAAAATGCAATGTCTTCATTAATAAATTTGTTATTAATGTCATTGCAATTGGAATGATGAGTAAAACATAACATTTGAAAATCTTAATTAAACAAAAATACAAGTAATGGACTCAATTGTATAAAATACACTTTTGTGGATGAATATTATAAGTAGTAATTGTAAGTTTCAATCTTGGGTCAACCATATTGCACTTAAGGGGAGTGGGGAAACTTCTTATTAAAGTCCATTTTATTTGCTTTTTCTTAAGTAATAAGTTTGTAGACAAAAATTATATAAATTATTTCAAATTGCATTGTCGCAAAGTAGACAATTAAAAAAATTACAAAATTTAAATTCAACTCATTATGAACAATGGATTTATCCCAATAGGACCTAAAAGTTCTAGAAGTTGAGAAAAGGAAAAGTTTCAATTATTAAATTTATTGGTAATGTCATTGCATTTTGAATGGTGAGTAAAACATAACATTTGAAAATCTTAATTGAACAAAAATACAAGTAATGCACTTTTGTGAATGAATATTATATGTAGTAATCGCAAGTTTCAATCTTGGGTGAACCTTATTACTCTTGAGGGGAGTAGAGAATCTTCTTATTAGAGTCCATTTTAATTGCTTTTTCTTAAATAATCAATTTTGTGGACAAAATTTATATAAATAATTTCAAATTTATTATTAATGTCATTGCATTTTGAATGGTGAGTAAAACATAACATTTGAAAATCTTAATTGAACAAAAATACAAGTAATGGACTCAATTGTATAAAATACACTTTTGTGGATAAATATGTTATGTAGTAACCGCAAGTTTCAATCTTGGGTGAACCTTATTGCTCTTGAGGGAAGTAGAGAAACTTCTTATTGGAGTCCATTTTATTTGCTTTTTCTTAAATAATAAGTTTTATGGACAAAAATTATATAAATTATTTCAAATTGCATTATGGCAAGGAAGACAATTAAAAAAATTACAAAATTTAATTTTAATTGATTATTAACATTGGATTTATCCTAATAGGACTTGAAAGTTTTAAAAGTTGAGAAAAGGCAAAGTTTTGATTATTAAATTTATTGGTAATGTCATTGCATTTTGAATGGTGAGTAAAACATAACATTTGGAAATCTTAATTGAACAAAAATACAAGTAATGGACTGAATTGTAAAAAATACACTTTTGTGAATGAATATTATATGCTGTAATCGCAAGTTTCTATCTTGGGTGAACCTTATTACTCTTGAGGGGAGTAGAGAATCTTCTTATTATAGTCCATTTTATATGCTTTTTCTTAAATAATCAGTTTTGTAGGCAAAATTTATATAAATTATTTCAAATTTATTATTAATGTCATTGCATTTTGAATGGTGAGTAAAACAAGACATTTGAAAATCTTAATTGAAGAAAAATACAAGTAATGGACTCAATTGTCTAAAATACACCTTTGTGGATGTATATTATATGTAGTAATCGTAAGTTTCAATTTTTGGTGAACCTTATTGCTCTTAAGGGGAGTAGAGAAACTTCTTATTAGAGTCCATTTTCTTTCCTTTTTCTTTGGTAATAAGTTTGTAGACAAAAATTATATAAATTATTTGAAATTGCATTGTGGCAAGAAAGACAATTAAAAAAATTACAAGTAATGGACTCAATTGTATAAAATACACTTTTCTAGATGAATATTATAAGTAGTAATCGCATGTTTCAATCATGGGTCAACCATATTGCACTTGGGGGGAGTGGGGAAACTTTTTATTAGAGTCCATTTTATTTGTTTTTTCTTAAGTAATAAGTTTGTCGACAAAAATTATATAAATTATTTCAAATTGCCTTGCCGCGAATAAGTCAATTAAAAAAATTAAAAAATTTAAATTCAACTCATTATAAACAATTGATTTATCCCAATAGAACCTGAAAGTTCTAAAAGTTGAGAAAAGGCAATGTTTTGATTATTAAATTTATTACTAATATCATTGCATTTTGAATGGTGAGTAAAACATAACATTTGAAAATCTTAATTGAACAAAAATACAAGTAATGGATTCAATTGTGTAAAATACCTTCTATGAATAAATAAGTTATGTAGTAACCGCAAGCTTCAATCTTGGGTGAACCTTATTGCTCTTGAGGGGAGTAGAGAAACTTCTTATTAGAGTCCATTTTATTTGCCTTTTCTTAAATGATACGTTTGTGGACAAAAATTATATAAATTATTTCAAATTGCATTGTGGCGAGGAAGACAATTAAAAAAATTACAAAATTTAAATTTAACAGATCATTAGCTATGGATTCCTCCCTATAAGACCTTAAAATTTTAAATGTTCAGAAAATGAAATGTCTTGGTTATTTAATTTATTGTTAAAGTCATTATATTTTGAATGGTGAGTAAAATATAAAATTTGGACATCTCAACTGAATAAAAATACAAGTAATGAATTCAATTGTATAAAATACACTTTTATTGATGAATATTATAAGTAAAAATCGCAAATTTTAATCTTAGGTCAACCATATCGCACTTGAGGGGAGTAGGGAAACTTTTTATTAAAGTGCATTTTATTAACTTTTTCTTCAGTAATAAGTTTGTAGACAAAAATTATATAAATTATTTCACATTGCATTGTCGCAAAATAGACAATTAAAAAAATTACAAAATTTAAATTCAACTCATTATGAACAATGGATTTCTCCCAATAGGACTTGAAAGTTCTAAAAATTGAGAAAAGACAATGTTTTGATTATTAAATTTATTGGTAAGGTCATTGCATTTTGAATGGTGAGTAAAACATTACATTTGAAAATCTTAAATGAACAACAATACAAGTAATGGATTCAATTGTATAAAATACACTTTTGTAAATGAATATGTTATGTAGTAACTGCAAGTTTCAATCTTGGGTCAACCTTATTGCGGTTGAGGGGAGTAGAGAAACTTCTTATTAGTATCCATTTTAATCGCTTTTTCTTAAATAATAAGTTTGTGGACAAAAATTATATAAATTATTTCAAATTGCATTGTGGCAAGGAAGACAATTAAAAAAATTACAAAATTTAAATTTAACAGATTATTAATTATGGATTTCTCCCTATAAGACTTTAAAATTTTAAATGTTCAGAAAATGAAATGTCTTGGTTATTAAATTTATTGATAATGTCATTACATTTTGAATGGTGAAAAAAACATAATATTTCAAAATCTCAATTGAATAAAAGCACAAGTAATGGATTTAATTCTATAAAATATACTTTTGTTGATGAATATTATAAGTAGTAATCGCAAGTTTCAATCTTGGGTCAACCTTATTGCGGTTGAGGGGAGTAGAGAAACTTCTTATTAGTATCCATCTTAATTGCTCTTTCTTAAATAATAAGTTTGTGGACAAAAATTATATAAATTATTTCAAATTGCATTGTGTCAAGAAAGACAATTAAAAAAATTACAAAATTTAAATTTAACAGATTATTAATTATGGATTTCTCCCTATAGGACTTTAAAATTTTAAATGTTCAGAAAATGAAATGTCTTGGTTATTAAATTTATTGATAATGTCATTACATTTTGAATGGTGAAAAAAATATAATATTTCAAAATCTTAATTGAATAAAAACACAAGTAATGGATTTAATTCTATAAAATATACTTTTGTCGATGAATATTATAAGTAGTAATCGCAAGTTTCAATCTTGGATCAACCATATTGCACTTGAGGGGACTGGGGAAACTTCTTATTAGAGTCCATTTTATTTGCTTTTTCTTAAGTAATACGTTGGTCAACAAAAATTATATAAATTATTTCAAATTGCATTGTGGCAAAAAAGATAATAAAAACAATTACAAAATTTAAATTAACTTATTATTAATTATGGATTCATCCCTATAGGATTTTAAAATTTTAAATGTTAAGAAAATGGAATGCTTTGATTATTAAATTTATTGTTAATGTCATTGCATTTTGAATGGTGAGTAAAATATAATATTTGAAAATCTTAATTGAACAAAAATACAAGTAATGGACTCAACTGTATAAAATACACTTTTGTGGATGACTATTATATGTAGTAATCGCAAGCTTTAATATTGGGTAAACCTTATTACTCTTAAGGGGAGTGGGGAAACTTGTTATTAGAGTCCATTTTGTTTGCTTTTTCTTAAGTAATAAGCTTGTTGACAAAAATTATATAAATTATTTCAAATTGCATTGTGAGAAAAAAGACAATGAAAAAATTGCAAAATTTAAATTTAACTAATTATGAACAATGGATTTATCCTTATAGGACCTGAAAATTGTTAAAGTTAAGAAAATGCAATGTTTTGATTATTAAATTTATTGTTAATGTCATTGCATTTTGAAAGGTGAGTAAAACATAACATTTGAAAATCTTAAATGAACAAAAATACAAGTAATGGACTTAAATTGTATAAAATACACCTTTATGGATGAACACTATAAGTAGTAATTGCAAGTTTTAATCTTGGGTCAACCATATTGCTCTTGAGGGGAGTGGGTAAACTTTTTATTAGAGTCCATTTTATTTTCCTTTTCTTAAGTAATATGTAGGTAGATAAAAATTATATAAATTATTTCAAATTGCATTGTGGCAAAAAAGACAATTAAAAAAATTACAAAATTTAAATTCAACTGATTATTAACTTTGGATTTATCCCTATAGGACTTTAAAATTTTAAATGTTGAGAAAATGCAATGTTTTCATTATTTAATTTATTGTTAATGTCATTGCATTTTGAATGGTGGGTTAAATATAATATTTGAAAATTTAATTGAACAAAAATACAAGTAAAGGACTCAATTTTATAAAAAACACTTTTGTGGATGAATATTATAAGTAGTAATCACAAGTTTCAATATTGGGTCAACCATATTGCACTTAAGGGGAGTGGGGAAACTTCTTATTAGTGTCCATTTTCTTTGCTTTTTCTTAAGTAATACATTGGTAGACAAAAATTACATAAATTATTTCAAATTGCATTGTCGCAAAAACAATAATTAAAAAAATTACAAAATTTAAATTAACTTATTATTAACTATGAATTCATTCCTATAGGACTTTAAAATTTTAAATGTTGAGAAAATGGAATGTTTTGATTTTTAAATTTATTGTTAATGTCATTGCATTTTGAATGGTGGGTTAAACATAATATTTGAAAATCTTAATTGAACAAAAATACAAGTAATGGACTCAATTGTATAAAATACACTTTTGTGGATGAATATTATATGCAATAATTGCAAGCTTCAATCTCGAGTAAACCTTATTGCTCTTGAGGGGAGTGGGGAAACTTGTTATTAGAGTCCATTTTATTTGCTTTTTCTTAAGTAATAAGTTCATAGACAAAAATTATATAAATTATTTCAAATTGCATTATGGTAAAGAAGACAATTAAAAAAAATACAAAATTTAATTTCAAACTGATTTTGAACAATGAATTCATCCTTATAGGACCTGAAAATTCTAAAAGTTGAGAAAAGACAATGTTTTGATTATTAAATTAATTGTTAATATCATTGCATTTTGAATGGTGAGTAAAACATAACATTTGAAAATCTTAATTGAACAAAAATACAAGTAATAGACTCAACTATATAAAATACACATTTGTGGATGAGTATTATAGGTAATAATCGCAAGTTTCAATCTTCTATCAACCATATTGCTCTTCAAAGGAGTGGGGAAACTTCTTATTAATGTCCATTTTATTTGCTTTTTCTTAAGTAATAAGTTTGTAGACAAAAATTTTATAAATTACTTAAAATTGCATTGTGGCAAAGAAGACAATTAAAAAATTACAAAATTTAAATTCAACTAATTATGAACAATGGATTTATCCCTATAGGTCCTGAAAATTCTAAAAGTTAAGAAAATGAAATGTTTTGATTATTAAATTTATTGTTAATGTCATTGCATTTTGAAAGGTGGGTAAAACATAAATTTTGAAAATCTTAAATGAACAAAAATATAAGTAATAGACTTAATTGTATAAAATACACCTTTGTGGATGAACACTATAAGTAGTAATCGCAAGTTTCAATCTTGGGTTAACCATATTGCTCTTCAGGGTAGTGGGGAAACTTTTTATTAGAGTCCATTTTATTTGCTTTTTCTTAAGGAATATGTTGGTAGACAAAAATTATATAAATTATTTCAAATAGCATTATGGCAAAAAAGACAATTAAAAAAATTACAAAATTTAAATTCAACTGATTATGAACAATGAATTTATCCCTATAGGACCTGAGAATTTTGAAAGTTGAGAAAATGCAATATTTTGATTATTAAATTTATTATTAATGTCATTGAATTTTGAATGGTGAGTAAAGTATAACATTTGAAAACCTTAATTAAATAAAAATACAAGTAATGGACTTAATTGTATAAAATACAACTTTGGGGATGAATATTATAAGTAGTAATAACAAGTTTCAATGTTATGTCAACCATATTGCTCTTGAGGGGAGTGGGGAAAATTTTTCTCAGAGTCCATTTTATTTGCTTTTTCTTAAGTAATACATTGGTAGACTAAAATTATATAAACTATTTCAAGTTGCATTATGGCAAAAAAGACAATTCAAAAAATTACAAAATTTAAATTCAATTGATTATTAACTATGGATTTATCCATATATGATTTTAAAATTTTAAATGTTAAGAAAATGAAATGTTTTGATTATTAAATTTACTGTTAATGTCATTGCACTTTGAATGGTGGCTAAAACATAATATTTGAAAATCTTAATTGAACAAAAATACAACTAATAGACTCAATTGTATAAAATACATTTTTGTGGATGAATATAATAAGAAGTAAGTGAAAGTTTCAGTATTGGGTCATCCATATTGCTCTTGAGGGGAGTGGGTAAACTTTTGATTAGCGTTCATTTTATTTGCTTTTTCTTAAGTAATATGTTGGTAGACAAAAATTAGATTGATTATTTCAAATTGCATTATGACAAACAAGACAATTACAAAAATTATAAAATTTAAATTCAACTGATTATTAACTATCAATTTACCCCTATAAGACTTTAAAATTTTAAATGTTGAGAAAATGTAATGTTTTGATTATTAAATTTATTGTTAATACCATTGCATTTTGAATGATGGGTTAAACATAACAATTGAAAATCTTAATTGAACAAAAATACAAGTAATGGTCTTAATTGTATAAAATACACCTTTGTAGATGAATACTATATGTAATAACCGCAAGTTTCTATCTTCGGTCAACCAAATTGCTCTTGAGGGAGTGGGGAAACTTCTTCTTAGAGTCTATTTTATTTGCTTTTTCTTAAGTTATAAGTTTGTACACAAAAATTATATAAATTATTTCAAATTGCATTGTGTCAAAGAAGACAATTAAAAAAATTACAAAATTTAAATTCAACTTATTATGAACAATGGATTTATCCCTAGAGGACTTGAGAAATCTACAAGTAATGGACTCAATTGTATAAAATACACCTTTGTGCATGAATATTATAAGTAGTAATCGCAAGTTTCAATCTTGGGTCAACTATATTGCTCTTGAGGGGAGTGGGGAAACTTTTTATTAGAGTTTATTTTATTTGCTTTTTCTTAAGTAATATGTTGGTAGACAAAAATTATATAGATTATTTCAAATTGCAATGTGGGAAAAAGGACAACAAAAAAAATTATAAATTTAAATTCAATTGATTATTAAGTATGGATTTATTGCTATAGGACTTTAAAATTTTAAATGTTGAGAAAATGGAATGTTTTAATTGTTAAATTTATTGTTCATGCCATTGCATTTTGAATGGTGAGTAAAACATAACTTTTGAAAATCTTAATTGAACAAAAATACAAGTAATGGACACAATTGTATAAAATACACCATCGTGGATGAATATTATATGTACTAATCGCAAGTTTCAATCTTGGACCAACGATATTGCTCTTGAAGGGAGTGGGGAAACTTTGTATTAGAATACATTTTATTTGCTTTTTCTTAAATAATAAGTTTGTAGACAAAAATTATATAAATTATTTCAAATTAAATTGTCGCAAAGAAGATAATTAAAAATATTACAAAATTTAAATTCAACTGATTATGAACAATAGATTTATCCCTATAGGACTTTAAAATTTTAAATCTTGAGAAAATGCAATGTTTTCATTATTAAATTTATTATTAATGCCATTGCATTTTGAATGGTGAGTATAACATAATATTTGAAAGTCTAAATTTAACAAAAATACAAGTAATGGACTCAATTGTATAAAATACACTTTTGTGGGTGAATATTATAAGTAGTAATCGCAAGTTTCAATCTTGGATCAACCATATTGCACTCGGGGGGGTGGGGAAATTTCTTATTATAGTCCATTATATTTGCTTGTTCTTAAACAATTAGTTTGTAGACAAAAATTATATAAATTATTTCAAATTGCATTGTCACAAAGAAGACAATTAAAAATATTACCAAATTTAAATTCAACTGATTATGAACAATGGATTTATCCTTAGAGGACCTAAAAATTCCAAAAGTTGAGAAAAAGCAATGTTTTGATTATTAAATTTATTCGAAATGTCATTGCATTTTGAATAGTGAGTAAAACTTAACATTGAAAAATATTAGTTGAACAAAAATACAAGTAATAGATTCAATTGTATAAAATACACTTTTGTAGATGAATATTATATGTAGTAATCGCAAGCTTCAATCTTAGCTCAACGATATTGCTCTTGAGGGGAGTGGGGAAACTTTTTATAAAAGTCTATTTTATTTGTTTTTTCTTAAGTAATATGTTGGTAGACAAAAAGTATATAAATTATTTCAAATTGCATTATGGCAAAAAAGACAATTAAAAAAAATTAAAAAATTTAAATTCAACTAATTAATAGCTATGGATTTATCCCTATAAGAATTTACAATTTTAAATGTTGAGAAAATGTAATGTTTTGATTATTAAGTTTATTATTAATGTCATTCCATTTTGAATTATGGGTAAAATATAATATTTGAAAATCTTAATTGAACAAAAATACAAATAATGGACTCAATTGTATATAATACACCTTTGTGCATAAATATTATAAGTAGTAATCGCAAGTTTCAATCTTGGGTTAACCATATTGCACTTGAAGGGGGTGGAGAAACTTTTTATTAGAGTTCATTATATTTGCTTTTTCTTAAATAATTAGTTTGTAAACAAAAATTATATAAATTATTTCTAATTGCATTATCGCAAATAAGACAATTAAAAAAATTACAAATTTAAATTCAACTGATTATTAACTTTGGATTTATCCCTATAGGACTTTAAAATTTTAAATGATGATAAAATGGAATGTTTTAAATATAAAATTTATTATTAATGTCATTGTATTTTGAATGGTGGGTTAAACATAATATTTAGACTCAATTGTATAAAATATACCATTGTGTATTAATGTTACAACTAATAATCGCAAGTTTCAATCTTGAGTGAACCATATTGTTTTTTAGGGGAGTGGGGAAACTTTTTATTAGAGTCTATTTTATTTGCTTTTTTTTAAGTAATATGTTAGAAGACAAAAATTATATAAATTATTTCAAATTACTTTGTGGCACAAAAGACAATTAAAAAAATTACAAAATTTAAATTCAACTTATTATTAATTATGGATTCATCCTTATAGGACTTTAAAATTTTAAATGTTGTGAAAATGGAATGTTTTGATTATTAAATTTATTGTTAATGTCATTGCATTTTAAATGGTGAGTAAAACATAACATTTGAAAATCTTAATTGAACAAAAATATAAGTAACGAACTTAGTCGTATAAAATATACTTTTGTAGATGAAAATTATATGTAGTAATCGCAAGTTTCAATCTTAGGTGAACTGTATTGCTCTTAAGGGGAGTGGGGAAACTTCTTATTAGTGTCCATTTTGTTTGCTTTTTCTTAAGTTATATGTTTGCAGAGAAAAATTATATAAATTATTTCAAATTACATTATAGCAAAGAACACAATTAAAAAAATTAGAAAATTTAAATTCAACTAAATATGAACAATGCATTTATTCTTATAGGACTTTAAAATTTTAAATCTTGAGAAAATGTAATGTTTTGATTATTAAATTTATTGTTAATGTCATTGCATTTTGAATGGATAATAAAATATAATATTTGAAAGTCTTAATTAAACAAAAATACAACTAATGAACTTAATTGTATAAAATACACTTTTGTGGATAAATATTATAAGTAATAATCGCAAGTTTCAATCTTGGGTCAACCATATTGCACTTGGGGGGATGGGGAAACTTCTTATTGGAGTCCATTATATTTGCTTTTTCCTAAACAATAAGTTTGTAGACAAAAATTATATAAATTATTTCAAATTGCATTGTTGCAAAGAAGACAATTAAAAATATTATAAAATTTAAATTCAATTGATTATGAACAATGGATTTATCCCTATAGAACCTGAAATTTATTATTAATAAATTTATTATTAATGTCATTGCATTGTGAATGGTGGGTAAAACATAATATTTGAAAATTTTAATTGAACTAAAATACAAGTAATGAACTCAATTATATATAATACACCTTTGTGTATGAATATTATAAGTCGTAATTGCAAGTTTCAATCTTGGGTTAACCATATTGCACTTGAGGTGGGTGGGGAAAGTTCTTATTAGGGTCTATTATATATGCTTTTTCTTAAATAATAAGTTTGTAAGCAAAAAATATATAAATTATTTCAAATTGCATTGTCACAAAGAAGACAATTAAATAAATTACAAAATTTGAATTCGACTGATTATTCACTTTGGATTTATCCCTATAGGACTGTAAAATTTTAAATGCTAATAAAATGCAATGTTTTGATTAATTAATTTATTGTTAATGTCATTGCATTTTGAATGGTGGGTTAAACATAATATTTGAAAATCTTAATTGAAGTAATGAACTTAATTGTATAAAATATACCTTTGTGCATTAATATTATAACTAATAATCACAAGTTTCAATCTTCAATCAACCATATTGCTCTTGAGGGGAGTGGGGAAACTTTTTATTAGAATCTATTTTATTTACTTTTTCTTAAATAATATGTTGGTTGACAAAAATTATATAAATTATTTCAAATTACTTTGTGGCAAAAAAAAAAACAATTAAAAAAATTACAAAATTTAAATTCAACTTATTATTAACTATGTATTCATCCCTATAGGACTTTAAAATTTTAAATGTTGTGAAAATGAAATGTTTTGATTATTAAATTTATTGTTAATATCATTGCATTTTGAATGGTGAGCAAAATATAACATTTAAAAATCTTAATTGAACAAAAATATAAATAATGGACTCAATATAAAATATACTTTTGTAGACAAAAATTATATGTAGTAATCGCAAGTTTCAATCTTAGATGAACCTTATTGCTCTTGAGGGGAGTGAGAAAACTTCTTATTAGAATTCATTTTATTTTCTTTTTCTTAAGTAATAAGTTTGTAGACAAAAATTATATAAATTATTTCAAATTGCATTATGACAAAGAAGACAATTAAAAAAAATTACAAAATTTAAATTCAACTTATTATGAAGAATGGATTTATCCTTAAAGGACCTAAAAATTCTGAAAGTTGAGAAAATGCAATGTTTTGATTATTAAATTTATTATTAATGCCATTGAATTTTGAATGGTGAGTAAAACATAACATTCGAAAATCTTAACTGAACAAAAATACAAGTAATGGACTCAATTGTATAAAATACACCTTTGTGGATGAATACTATATGTAGTAATCACAAGTTTCAATCTTGGGTTAACCATATTGTTCTTGAGGGGAGTGAGGAAACTTTTTCTTAGAGTCCATTTTATTTGCTTTTTCATAAGTAATATGTTGGTAGACAAAAATTATATAGATTATTTCAAATTGTATAGTGGCAAAAAAGAAAATTAAAAAAATTACAAAATTTAAATTCAACTAATTATTAATTATGGAATTATCCCTATAAGACTTTAAAATTTTAAATGTCAAGAAAATGCAATGTTTTGATTATTAAATTTATTGTTAATACCATTGCATTTTGAATGGTGGGTTAAATATAATATTTGAAAATATTAATTGAACAAAAATACAAGTAATGGACTCAATGATATATAATACACCTTTGTGCATGAATATTATAAGTAGTAATCGCAAGTTTTAATCTTGGGTTAACTATATTGCACTAGAGGGGGGTGGGGAAACTACTTATTAGAGTCCATTATATTTGCATTTTCTTACATAATAAGTTTGTAGAAAAAAATTATATAAGTTATTTCAAATTAAATTGTTGCAAAGAAGACAATTAAAAATATTACAAAATTTAAATTCAACTAATTATGAATAATGGGTTTATCCCTATAGGACTTGAAAATTCTAAAAGTTAACAAAATGAAATGTTTTGATTATTAAATTTATTATTAATGTCATTGCATTTCGAAAGCTGAGTAAAACATAACGTTTGAAAATCTTAAATGAACAAAAATACAAGTAATGGACTCAATCGTATAAAATACACCTTTGTTGATGAATATTATAAGGAGTAATCGCAAGTGTCAATCTTGGGTCAACTATATTGCACTTAAAGGGAGTAAGGAAACTTCTTATTAGAGTACATTTTATTTGCTTTTTTCTCAAATTATACGTTGGTAGAGAAAAATTATATAAATTGTTTCAAATTGCATTGTCACAAAGAACACAATTAAAAAATTAGAAAATTTAAATTCAACTGATTATTAACAATGGATTTATCCCTATAGGACTTTAAAATTTTAAATCTTGAGAAAATACAATGTTTTGATTATTAAATTTGTTGTTAATGCCATTGCATTTTGAATGGTGAGTAAAACATAATATTTAAAAGTCTTAATTAAACAAAAATACAAGTAATGAACTCAATTGTATAAAATTCACTTTTGTGGGTGAATATTATAAGTAGTAATTGCAAGTTTCTATCTTGGGTCAACCATATTGCACTTGGGGGGTGGAGAAACTTCTTATTAGAGTCCATTATATTTGCTTTTTCTTAAACAATAAGTGTAGACAAAATTTATATAAATTATTTCAAATTGCATTGTTGCAAAGAAGACGATTAAAAATATTACAAAATTTAAATTCAACTGATTATGAACAATGGATTTATCCCTAGAGGACCTGAAAATTACAAAAGTTGAGAAAAGGCAATGTTTTGATTATTAAATTTATTGGAAATGTCATTGCATTTTGAATAGTAAGTAAAACTTAACATTGGAAAATATTAGTTGAACAAAAATACAAGTAATGGACTCAATTGTATAAAATACACTTTTATAGATGAATATTATATGTAGTAATTGCAAGCTTCAATCTTAGGTCAACAATATTGCTCTTGAGCGGAGTGGGGAAACTTTTTATGAGAGTTTATTTTATTTGCTTTTTCTTAAGTAATATGTTGGTAGACTGTAAAATTTTAAATGCTGATAAAATGCAATGCTTTGATTATTAAATTTATTATTAATGTCATTGCATTTTGAATGGTGGGTTAAACATAATATTTGAAAATGTTAATTGAACAAAAATACAAGTAATGGACTCAATTGTATAAAATATACCTTTGTGCATTAATATTATAACTAATAATCGCAAGTTTCAATCTTGAATCAACCATATTACTTTTGAGAGGAGTGGGGAAACTTTTTATTAAAGTCTATTTTATTTACTTTTTCTTAAATAATACGTTGGTAGACAAAAGTTATATAAATTATTTCAAATTACTTTGTGGCAAAAAAGACAATTAAAAAAATTACAACATTTAAATTCAACTTATTATTAACTATGGATTCATCCTTATAGGACTTTAAAATTTTAAATGTTGTGAAAATGGAATGTTTTGATTATTAAATTTATTTTTATTGTCATTGCATTTTGAATGATGAGTAAAACATAACATTTAAAAATCTTAATTAAACAAAAATAAGTAATGGAATCAATCGTATAAAATATACTTTTGTAGATGAAAATTATATGTAGTAATTGCAAGTTTCAATCTTAGGTGAACCTTATTGCTCTTGAGGGGAGTGAGAAAACTTCTTATTAGAGTCCATTTTATTTATTTTTATTAAGTAATAAGTTTGTAGACAAAAATTATATAAATTATTTCAAATTGCATTGTGGCAAAGAAGACAATTAAAAAAATTACAAAATATAAATTCAACTTATTATGAACAATGGATTTATTCCTAGAAGACCTGAAAATTCTGAAAGTTAAGAAAATGCAATGTTTTGATTATTAAATTTATTATTAATACCATTGCATTTTGAATAGTGAGTAAATCATAATATTTGAAAATCTTAATTGAACAAAAATACAAATAATAGATTCAATTGTATAAAATACACCTTTATGGATGAATACTATATATAGTTATCGCAAGTTTCAATTTTGGGTCAACCATATTGCTCTTGAGGGGAGTGGGGAAACTTTTTCTTAGAGTCTATTTTATTTGTTTTTTCTTAAGTAATATGTTGGTAAACAAAAATTATATAAATTATTTCAAATTGCTCTGTAGCAAAGAAGACAATTAAAAAAATAATAAAATTTAATTTTAACTAATTATGAACAATGGATTTATTCTTATAGGACCTAAAAATTCTAAAAGTTGAGAAACTGTAATGTTTTGATTATTAAATTTATTATTAATGCCATTGCATTTTGAATGGTGAGTAAAATAGAACATTTGAAAATATTAGTTGAACAAAATACAAGTAATGAACTCAATTGTATAAAATACACTTTTGTGGATAAATATTATATGTAGTAATCACAAGCTTCAATCTTGGGTCAACCATATTGCTCTTGAGGGGCGTGGGGAAACTTTTTATGAGAGTCCATTTTATTTGTTTTTTCTTAAGTAATATGTTGGTAGACAAAAATATGAGTAATGGACTCAATTGTATATAATACACCTTTATGCATGAATATTATAAGTAGTAATCGCAAGTTTCAATCTTGGGTTAACCATATTACACTTGAGGGGGGTAGGGAAACTTCTTATTAGAGTCCATTATATTTGCTTTTTCTTAAATAATAAGTTTGTAAACAAAAATTATATAAATTATTTCAAATTGCTTTGTCGCAAAGAAGACAATTAAAAAAATTACAAAATTTAAATTCAACTAATTATTAACTTTGGATTTATCCTTATAGGACTTTAAAATTTTAAATGCTGATAAAATGCAATATTTTGATTATTAAATTTATTATTAATGTCATTGCACTTTGAATGGTAGGTTAAACATAATTTTTGAAAATCTTAATTGAACAAAAATACAAGTAATGGATTCAATTGTATAAAATATACCTTTGTGCATTAATATTATAACTAATAATCACAACTTTCAATCTTGAATCAACCCTATGGTTCTTGAGGGGAGTGGGGAAACTTTTTATTATAGTATATTTTATTTTCTTTTTCTTAAGTAATATGTTGGAAGACAAAAATTATATAAATTATTTCAAATTTCTTTGTGGCAAAGAAGACAATTAAAAAGAATTACAAAATTTAATTTCAACTAATTAAGAACAATGGATTTATCCCTATTGGACCTAAAAATTCTAAAAGTTGAGAAACTGCAATGTTTTGATTATTAAATTTATTATTAATGTCATTATATTTTGAATGGTGGGTTAAACATAATTTTTGAAAATCTTAATTGAACAAAAATACAAGTAATGGACTCAATTGTATAAAATATACCTTTGTGCATCAATATTATGACTAATAATCGCAAGTTTTAATATTGAGTTAGCCATATTGCTCTTGAGGGGAGTGGGGCAACTTTTTATTAGAATCTATTTTATTTGCTTTTTCTTAAGTAATATGTTGGTAAACAAAAATTATATAAATTATTTCAAATTGCATTGTGGTGAAAAGATAATTAAAAAAATTACAAAATTTAATTTCAACTGATTATGAACAACGAATTTATCCCTATAGGATCTAAAAATTTTAAAAATTGGGAAAAGGCAATGTTTTGATTATTAAATTTATTTTTAATGTCATTGCATTTTGAATGGTGAGTAAAACATAAGATTTGAAAATATTAGTTGAACAAAAATACAAGTAATAGACTCAATTGTATAAAATACACTTTTGTGAATGAATATTATTTGTAGTATTCACAAGTTTCAATCTTGGATGAACCTTATAGTTATTGAGGGCAATAGAGAAAGTTCTTATTATAGTCCTTTTTGCTTACTTTTTCTTAAGTAATAAGTTTGCAGACAAAAATTATTTAAATTATTTCAAATTGCATCGTGGTAAAAAAGACAATTAAAAAAATTACAAAATTTAATTTCAATTGATTATGAACAGTGGATTTATTCTGGTAGGACCTAAAAATTCTAAAAGTTGAGAAACTGTAATGTTTTGATTATTAAATTTATTGTTAATGTCATTGCATTTTAAATGGTGGGTTAAACATAATTTTTAAGAATCTTAATTGAACAACAATACAAGTAATGGACTCAATTGTATAAAATATATCTTTGTGCATCAATATTATGACTAATAATCGCAAGTTTCAATATTAAGTCAACCATATAACTCTTAAGGGGAGTGGGTAAACTTTTTATTAGAATCTATTTTATTTTCTTTTTTTTAAGTAATATGTTGGTAGACAAAAATTATATAAATTATTTCAAATTGCATTGTGGCAAAAAGACAATTAAAAAAATTACAAAATTTAATTTCAACTGATTATGAACAATGGATTTCTCCTTATAGGACCTGAAAATTCTAAAAGTTGAGAAAAGACAATGTTTTGATTATTAAATTTATTTTTAATGTCATTGTATTTTGAATGGTGAGTAAAACATAAGATTTGAAAATATTAGTTGAACAAAAATACAAGTAATGGACTCAATTGTATAAAATACACTTTTGTGAATGAATATTATTTGTAGTATTCGCAAGCTTCAATCTTGGATGAACCTTATAGCTCTTGAGGGGAATAGAAAAAATTCTTATTATAGTCCTTTTTGTTAGCTTTTTCTTAAGTAATAAGTTTGTAGACAAAAATTATATAAATTATTTCAAATTACATTGTGGCAAAGAAGACAATTAAAAAAATTACAAAATTTAATTTTAACTGATTATTAACTGTGGATTTATCCTTGTAGGACCTAAGAATTCTAAAAGTTGAGAAAATGCTTTGTTTTGATTATTAAATTTATAATTAATGCCATTTCATTTTGAATGGCGAATAAGACATAACATTTGAAAACCTTAATTGAACAAAAATACAAATAGTGGATTCAATTGTATAAAATACACCTTTGTGGATGAATATTATATGTAGTAATCACAAGTTTTAATCTTGGGTCAACCATATTTCTCCTGAGGGGAGTGGGGAAACTTTTTATTATAGTCCATTGATCTGCATAATATCATTATTAACCATTTATGCCAATTCTCTAAAAGTCTTCTTTTACTAAAACAAGCCAACAATGACAATGTGAATTGGGATTTCAATTATCATAACAATGGCTAGATACCAATCATTAACAATATAGCATTCATTAATTCATTAACAATATATCAAACAACAATGTTAAATAGCAAATAACAATACTATAAAAACTAAGTTAAAAGTTATAGAACTTATAAAATGATAGTTTTCATTGATTATTGATACAAGCTTGAATATTTTCCAGAGGGTACAAGGTTTTCAAAAGAAGAAAAATAAAAGAAAACTAGACTTTGATTTTCCTTACTAAAGCATCTCTTCTTATAATAGGATAAAAGGTAATGATTGTCTCAAGGTGGGTCCCAAAGGGTTCCTTACTTTATAAAAATTGAGAGATTCTTCGCTTTATAAAAGCTTTTAATGTTGGGCATCTTTGTAGTTTTATCACCAAATGTAACTTTATCACTTTTACACCTCATAAGGGTCTTGTGAATCCTACATAATATCATCCTTTTGATTCAAACTACTTTCTAGCTAAGTATGACTCTCTTATAGAGTGGGTTCACTTTGAAGTAATGATGTCATCATTTCAAGTAATTTCTCTCTTATATAGATACAATAGGTTTTAGTGTAGTCCAAGGACCATTTAGGCTAATTATTCCCTTGGCCATATAAATGCCATCTTTAAAAAGTTATTTTTCTATTAGTGAATGTTAATTCGTCTAACTAACCATGGAACATGTTTAATATCCATATATCTAACATGGTAGCTTGTTGGCCATAATGGTATAGTCTCACTTAATGGTAGGAAGAGGCAAACAACAGTAATATGTCTTTAACCTCAACATTTTTTTTACAAAACTATTCATAAACATTTCTTATATTATTGGGTAAGGTTATGGGATGCAATCCCCATTTAAATAACTGCACATTAAACCAATTGGGAAATCTCTCCGGATCATTTGAAAAGTGGGTCTAAATGAACCAACTAAATTTCTTTTCCCTCTTTTCATATAACAATGCTCTTTCCTATGTTTCAAGATAGTCAAAATAATTGTAAGCTTTAACCTTCCACCATTTTTTGAGGTCTACAGTGACAAATGGGTCACTTTGCCAATCTTTAAAATAAAGAATTTTCTTTACCTTAAACTTGGTATGTGTCCATTCTCCATAACCATGGCTTGTTCTAGTGCATCTTTATATGCATTTAATAACCATTAAGTTTATTTTATGCAAAATCTATTGATAATATAAGCAATCATTCGTATTTGTATGAGGATACATATTATCTTTAAGATAAAGTTATGAGACCTCATTAGGATAAAACTAAGTATAATTATTCTTAATAACCCATCAAAAGCCATTGTTCTCGGGATTAAAGGATACATCAATGTTTTGTCTCAAGCACACTCATAAGCATCTTCCCAACCTTTATAAACTTTTGTTATTTTTTAACTTGATGCATCTTTAGCTAGTGAAATAATTGACCTTATTAGGGATTGGGGCCCCTGTATTAAGGGTATTTTACTCATCCAAATCCCTACAAAAACTAATGAGTTAGAAAATCAAGGAGAGAGTTTGATTTTCCTTTAATAAACTCAATGTCAAAATCAAATACAAATAATATTCCTTGCCATCTAGCAAAGATCTATTTAAAAGGTATGTTCTTAAATGGAAAATATTATTATATTATATAAGGATACATTGATTGTCGATGCTGGAATCCTAAAGCAAATCAAAGAAGATGGGATGTGTAAAGGTTTTTTGAAATTAGATTAAAATTTTAACAACACTTCAACCTTAAACTGATTGGGAAATCTCTTTGGGTCATTCAGAAAATGGATCTAAATGAACCAACTTAATTTCTTATGCTTGTTTTCATATACTAGTGCTTTTTTTCATGCTTTAATATAATCAAAATAATTATAGGTTTTAACCTTCCATAATTCTTTGAGGTCTCTAATGGCACTAGCTAGTCTTCAGGATAAAGAATTTTCTTTACATTAAACTTGACATACACCCATTCTCCACAACCATAGTTTGTTCCAATGCCTCTCTCTATAGGTTCAAAAACCATTACGCTTGTTTCATGTAGAATTTACTAATAATACAACAATCCTTCATATTAATATAAGGATACACATTATCTTTAGGATAACATCATGCAACTTCATTAGGCTGAAACTGAGTATAATTATTCTTAATAGTACATAAAAAATCAATGTGCTATGACATTAAAGTGGATGTGAATGAATGTATTGTTTGGGGTTGAGATTATCTTTCTAGGTTTAACCTTATACTCCTTTGTTAATGAATGTATTGTTAAATTTTTGAATGCACAAACTATAGTATGAACTTCTTTTTTAATAGTAGAGTAATTAACTCTAACCTCTTTTTATATTCTTAAAGTAAATCGAAGAAGAAAATAACTTAGATAATTCTTTAAAAGAGAAGGAGTTAGAATCTCTTTAATATGTTACCTTATTGACGTTGTTATTAGCTATAAATAACTTACTAAGATCACAGTTGTTGTTAATAAAGAGTACATTATCAACAACAAGTTCCAAAGGTGAGTTCTTACAATGAAAGGAGGAGCTTTGTGAGGGGGAAATGAAGAGATGTCTTTATTTAGGAATTGAACCATTACATAATTGAAAGAAAAACAAATAATGATTAACGACTCCTTTGTTTGATGGAATTGAAAGGACTTAAATTACTAAATGTGTATAAACATGTTGTTTACAATGAATGTAACGTTTGTTAAGGACACAAAAGTTAATTTCAAGATGATTTTTTGGGAATGAGTCCTTGCATTGCAAGCAGCTTTGATAGGAGGAAATGAATAGACAATCTTATTATTTATAAATACAACCATTGCATACTTATAAGAAAAGCCAATTATCTTGACAGTCTCAATCATCTTTGTAGTGATGTTGTCACCTCATTTCTAGATAATAAGCCTTTCTAGATAACAATGTTCATATTGGAATGGTGTAAGTAATACTAAAACCTGCCACTAGATTG